>VYZM01017433.1:5774-48541 GCA_013398915.1 Dromas ardeola | reverse complement strand
GATTCTATGAGTCTATGATTATCTGCACAAAAATGACAGTCTGCTCTGATTCTTTATTGCTCAAAAGTGCCTAGCCATCTTTTACTTTGACATTTCTTTGGAGACGTACAGACCTCTTAATTGAGACTTATTTTCTGCATGTGTTCTAATGCAAAGTATTTCAAACAGACTGTAGGTGCTTGTAAATATGTAAGTCAGTCACACGCTTCTGGCTAGTTTGTTGTGCACAAGCTTATGGCACAAGCACTTCAGTATATGCATACAAATGTGCTTCTCTCCATCCACGTATGCGGGCGTAAGTGTGAACATTTCTGTGTAACGATACAACACAAAGGTACCGTAAGGGATGGGCCTTCTTGTGAACTAGCCTACGCATAAGACAACATCAGTCAGCAGGCATCCCCATAGCCATCTACGCACAGCATGGATGGAGTCAGGGAAAACAGGTCAGACTTCAAACCATTTCTAGATATGATGCCTTCTGGATGATGCAGACACATTTGGTTACAGCTGAGACACAGGAAAAGGGACTGCTCTTTGCTTTGAAAATCAAAACATAGGACATGCTGAGTTCCATGGCTAAGCAATTTAATATAGCACAGAGTAATTTCTACTTCCATGTCTCTAACCAACTCATTTGACATTCAGAAGAAGAGTGTTAAACTAGAGATCATATCTGGAGGCCCTGTGAGGTCTTCGTCCTGCCCTCGGGAGCACTGCCACAGTTCTCCCAACCACCCCAGCTCAGCAGGTCATCATCCTTCTTAGCTGCCAGGATAACACTGATGGCTGACCCCTGTGCAAAGACACAGCGCTGATTGCATCCCTCTGTCCATTGTGATGTTTAGCAACACATTGTAAACAGATGGCATATGCTCTATGGCATGATTACTGCTTCATTTCTTCCAGGTTTTTATATTTTTATTAGCTGTTCCATGACTCATTTTGCAAAACGCAAGCATCAAGTAACAATAAGTCTTCTGGTCTTTACTACAGTCTTTAATGATCACCGTATGATTTAGTTAATGCATGTTATAACATACAAATCAGATGATAAAATACATTTGTAATATATTTAGTAAAAACCTGTGTAAAAGAAGTTTTGTACAACTAAAAATAAGTTTGCTTAAGTAAACTTCAAAACACATGTTCATTTCAATTTCTTAGGGAACAAAGAATCTTAGGAATGATGAGTTTCACCTTTGCTTCTTGTGGTGATCGTAAGCTGATCTTGTGGAGAAATGATTGAAATTCTACTACTGTCTTTTAATATCACATCAAACCTACAGTCTTCATTAAAAAAAAATAATGAAAAAAAGAGACCACAGAAAAACAACTACCTCAAACAGCTGACAGTTGCAAGGAGCACCCAACAGCAAGTGCCAAGTCAAAAGAAGTCATCCACACCACAAAGAAACTAGAGAGGCATCTCTGTAGGTGATAAGAGGCAACATCTCTGATTCTTGCCAGCTGCCTTGCAGTTAGAGACTCCTCCAACACAAATGGCAAGGGCATGTGCTTCTATGTCCACAGCCTCATCTTCAGGTAGTGCAATAGTTCTGGCAAACTAACCACAACGTAACACCTCTTTGAGCTTCCCCACTACACTCACCAATGTATGCAGGAAGCCAAGAGCATTTTAGCCTAAAAATAAACACTTTCCAGCACAGCACATTCAAACCTGCATCTTTTGTAATTGCAGACACAATCTATTCAGATGCCCCATTTTAATATGGCATTTCTACCCTGAAACCAAAAACTCAACCCCAATTTGGACATTTGCTGTTGAAAACCTGGTCACACAAAAGGCATAATGATACCTGAAATTCCCTGTTACAATTTACCTTTGTACTGACTGCCAGGTTAGTTAAACTTATTTTTAAATCATTCAAACTACTTGTCTTCATGAACAAATTCCCAGCAACCACAGAATAAAAATGTTGGCATATGTACTTTTTGCATTCACCAAGCAAAGGTATTCCTGATTAATTTAAAAATACAGTATAAATTCTCCCTTCTTTCTATATCTGAATGAAATGTTAGAAACTTTTACTTAGAGCATCAGCTATGAAAACTTCCAGTAACCATTTTCATACCGTAAGCAGTAAAAAAACCCAGCATGCTTAAACGTAATTAAACAGTACTCTGTCAATAGCTTTAAATAAAACATAGTTATTTACTGCTGTTTTGAAAGCTGTTCATTTTCTCAAGAGAAGAATGCCCCATGTGTTTATAGTCAGAAGCATATATTAGAATGTTTTATGCTAAAAAGCATGTAGATTGCAGTAACCAATAATCATAACTGATTTGGCAATTAGCAACTAAGTTGCTAATTATATGACACCACATTTGCATAGAAATCTTAGCTGCATTACTACAAAGACTGATTGGGCCAATTTCCCCACTCAGATTTGATACTTTCCTTCACATTCACAGTGGGCATTAGCATAACCTTTATAGGGTTCTATCTATCCCTATCCCTATCAGGAGAGGATCTGTAAGATATAAGTAGTATTTTTACCCAAGGCTTTGATTTATTAATTACTACACTAATAGCTGCACCAACATTATGAATTCTAAGCAGAAGACTGATTCCCATTTCATACATGAAAACAAGGCTGATCTATGTCTATACAAATTTGCATTTTATTTGGGGTTTTGGTATCAGCAACACATATCTTTTCATTCATTAATCCCATCCAGGGACAGCTGACACCGTGAGTGAGTCTACATGTTCTGTTTTTGTGGATATATTAAAACTTGTAACTACTCCTGATGATCTTTGCGAAGTCAGAGCAATCGTACACACACATACACACAGAGAGTTATGAAAGAACAAGTGCTTAGGAAAGTCAGTTTCTAACATTGGTTATGAACTTAGCGAATGTTTTCACACATTGAGACAATAATGAATACAGGCAGTGTGATGCAATTTATGAGCGCTTAAGCTGTGTGTTAGGGAGGAACAGAATGGCCAAGGCTATTTGTCTCATTAATGTTTACATTACCTGTGCAAGACCAGAATAACCTTCAGTTCAGGACCTGAGCCTTTTTTACATTATCAAAGCACTGTACAGAGTGCTAAAACTCTTGACCTTTGGTCACCTGCAAATATTGGGCTGACACCCGCCTTCAGACACTTCTGTTCATCTAATTTTTCCAGACGAGCAGAGATCAAGTGCCAGACATTAAGTTCTGAAACTCTTACAGGCATCTGCATAGACGTTTTTGGAGGCCAAAGACTGTTATGTAGACATTCACTCACTGCTCTGTAGTAATTCAGGTATTTACAGACAGGGGAGAAGACTTCTCTTTGGCCTAAGTGCAGGGTTGATACTTTTTAATTTTACAGTGCTAAGATAATTATCGTTCACTGCAACCTTTGGAGACAAGCCTGACTTGTAGCAATAGTTTCATCAGTCCAAACTAGTTTAGAAACATAGATAGCTTTGGGGAACATAAAGTTAAGGTGATATAACTGTTTAACAATTCCAATGCAGGCAGCAATTCACGGCTTATCATAAACAATGTAAAATTGGAACAAAAAATTTTCCACAGAAGTTTTTTTTGTACAAAAGTCTAGCAGAGATGTTACTAGTCCTGCTGTAAACTCCATCTTTGGAGAAAAACATGTAAAAATACATATAGATATAAATGTCACATACATCAGCTATTCTTGCAAGGTTTTTGTTGATAGCAACATTGACGACCCACTTTCTATTTTTATTTTTTTTTAACCCATCCCTCTACCCTGTCAGCTTCCCTTTCTCACTTAGAGCTGATTCTGGATATCTATCCTTACCTATGGGTCACCTCCAGCTCTGCTTGATCTGATATTTTTATTCTTAAAATGGTGTCAGTTCAGGCACTGTGCCTTATGCTGCCCAGGTACCACCAGCTTTCATAGGCTGCTATTGGGATGTTCTCAAAAGCACTTCTCAGCCTGATGGCATGCTCCCAACAACCAGGAACATTTCTGCAAACTGATGTCCCAGGCTAACACTTCCTCTTCCCAGTGCCAAAATGAAACTATATTCTTCTGTGATGTGTGTAAAAGTCCATTGTTATTTCTGGAGGTAGCTGAGAGGTTCATTTTTTTTAGCTGTATGAAAAATGCTTTTCATTGGTTTGTTTTGCTGCATATAGTTTTGTATATCATTTTGTTGGCTTAACGCCCCACTCATCCTCTCCCACTCTCCCATTTCATTCATTTGCCACAACTTACTTAAAAATAGATTTAAGTTCCTTGGACTAGCAATTCTGTCTAGCTATATGCTCATTCAATGGAGACTAAAACTTTATTTAAGCCTTTAGACATTACTACAGTAGAAGCAAGGAAATAGCAGCGCGACATGAAAGCTCAGTTTGGTTTTCTCACGAGAATGATTGTTAAACTGATCACGAAACTCTGAATGATTTTTGTGTCTTTCTGGCAATGTTATGAGTCATCTGTTTGTTCTCTTTCTGTCCTTTACTTTGACGACCTACCTTGGCCACTGTGTATCCAAGAGCAGTAATTCACCCCTGTGGTGAATCACCATTCAGGATTTAGATGTTTCCAATGAGTCATACTTAACCTTATAGAAAGTAGAACACTTAGACTACATAAATTGTGTGCTTTAACCATGGTGTGTTTAGGTGTCCATGACTGGAAAACAAAATTGCATATTTCAGTGGCAGAAGTAAATTAAAATGTTGAACGGTAGTCCCTACTTTAAACTCTGCATAAACAAATCCATTTTTTTTATTCAGTTTAAAAAAATTGGTCAAAGTGCCCTTACAAAATTTTTTCCACCACTGCAATCATAGGCTTAACAATCTTAAAAGCAAATAATTCTAACATCATGTTCCCCCTCTGCAAAGCCTGATAATATCAAAAACTCCTACCCACAAAACAACAGAACTAATATCCAGACAGACAAAATGAGTTAAGGATTGCATTTCAGAAATCAAGCACACTCAGATCAGGAAAATTTATTGTATTGCATTTCCTTTCATTTGCTCCTCTTTGCACTGTATTATCCAATGCTAAGTGTCTGCCTTCTGTTATAGAAATTCCCTGTGAGGAAAAGTTGTGAGGAAAAGTTACTCGTAATCAGCATTCACTCCCATGTGCCTGCACAAACCTCTTATAGTTAATGAGAAAGCAGCGTTGTCTTTTTTCTGTGTTTTAATTTCCATTCTTATTTAAGAAAGGAATTAGGTCTTCAGAACAGTGAGTGTCAAAGAGACTGAAATGGGCAAATGGAACAAAATAAGTCAACAGGGTTTGCAGGCAGTATGTTGTCAAAGTAATTTGTTGGCTCCAAGGGGTGTGCTGGGGGAGATATTAAACTGAAGCTATACCCATAAACAGCAAATTCAGACTCGAGTCTTGATTAGTCAGCAGGAGGACTCTGGCGGCTCTGAGTGCCTCCTGAAATTTGCCATGACTGGCTCCCTGAAGAACCCTCCTTCTCCAGCAGTGAGCACGGCACCAGTGAGATTCAGCTTATATTGTCACTCATTACAGTTGAAACAGGTAAAACTACTGAAAATAGCTTAGTTTTGTGGAAGAAAGAATGCAAGAAGACACAGAGTAATAGTGTATCCAACTGCATCATCTGTGAGGGGCAAGTAAGTTTTAGTTTCATTGGTTATAATAAAACTTCAAACTGTGTTAATAAATGTTATGTAAGATATTACTGATAACAGTGGTGTGTAATGACCTCAAAATACAGTTTTCTTCCTCTAAATCTCTGCAGAGACGTGAAGAGAAGCCATTGGCTTTTGTGCACAAATTGCAGGATACCTGGATTAACAATGTGCAAATTAGTAAGGCTTTAAGATATTTAAATGCTTTCAGATCAGAACTTTAAGTATCTATCTTTGCTACATAAGATGTGTTTAACACTAGAAATTATATATTCCCGTGTTAAGACACTGACAATGAAGTGTTTATGTGTCTTAAATGCCTGGTACGTCACCTAAGTGTTCAACCTCTTAGTTTCAGCCAAAGGAAATTTAATGCACTTATGCTGATATAAAACTTGCAACTAAAAAATGTAACGATAGATAGATCTTGGAGGTATGCCTCATGCAAAATACTGCTGGTGTACATACACCCTACAGATACACTTTTTTTTGTTTGTTTAGACTTTAAAATGTACTTGGACAGAATAACAAGACAGTATCCTACTAAAAGCTGATGTATATCAGCATGTCTGCTCAATGGACACAACAGGAAATAAAATTATTAAGTCCTTATTATTAAAATTCAACTCTATAAACCATTTTAAACATTCAGTAGACCATCACACATGTCAGAATATGCATACTTTATTATCAGTGCGCAAGGTAATGTCTTATAATACCACAATATTTCAACCTCCAACAGAATATAATCATGTCAAGGTTGCCAAAGCTCATGTTTCAAAATGGTAACTCAAGTCTTGAGTTATGTACTGTACCTTCCATCTTAAATAGAAAGAAAGAAAACCGGAAAATTAAAAATTACCTTCGAAACTGATGCAACAACAACTATTTGAAAATGGTCCTATAGCAATAACCATATTTCTGATTGGAGTCCTACAGAAAGGAAAAGAAAAATTTTTTTCTAAAGAACAGTGAATTTCATCTTCATCCACAGGCAGTGCAGAAATACTACATAGTTATATATAACAGTGATTTTTAGGCTAAGCTTTGTAAATAAAGTGCAAGTAGATGTATTTACAGATCAAAAGGATGCATGCAAGTGTCTACTGGTACAGAATTGTCTCTTACAAAAACCTTACATAGCATATTGTTTTAACAAACTTAACTTCCTTCATAACTGGACTGCTGTTGTGGAGTGCTGTTCTCTCCCTATTTTAAATCACAAATGAAAGATAGACACAAAATAATTAGCCAGTGGCCACACTGGGACTGTGAACTAAATGTGAGTCTTCCAAGAAATTTGTTAGTGCTGAAAGTTCTTAGACAACCATTCTCAATCTGCAGGTGTGAAACTCCAGCCCTAGCAGTCAATCAAAAATAATTTAAAAAAAAATAAACAGCACGTAAGTTAGAAGTGTGACTATACTGACAGTGCTCATTACACCATGATGTAATCATACAGGAGTCATAAACTAAATAGTTTGAAACGTATCTCCAATTACCTCCATTGTCAAACCTCTGCAAAAACAAACAGAGGTTTATTAGTTTTCATGAAGTGTTAAAATGTTCCCCAGTATACTCATGCTTGGTATCAGTATTTTAGCTTAATTTCCTGCTTGTAAATATAGCAAGAGTTATAGTGGAATTAAAAAGTATATTCCACTATCATGTGATATAAAATGTGATGTAACACTAAGCACATGATAATCATTCATTCACTACCCTCTTTCCACTTATCATCCCCTCTTTTATTTTGACATGCTTCTGGAAGGTAAACTTGGCTCTCTGTCTATTGTGAATTTCTATTCATCTCTGAAAGAAGAATATGACCCAAAACTCAGAACTGAAAGTCGTCCCAAGATCTCTCTTTCATTTTTAGAACAATTTTAGGACCAAGCAAAGGAGGCAGGGAAAATCAAATTCAATGAAATATTCCCTACAAAAGTGTTCTGCCCTTGTTTGACCAGTCAAGAAAATGAAATGTCAAAAAAACCACTGTGTAAACAAAACCTATAAGTAGAGAAAATAAATCGAAACTGAACAGAAGATGTCACACAGCATTTCAAGTGTACTCAAAACTTCTTACATACCTAGAACATACTGAATTTGAAATGTTCTTCAGTCAAAAGATAAAAATTAGCCCAATTTTAGTATCTTATCTATCTTACCATTTCAAATTATTGCAGTTGTGATTTATTTTATTTCAGTATAATACAGGAAGCTTTATGATCTCATGACATTAATTACAAGCAATGAGATTTGGGGAAACAGGGGAAAGAACAAAACTTGTATGTGTAACAGACTGCTATATAGGAAAACTGTTGTTTTTGTTTTTTTTTTTTTAATTAAATCAAACACTGTCCTATGGGCAAAGGGCAAAGAAAAGCGCAAGGAAAAGCAAATGCTAAAGCTAAAGCTAGGACAAAGCTAAAGCTAAAGGAAAGAAAAGAAAGACTAAAAAAACCCCAGCTTTTGTAGTCAGTTTACTTTATGATCTGTGTACCTAAAATAGCACACTAAAATAGCACACACCTCTCCTTTTAAAAGACTTGCTGAACCTTAAAAATATATCTTGAATTATAAGTGTTTACTTCGCATAAAACTAACAGAATAGCATGATCATTTTTCTTTTAGAAAAATAACTAACTGCTCTTTGTTAGCAGCTGCAGACCGGTGCTACACACCCAGGGGCAGCCACAGGAGCAGAACCGCAACGCTCAGAGAGATGCTGAACGGGATGGGCACAGTCGGTGGGTGGTGGTTTCTGTCCTGCAGCCCTTGCACGGTCTGTGCAGACACGCTCACCCCAGTCACGGCCCCCATCCCACGGCCGGCTCCCAACAGCACCACAGGTGGACAGCACAGGACAGGCACCCACCGGTCACCTTGTCCGAGTCCAGGCTGGTAGATGGCTTCCATGTACCACCTTCACCTCGGGCTCTACCTCCTGAGAGGTGCAGAACATCCCTGGATACTATCCGCCTGTTGTCGTTATTTTCACTGTGTCTTACTTGCTAACCAAGACACTCCACATAAGCCACCAATAGTCACCTAGCCCCAGACCAGTCTCTCTGACTTTCTCTGTATCTAAAGCCAATTAGCAGTTATTACCTGAGTTACTACTTCTTTCCTGCCCCAAATGAGTTACAAAGATGTAAAGTTGTTAAAAATTCATCCGTGCTTCTCTGTTTCCTTCCCTGTCATTCCTAAAACTTTAAAACAGGGCAGACAGGGTTCAGGTCTTGGTTAGCAGCATTTTTAGGTAGGTCTCCACCATGTCAACTGTCTGTGCTTCTTTGTTTTTCCAGCATGTACAAGGACCAACTTATGATTGAGAGCTGGGCAAATATATCTTAAGCCTCGTCCTGTCTGAGAGGTTCTTTCAGCCCATGATACTTAGAAAGGTCTCATTTGATAAACTTGCTCTTCCGCAGCTGGGCTAAATGCTGTAACTGAAAAAATCATCTTTCTTTTCCATCATGTAAGCCTGCTTGTTGAGCTGTCAAATACTCTCTGACTGGTTTAATTTTGTTTCCTATATCCCAAGTAAATGTTCCAGCTACTTGGCTGCTTTGAAAGAGGGCTTAGGCCTTAACATAGGGAAGAATTCACAGCCATGAATCCCTTTGCTGCTTACTGGTGACACGCCACCACTTGCATTGATCCAAGGTGGTGTTTCAGGGTCAATGCCGCACTGTGGCAACCAGGAAGATGGCTTCCAGCAACAAATGAGCCCAGATCCCAGCACCCCAGAGCTTTGTGTGTCGTCTTCTACTGGGCTGCATAAATATGTCCTAACACTGAAAGGGGCATGGCCTAAGCAATATGTGATACCTGTTGGTGGGTGCTTGGTTCAGGCACTGAGGTCCCCCAAGTGTGTTATTAATAAAAAAAATGAAGAATACCTTTTAAAAAGGAACCACAGTTTAGCTTTCATTTCAAGTAAATTAATTTTAATGTTTACTCTACAAGAAAAACCTTCAACCTGTGAGTTTCACTAGCTGAAAAGGTACCTAAAATTAGGTATTGGCATGCTGCTGCTACTCATAAATTCCTTCGTGTTCCTAGTACCTTTCGTTCCCATAAGGACATAGTCCACAGTAACTTGGGCTTTCATTTGTGCTGAGATTTCAAGTGCCTATAAGGAAACAAGGGTTCAAGCAGCTGTAGAGCTTTTTACTTAAATCATAGCCCCAGTTCTGGCTGACCAATATATGTTTACTGTTCTCTTCATGTATCACTTCTGAACAGATGAATCTCAACACACAAAATACTGTTAGCTGAAGCACTGATTTCTAATTGCAGCACTTAAAACAATCACAGCCAATTTGAATCCTATAATTTTACCACTGTCTAGCTAAATCTTCTAAATTGAGAAGTATCAGTTTGCAAATGATGATTAAATTCATTTGGCTGGTGTGGTCACTAATGTTCAAGTTTGGGAACTCCATTAATGTTAATGAGCCAGGCAAATACAAAGATGGTCATGTGCATATTGTGTTTCTAATTTGAAGATCATTACTGAAAATCTTGTATATAAGGCTTCGTGATTTTACTTTCCTGAGTTTACATGAATTCTAATGCTCATAAATAGCATTACAAGAGTACTAGGCTCTCTAATGTGTTATAAAAGATACACAAAGCCTTTTATTTTCTTGGCTATTAGTGGGCCCAAGTCCTTTAGACCAAAGTTGAGACAGGGAAGCTGCTGAGCTACCATATTCATTTAGCTTGTGTTTTTTCCCAAACCTGTCTACCCAAGCAAGCCATGGTTTTGTTATGATACATACACATACCTTTTATGACCTTGATAGACTCCACCAACTTTTTTCATAATAAGGTATTTGGAATCTGCCAGGAACTGTTGGATACTGGCAGTCTGACATCAACTTAATGATGAAAAGTTTTCTCATCCCATGGGGATAGTCTTCTGGAAAGACTTCTTCGGGATGTTAATACCTTGAATCACTAGGTGACTGAAATTCTTCGTTCGACAACGGTTCTCAACACTTGCATGCCTATATACTATAAACTGAGCAAATAATGAGCTGTGGGAAGCCCATTCCTGGTTCTCTCTTTGAAAGCAGGTCCTACTCACCGTGGAGCATCTGTTGGTCAGAATTTTGTATGCAGGCTAGGAAATAGAGATCACCTGACTGCCGGATTTGCTGTGAGCTGAATGGATGTTACTCATATGCCAGATTACTCAGAATGAGTACTCAACAGCAGTAAAAAATGCTCTTAATCTTCCTGATTTTTCAATTCTAGACTTAAAATGCTTACTGCTAAAACATTCTTTTTATCATGGAATTTAAAGAATGCAATAACCCAACAAAAATGTCTTTTCACCTCTTGGTTGTTTAAATTAAAAAAAAAAAAAAACGTAAAATTCAAATATTCAGTAGCTTAAAAAGCCCTTAAAAGAAATCAGGACTCATGATAATAACTTTGTTCATACAGAAGGAGTTTTTAAAATATATTTTTACTCTAACAATAATCCCTTGAATAAATGAGTGTATCCAGAATCTGAAATCATGTTAACTACATTCCTATTATATAATTTTAGTTGTTAAAATCAAGTAGTTGTGAAATCTGTAAACATGCTAAAATACTTCTTATAAGAATAGGTTACATCTAAATGAATAGAACAATATCTGGACACGTAGTATCCAAACATGACGTGCACGGAACTAAATTTTAGTCTGCCTTTAGAATAAGTTATAGTTTAAACAGAATTTTAATGGATATCATTTATACTTGTTCCAGCTGCTACCTCCTCTTCCTTTAGGTACTACGAAAACAGCTACACAGAAGATCTGATGGTGTTTTAAATATTATATTAGGAATTAATCTTCTTTCCAAAAATGTGTATTACAAAATATCTCTCAACTAACTAACCAATGTGTACACGTGTGTAGTATACATGTGACATATTGTCCTACAGCATTCGTTTCATAGTTAGCAGAAAACTAAGAATCTCAGATTTCCATGGTGATACAGACCTATACATCATACTACCCTTTACTACTAGATGCTGACAGCTGAACGATCTGTTTTGTATTTTCAGTACCAGGACTTGCTGTTATCTTTTTGTGGTGTTCAAATATTAAGGCAGGGAACTACACTGTCCTCAGAGTTCCTGGCTACCTGTAAACCCTTTCAGTCTTTGGAGGACTTCTCACAAACTCCTTGCCATTGACCATGCCTCTTTCTGCCCATACAGTCTGTTCTAGGAGAGCAGCAAGCATCTACACAATGCAACACAGGGAGATGGGAACATTCATGCTCCAGGTACCCACTAGACCCCTTTCTCCAGCTGCCAGCTTCAGACAATCTAGTGGCTCTGAATAGCTTCAAAATGAGAGTTTCAGTCTCCTCTTTTTCAAATTCAGAGAACATGGTCAAGCATGTTTCAAAAGCCAGCAGTTCAGGGAGTTCTCACCTACGGGGAGAATTTGCTGCAGAAAAAGTTCCGATGGTGAGTAAGTCAGTCCTCACTTTGTGATTGCAAAATGTAAGGTGAATTCCTAAGGAAGTAGGTGAGGTGAAATAAATTTATACTGCAATATTCAAGGACTGGTCCGGAATGTCATTCTGAGCATGACAGATTTCTAAGTCTTTAGAGATCCCATTGGGATCTCCAAGTTGCTGGTTAGAAATGTATTTTGATTTGAAACACAATGAAAAATCCTAATATAAAAAGTTTCTCTTCTAAATTTTTTCATTCACTACAAGAGGTGAGATGTTGCCTGACAAAGTTAATTATTTCCATTCCCTCCTAAGAGACATTAGTGGATGAAAGCAACGCAGTAGGTTAAATAAATCTGAATTTTCGTCTCTCTAAAAAAAAAAAAAGAAGAAGTCTTAGAGCACTAGCATGACAAATTCTGACTGGTATCTATACTTATTGTATATAATACCCAATACACATTTTATTGATTTCTTATCCCAACCTTTGCATAATAAAATCCTTCAGTACAACGGCCTACAACACCTCCTTCTACTTTCATTTTCCGTGTGTCACACTGCATTGTTTAGCTTATCAGCTCTGCAGTCCACCCTCTCCTTCTTGGGATCCTCACAGCAGGTTAATCATTAACCAGCTCCAATTTCCGGTTTATCTTACTCTTCCTCCAGCGATGACATAATGCCCAAGGTTCAATTACAGAGTTTTCTCCGTACATCAAGCTCTCTTCTAAGGTTTTCTCCTCTAACCCAAGATAAAAAATTCCTTGGTGACTCACAATCAAGACAATCTGCCTGCAGCCTTTTGCTTCATCTCCTGCTAGTTTCCAGCTTCCTGGCTGCCACATCAATCTTCTTCATGCTGGTTATGGCAGAGTCTGCCCTGCTGCTGGATTCAGCAAAATGCTTGTCTAGTTCCCCGGGCCACTCTGGTCTGATCAGTAATTGTGCTTGCAATAGAGGTAAGTGAGAAAAAAAGGTTGCAAAGTAAAAAGTTAACATTATGAAATGCAAGTAATGACTGCTACTTAAGCCTTGGTTTGAAATAAAGCTTTGGTCGACACCATCGGTTACCAAAAGAGAACATTAAGCTGATGAAATATACGAACAATAAGCAACAATAGAGTTGGGTTCTGGAAATTACTGTGAATTTCCACTCTGAACAAAGTCAGATCACAAACCCAAGTGCTGGAAAGCATATATTCAGGGACATCCAATAGGTGGCAAATGTACAACTAGTTTTATAATCACAAACATTTATATCGAAGAAATATGAAATACTATGAAAAAAAGCACAGAAGTAGAAAACAATATGCAATATTGCAGTATAAATAAAGCTGTTGAAATGAGGTTTCATCAAAAGCAGGATTAGGACTATGGCTAATTAGCATTTTCTTTAACTAGTTTAGAGTATAAAGCTTCTCACAAATGAAATATATGAGCAGTTGCAAATAAAACCAAATAAAAAACAATCAGTCTGTGAAGATTAAAAACAATGTGTTGCTACAGTCTGCAATTTGATAACTCTAGTGAGTATGTACATAAATATAAATGTGTTCTAATTAAGGCAGCAAGGCTACAGAGAAATGATGAGCATGTTTTACTAGCTCATACAGAGGAAGATCGTTGTTCAACCAGGAATCCTCCTCCTGCCCCCGACTGCCTGAGCTTTTTGTTCCTGAGCAGTGAGATTCCAGCAGTGGCTGCATTTTCCAGAATGACCAAGAAAGTAATGGAGTCATTTTAGCTTTTTATTCCCATATCCAGGAGCCAAATTAAGCGGGAAAGAGGAGTAAAATATTTACTATGGCTCATTTTTCCATCATCAGTTGAGCTGTCCAGAAATTCCCCCACAGAATAGTTTTCCACCAGAGAATGCTGCTTCTACCGAATTGAAACATTTTTCAGGAAAACATAGGTTTCATCCAAAGGTGCAGTGAATATTTACTTCCTCACAGTAGCATAGTCACTTCAGAATGAAATAATATCAGAATATAATGCTGCTGCCTTTATCAGAGGTAAATATTTGACCAAATGGAACATTTTGGTAGGGTCAAAAATTGGTTTTCATGCATTTTATTCCATACTGGAAGTCAGAAACTGTCTACTGAATTAATTGCTTAGTATGTTTCTTTACAGGCAGCACAAATCACTCATTGAGTTTGCAATATGGAATGGTAATAAAAATAGGCAATACAAAGCAGGCTTTGTAAACAAAGATGTATTTGGCACAGAGCAGGGATGTATTAGGCACTTTCTAGAAGCTCTAGTGCAATTGCTCTTGTGAACTATAACAAAGGTGGTGGGAGAAATGAACTGAGTTATCCCACTGAGAACAGGAAACCATGTGCGGGAGAGTGGGAAATTACATTACCTGAAGTTGTGCTAATGGTGACACTAAGCCCTCACCACACCTACCTGGTTGTATCAGGGTGTGCAAGAAAACTGAGGGAGAAGAAGCAGAATTTCTTCCAGGCCAATAGAAAGTTGACTGATATGGGAAATACATCAATATCGAGACACAAATCATCTGCTCTGTGCTTCTAAGGCAGAGATGAGCTCAGGGAAGGTCATCTGCCCCTTCCAATGGAAAGGATAATCTACACCAAGGAACAATGTGCTGGAAACTCTGGGGAAAGATTGTACGTGAATTAATGGTGTTCTATGCTGATTTTTTTCTTTACTAACAAAGTGTTTATTCATCTTCTCTGGGAAGAGTTCAAGAGAAAGAAACACAAAAGAGAACTGGAGACTAAAATGTCCTACTAAGAACTATCAGAAGACATGAAGAAATTAATTTGAACTGGAAAGCTGCAGATACTGTATAAGAAAGAAATGGTTGATTCATAAGCAAGACGACAATGAAGTTTTTAATTGTGAGGAATGAATATAAATGAATTCTCATTTTCATCCTCCCACTGCTTTTCTGTCTCTGAATTATTGAGATACAGATTGTAACAGAGGAGAAGGGAGAAAGAACGTAGAAGATGGCATTATACACACATTATAATAGGAAATATGTAAATAACATTCTGATATCTCTTGAATCATTGTCATAAGGCTCCGTACGGTGATAAAAGGGTGATTAGCTCAGAGGAAAAGAAGCTACCAGAGACTACAGGAAACAGAAAAGTAGATGCAAGTGCAATAGGGGTTTAAAAAGCAGAGAAACATAAAGTCAATGCAGAAAGTAATGTCAGAGGAGTCCTTTCCTGATGAAGGGATAGGCTTACAAAGTCACACTGAAGAACAGAAGCCATTAGAAGAGCACAGGTAAATAAACTACTTGTAGGTCATATCCTTTCATATATAATTCACATAAAAGGGTTTTTGTGCAAGGACATGGCAACAAAATAATATTGATAATATATGAAGGAGAATTCATAAAAAAATCAAATACTAATTGATCGTATTAACCTATGAGGGCAATGTGCATAGGTATAATACATATAACCATAGAATTTATGAGATTTTAATTATATTTTCAATTAAATATGGAATCTGACCAAAGATGTACTCTCTTGTCATGTGTGCTCTTTGTAGCTGTTGTAGTGTTGAGTCATCTATAAATTGGTTGTGACTGGGAAAATATTGCTGAAAAGATAATTTATAATTGAACAGTGATTCCTTCCTGATGCTTTATATAGCTCGCAAAAGCAGGTGGGTCCAGTTTACAGACAGGTCTTGCAGATAAAATTTGCGTGTTTCCAGTCCTGTTTACTGAGTTGTGTCAACCAAGAAGCAAAAGTTAACATTTGCAAAGCTTCAGTAAGGACAAAAAGTTGGCCATGCAAATGGTCAGCTCTGCAGCTTGCCATCGGTAGTGTCTCAAGGTCTGTGCTCTTGCTCTGAAGTCTTTAGTGCCTTTCAGATTATTTGGGGTCATAGTGTCTCTGGTGACGAGTTTGAAAACAGCCCAAGCCTCCAGGCTCTGATCATCTGGGTTACTCTTAACATGTATTTGTCTAAGACCCAGGGACAGCCTGAAAGAAGTTTTCGGAGTAAAGTGTTTTGCAGCAACATAATCCCTGCTGCTGGTGAGGCTGGGAGCTGTGGAAGCCATGCCTCTGCACAGAAGGCAGCTTCTGATGCAATTCAGGGTCTCTCCAGAGGTTCAGGCAGCTGACGAGAGACAGAGTCAGAACAGGGGACAATTCCAGGTCTGCAGCTACTCCTTGGGTCCCTAGGCACAGCCCAAACTGAAGAGACTACCCAGTCAGGAAGATGCAAGCGGTTGCAGATTTGCCCTTTGGAAAGTAGAAAAATTAGCATGATAGGGCCCTAAAACTGAACTTACCCCTCAATCAGTGCAACCTAAACAGCAACCCTTTAGGAGGCTCCTCATTCCCTGAGTAAATGGAGAGTTGTCCCATGGAGACATCTGCATCCGTCCTACTCATCTAAGGCTCCTTCACAAACAGTGAAGATCTAGCAAAGCTGATAAACAAGGGCTGGGACATGCTCATCTTAAAAGTGGCAAGTGAAATAGATCAGCTAGATTCATCTTCTTTCTATTAATTATGAAGCAAGTAATTAAGCAATGACAAGACTTTGTGTAAACATCTACACAACACAATTGACTTTTTGTCAGGCTGATGCTTTGAGTTCGATAAAAGGCCAATTTGTGTTACAAAAGCACCTTCATTTTTGCATCTACTGTACTAGAGATCACACAGCTAAATATCTCAAAGAGGCTGCATACTTTTCCCAGCCTGATCTGACTTTCCTGCCCCAGGGCAGACTCCTTTGTCAGCAACTCTGTACGGGGTGCTCTGCACCACTGGAGCCCTTCTGTGTATTAGAAAGCAGGGGTGAGTACTTCACCCATCAACATTACCTGTGTTATTTAGAGCTGTTGGTCATGGTCTTTAGAGTTCTTTTTATTTCGAGGAATCTTTGCTGAGCAATTACGTTTGATGTTTTTTCTGCTAATAATCACATGCCTTGCCTATAGGTGTGTCTCAACATCTCTTTGTTCTTGCTGTAGCACTTTTCTGTTAATAACTGGCATAGGTGCATATGCAAATGCACAGGAAAATATCCATGAACTCCTTATAATCTAGTTTCCAAGACAAAACATTTGCAATATACAGTGAGGAAAAAAAAGGAAAATAGAAAAAATATAAAAAACAATGTAATGCTATAAATTAAAAAAATTACATCTAGTTATATTTCATTATGAGCAGACTAAGGTCACACTTCAGCTGCTCTTGTATTACCATGTAAGCTAATTAAAATTTGACTGCTCCATCTCTTAATTTTTTTATCTTTTCTGCTTCAATATCAACACAAACTGCCCATGAAAACAAAAAGAAAATTTGCAAAGTTGTAAGAAAAAAGAAGCCCCTTCTATGCTAGTGAATAAAAGAAACTGTGCCAACCACATCACTTTGTTTAGGCCTGTTACTGTAAATTTCAGTTTTGGACATTCCTCAGCTATGCTTTTATATTTAGTTCTGTATTTATGTTAATATGCTTTATAGTTAGTTCTAGAGACATATATATACATAAATATGGCACAAACATATATACATATACACATACAACCATATTTATAACTATGCGTACAAATGTGCACATGGGTGCTTTCTCTTCAAGTACTTAGTATGAATGTTACAGTTTCATATTCAGATTTACAGAAATTCACTTCAACAGAAGTGGACATGGCCAGTCAAGAAAACAAATTCCTATCTTCATGTTTACTTCCCCCTCACTCGTTTCAACATCTAAGTATGGAGGAGGAGGTAATCATGAAATGTCAGCCATGCTCAGAATCATAGAATCATAGAATCATAGGGTTGGAAGGGACCTCTGGAGATCATCTAGTCCAACCCCCCTGCCAGAGCAGGGCCACCCTAGAGCAGGTTGCACAGGAACGCGTCCAGGCGGGTTTTGAATGTCTCCAGAGATGGAGAATCCCAACATACATACAGTTTTTTTGCTATGAACTTCAAATATAATAAGAGTCAGTTAGTTTTCAAAGGTCATATGGAATTATTTTCACCTGTCAACTTCTAGATGTTTTCTATGGCATTTATTGTTGAGATGCTTGAGTATTTTTCTTTCAGTCAGTTGTGGAATGAGTGACAGATATCCGTGACCTCTTTGTGTACATTCTATATTAGCACATTTACTGCACAATGTGATGAGGATTTCAATTGGGTTTTATGTATCCCAGTCTCTTACGATCCATTTTAAGCTCTACAAGAAGCAAATTAATTTTTATCAATAAGTTTATATAAATCTATATGTAAATATCTTTGTGTATATACATACGTAAAAGGCTGTGTGCATGTTTGCACACACACTCAGAGACACACACTCAGAGAGGCCAGAAAGTTAAGAAAAACATTCTACCAAAGTGGTAGTGAAAACCTAGAAGATGATGCCTTTACTAGTACACCGATTTTAACCCATGCATGTTTATGCCCCCCAGGGAAAACAGAAAGCTTGTATTAGAAAAGATATAGTATTTTTTCCTACATCAAAAATCATGTACTTAGTAATCATTGAAGTGGCTTCTAAATTCTGTGCAATTGTATTACAGAGCCACTATAACAAATGAAACTTATTATCTCCTTAAATAAATTGATGAAGGTTTTTTATCTATGAATTAGAAGCACTTGGTATGATAATGGCTAGTGACTTTAATGTGCACAGGGATGAAAACTCCTCTGAGTTCCAGGCATCCATGAATTCCAGTACAATCATTGTGAACTTCAGCTTAAAAGCGGCAAATTTTCTTCCTAGATAAAATACATGAATTTCAAGAAATTCTAAGTGTGTTTTGCTCTTCTTTGCTTAGGAAAAACCTATGTGTAAAACAGCTCGGAGAAAATAACATTTTTGAAAATTATATGCTTGCTTCTACATAACTCAGGTTTTCTTTCAAGTATTTTAATATTCCTTATCTCTTAAATACTTATGATAGCAAACCTCTCCTGAAGTAACAAATAATGTTTACTTGAAGACAAAATTCCACAGCGTAAATTCTAATACTCTTTCATGTTAATAGTTATGTTTTGTATAAATTATAGCAACATTATGTTATTGAACACTTTATTAATTTAGAGGATGTATTATCATCTGAATTTATGTTTGTATTAAGCGAGCAGTTCATTGGTATCTGACAAGTTTAAGCATATATTTATATCAGAAAGGTAACAGTAAATTTTCTAGTGTGGAAAGGAGGAAATTCCTTATTATGTGATAGGTTAAAAAATAGCGTTCAAGAATTTTTTTTTTTATATATATGCATATAAGAAGAAAATGAAGATGTTGGGCTTCTTGAATGGAATTTGACCAGCAGTAATCTTTCAGAAAATGGAGCAAATTAAAACAACGCATTTACTGAAGACTGCAGGACTTCCCATCCTTACTGGCACCACCTGTGAAATATCCAGGGAAAAGTTGCAGTACCTCCCCCATTCCCACCAAGGAGTTTCTGGTCTTTGTTCAAACTCCTGCTTGAAGATGCTTGAAAAACTTTCACAGAGGGAAAGACACTGTAACTGCCAAGTTGAGGAAAAAATTAGAGACTGACTACATATGAAATAGCAGATGGTCTGTTCACGAGCTGAAACCACTAACATGACAACACATGAAGGAGTTGAGCCAGCAAGAGAAGAATGATAACAGTTCATTCCCATCCACAAAAGCTGTAGAAGGATGCTTTTTCCGCTTTCCTTGAGCTTATGGAAAAAGGGAGCAAGGGAGTTAAGCCTGAGCAATCAAACATGCTCTCTCTTCCGAGCTTCATCATCACAGAATTTATCTGAGTGTCTCAGCCTTACCCAAGCTCTCTTGAACAGGAAAGGTAAGAAAAATAAAAAAAAAAAAAAACAACAAAGAACAGTTATGCAAAGGATCAAGAGTAGTCAACCTTGTAGTTGAGTTCATAGAGCTCAAACTTCAACATGCATTGTAAAGCGCTGCAAAAGTGATTGGGTTTACATCTGACTGAAGTTTTTTAAATGGGACATCAAAATATTACTTTAGTTTAATAAGCTAAGGTTCCTCCATTCAAGCACTTTGTCTAGACTAGATTTTTTGATAACATAGGCAAACAGGTAAAACATGTGATTTCAAGTTTTTAGTATACTTTTATGCACCCCTATTCTATAAAAAAGCCAGGACCTCAGAATTAATGAAAGGATTGACTCAATGCAGTGCCAGGGAGGGCAAGGAAAACAACCCTTTCCTTCCCTTAGGAGCTTTGCCTTGATGTAAGTGAAGACTTGGCACATCTTTTCAAGTTTTCTCCCTGTCAGGCAGCTGTCAGAGCAATATTTCCAAACCCAAGACAAATGTCCAGGAGCGGCTCTCTGCCGGGCGGTGGCCACACGACTCCTGCACACGAGTGGGCGGCTTGCCCAGGGCCAACCCACGCAGCTCTGTACCCCTGCATCTGCAAAGCTCTCCGTTAAAGTTTGCGTCCTCTGCCCATACAGGGTCTTTGCCCAGGAACTATTTGGGGCTGTCTCACTGACTCCATGGGCAGAGGGCTCCTTCCCCTCATTAAGGAAATGTGGAAGCTCTCTCTGGCCTGTCAGGAGATGTGCACTGGCAAAACTCATCACTCTTACCTACCTGCCTCTCTTAGTGTATTATTTTCTCCCTTAAATGAAGTTTATATCTTCCTTTATTTAGTAATGCAGTAGTCTAAAATAATTTTAGGAATCAATTAAGAATTAAATAAAATAACAAAGGAACCTATGTACTCTGTGAGGCTCACAGCCTCTTAAGAAGTCTCATTTTTACCAAAAAGGGAGCAGTAAACAAAACACAAATTCCAGTCAAGTTCTATTTATATCTTTGGTAGATACCTGTATATATGTTTTGTTGTAATTTGCGGATAAGATAAAAGTTACCTTCATTAACTTCATGAAACTTAATTTCTCAGTGAAAAAGCCTCAGGGAAAATGTGTATTGAATGGGAATCTGTCATTTTCCAGCTATATTATTTTTATCACTCTAACTAACTAATGTTACAAAATAAGTTACTGCTTTTACTATCATCTAAGGCATCGCATGCCTGCAAATATGCACATGTATAAATGTTTTGTGGTGAAAAATTAATTAATATAGACCTTAAATCTAGGCACAGTCTATGGATTATTTCATCACTTTGCTCACCATTTACTACTTTTTAAGAAATGTGTGTGTGTGTATGTTTGGACTCTGTATGTTCCACATGAAATGTGCCTGGAAATATTTCATTGACAAAGATATGCTTAAATACAAAAGGGCTAATCACTTAGGCCAAACCATTTCTTTACTGTTTCATGATTGCAGGCCTTAAAAACCAGCCTAGATTTCTTTTTTTCCAAAATTTTAAACTATATCTGTGGCTGTTAAATGTTTCCTTACCACAGAAGACTGGAGTTGTTTAAAATTTGTTACAGGCATACGTGGCAAAGTTATAACTGTTTCGATAGCAGGACAGTCCCTGTGTCAGCTTCACTTAAATTCAAGCTGGGAGCCTAAACCTTTTTCTCTTTAGATATTCATTGCAGTTTGCCATTTCTTTGCCCCAGAACTTGCCTGAGAGTGTGGGACTTGCCTTCCCCTATGCCTTGTCTTCAGCGCAGCTCCCAGGAGCTGGTAAAACTAACATGGCACCAGCACGCACCTGGGCCAGGCTGGGCTCTGCATGTGCACTCTGCTCATTCTCCAATTATACGCCTCGAAAGGCAAACTGCTTTGAAAACAGAGGTCAATACTGCCCTCCTTCTCCTGGCTTTTGAGGGAAAGTCTAAGCACAACGCACCTATGCAGGTAACTTTCAGAGATGTGTTTAATAAGATTGGCTATCCATAAAATTGAATTTATTTATAGTAATGATATATAAATTCCTTAAATCTATCTCTGGGTAGAATTCCACCTTTACTTTTTGGTTACTATGCTCAGGAATAATGTATTAACTAGCCTATTTTTGTATTCATCATCCTCCTTGCTTTTTTGTTATTAATGTTCTTGCTAGAACACGTTCCAACTATTCCAAGGTTCAATGAAAATGGGCCAGACAAATCTTTCAGAGTATCTTGCAAATTGGTCAGTCTCGATGAAATAAAAATTTGGTTGATGTAGATGTAGATCCAAAGGACAAAGTACAAAGTTCAATGACTTATAGGTTATTAGAGGGCTAAAAGTACATCACTGATATATTCTGATTCTTCTTTTTCTTACATCTTACAAAAGACATATTCACTGAAAACTTTTGCCTTTTTTGCCGAGCACCCTAAGAGCACAAAACTGGTCATGCTGTCTGAGCTTATCAAATCCAATCCCATTATTAAAGCAAATACATCACAATCTTATGTAACAGTTTTTCCACACTGTTGCCCAGAATATTTGTAGATGTTTACAGTTTCTGCTGTTTCTTTTGACCTTCTCCATTTCTTTTCTTCTTTCCTTCTTTGTTTCTTTCTTGGCCTCTGATCTTTTCCTCTTTTGATGGCCATTTTCTCTGGAAGCTTCAGCCTCTCTCCTCCTGACTTCTTTACATCCACCTCACTTATTCCTCCTAGTTTCTATCCCACTTGATGCATTACTTCCATATGTAATATGAGTCTTTGACTTTTTCCCTGGCAAATGCTCACAAGGGTTTGGGGATTTCATGCCCTTCTTGTTCATAGGGCTATAAAAGAAAGACTCTTCATGAATTCCTGATGTCTCCATGAAAGCAATCCCGATAAAAATAAACAAGCAAAAATATAAACACAGAATCTTTAGTTGCTCCCAAGTAATATATTTCTCATGCATGAAGGAAGTGACATCACATCAAACCTTGTTACTTAAAATATATGCATTTTACATCCTTTAATAGGAAACTCATTTTCCCTTTTGCTGAAGATTTTAGAGGTTCTGTATTATTATTCATTATATTTGTAGTCTGAACACACTTTCATATTAATTAATCTGCTCAATTTCATTCTTACATAATTGTACCCTGAAAGAATATAAATATTAAAACATTAATAAATACTGTCTAGCTGGTGTTATTAAAGAAATTTCACATCTATCTTTTCTCTTTTTTATTTGGGAGTAGGCAGGCCATGAAGGTTTAGCTCTCAAGTCTTTCATATTTCTGCTAATGTAAAATGACAGAGTCTTTCATAATCCTGCCAAAACGTAAATTCTTTAGTCTATTAAAGACTGGAAGTTGCATCTGTATAAAAATGACAAAATATATCACACTGAAATTGACAGAACAGCTATAATGCAAAGGAGATGTGGCTTAATTAGAGCTCCGTCCCTAGATAGACTGAGCTTGCCAATGTAATTTTAATTATTTCTATCTATTAAATCTACAATCACCTATTACTGTTGCTATATATCACATCAGAAAAGTACTCCCTTCAGGAATGCATTGCCTTTTTTAACAAGAAAATATTACCATCTCACCATGCATTCCCTTATCATCAGAATCGCTGCCAATAAGTTAAATCAAAAAATTGTTACCCTGCAGAACACTGCATCCAGCTGCAAATCAGGAATGGTTAAGGTAAGGAATATGGAAATACCTATTTACTAACTGCTGGAAGTTACATGCCAGATTCTCTGTAGTCCAGGGAAGCTTATGGTGTTGCCTTTACTTAAACCAACAAAGTGCCTGCCTACCCTTTTTTTCCTGACTCATCTTTTCTCAATTGTCATATCGAGGCTGATGCCACTTCATTCATTTCTTTTTCTGTCAATTTAGTGTTACCATTTTAAAATCCATTTGCTTGTTGTTTGTAAACTTCTGCTTCAAACTGCAAATATTCATATGATATTAAACTTGATGCATACAGCCAGTCCCAATGAATGCTATCATAGCAGGCAGTCAGACTAACTTCAAATGAATACAGCCCATAGAGGATTGAGGTAATTCACTTATGTTTGAGAATTCTATGGCTGGCTTTGGGTCCAGTAAGAAAACAATGCTTAAGTGTAGTTTCAGAATTACATTTCTACAGTCATCTGGATACCTCTGCCTTTTTTCAAGTTGCAGTTGTCTTGTCAAAAATGAGGAAGAATATGTAAAAAAAAAAAAAATAAATCAAGATGTCCTTGTTTGGTATCTAATTGTGGTAGTCTATAACAGTTTCCATCATCAATCTGTATAACTGTCAAACAGCAGCTGCCTCTTAAGCTTGATAAGAGCTACAGCAACTGCCTGAAAACTTCTCTTTCAATGTCTTTGCCATGATGCCTACTGAAAACAGGCAAAAGTCACTCTGCTTGTACACAAAAAGCATTTGTCAACAAAACATTTTATATAGTCAACTGATTCTTTATGCATCCACCTGTGCACACGGTCTCTTTCTTCAATGGTAATTTCTTTGGGACAGGAGTCAGCTTTCTGACCCAGATTTGGAGGTACTACGGTCTAACATTGTTGTTTCTAAGTAGTACAGAGAATAATATCATAATAATAGCAGCAATTTACATTGTGAGCCCAACCTCAGAGACCATATGTCCTGTTATAAATGAATGTTTAGAGAAGAGCATAAATTACAGAACAATATACTGAGCAGTACTGTAAGCTGAGATCTGTGAAAGTAGCAGAAAATAATTACGACTGCAAGTCAAATAAAACTACTCAGAAAAAATGCATAAAAATACCAAGAAATTTTTCATTCATTACTGCTTATGAAATAGATTCCCTTCCAACTCTAACCATTCTGATTCTATTCTTCTATATGACAGGAATGAGAAGTTGTGATCGCAAAAAGAAATCAGAAAAGAGGCATTACCATGGAGTTCCCCACTCAATGATAGTATTTACTCAGCAAGGGAGATAACACAAGAATGAGAAAAAGAAAAGAATGTGGGGAGGAAAAACATTATAAAAATATACTATCTATGCTGCCGTGAGATCACCTAGCACTGGACTCACGGAGGTTATTGCATAGCTCAGAGGATTTTTCAGAAACACCACAGGTGAAGACCTCTGAAAACACAGAGGATGATCATCATGTTCTTAACAAAATCTTGGCACCTTTACCTACCACATCTTCCTGTATTGTCCTGGCTTCCTGTATCCATGCTGGAGATTCCAGGGAAGAGAGTGGGAAACAATGTCATGCATTCCCATGTGCTCATACATATACAGGCAATGCACTCACATTAGAGCTGCTGCTCTGTGAGGAGGAGTCTGCTGGGAGAGCACCCCCAGGTCCCCTTTCTGCTCCTGCAGGGACAGCACGAAGGAGACATTTGCTTTTTCAAGTTGTATTCTTTGCTCAAACATTTCTCCTCCCAGGAAAAGACATAGGCCTGATCTCAGGTGTTTTGTGGGCTGTGTTCGATACACAGACAGAGAGCGAGGCCATGTTAAGCTGGTTTAATCAAATGTCAGAGAGATTCTTTATAAAGTTCAACCCCTGCTGAAGAAGGGGGTTTCATCTAAATTTTTAAATGGAAGTTAAATATTAAAACATAGTATGTGTCAGAATGTTTCAATCAAAGCAATTAATGCTTTAGATACTGTCAGACTTTCTTTGTTGCCGAATAATGAAATGAAAAACCATGTTTGTTGCATTGATTATGAATGTCAAAAAAAAATGAAATGGTTTGACAGATGCTATTCAGGCATCATTGAGTGTGAGATTATCAGTCATTTGATAAAAGAGATAATTTTAAGCTTTCGTAGGTACAAAAAATATAGCCTTATCACACATTAACAATAAAACTTGAATAATAAGCAATCATCATTTGTCTTGAGGGAAAACTGTACAAAAACTCAAGGAATGCTGCAAAGTAAATAAATAGAGACCAGTAAGACTTTTGCTAATACACTTTTTGTAAAAATATTTGCATTGTACACACGTACATTTCGGTTTTGTTTTGAATTAGATTACCTTGCAACATGTCTGACAGTACAACCAGGAATCTAAACCAATTCCCAACATTAAACAATGCCAAGAAAAATAAAACCAAAAAATATCTATAGCCTGATACAGAAATATTTACGCTACTTAATGGATAATAAATAAGAGTTCTGGTATGCGACTTTCACAGGTTAAATGAATAGATTTTTCAGAGACTATCAACATTCAGTATTAACAATGGAAATAATAATTGAAGTTATCAATAAACAGGGTTTATACTACCAGGCTTGAGTGGTTTTTGCCCCGTGAAAGAGAGATAACATCATGCATCTCACACTTCACATACAGTGACCACAGTCTGTAATTCTTTTTCCAAATTGAAGTCCATTTTATCATGGAATGCATTTCCCATACCTAAGATGCTGCAGGGATTTGGGGAGGGTTATTATTTGTTTTCCAGATAAGCCAATAATTTTAGGCACTGTATCACCATAGTGCAACAAAATTGCACTGCTTTCAAGGGGAGCTATCTCCCTATTGAAATTGTTCCATTTTGTGTGGACAAATCATATATTGAAGTTCAAGTATAAGGTAAGCACCCTAATCAACTTTTTTATTATTCTCTAACTCTCAAAGTCAACCAATATTTCAAAACTCTAGAGGGAGGGGGGAGGAATGGAGGAGCTAAAACAATGGAATTGATGATTTTTTCCCAATACTAGTTATTCAGATCTACCCTAAGAGCTAAAAGAGTGGAACTGCCCTCAGACTGAGGAGGAAATTGGATTCAGGTCTCCTTCATCTTCTGTGAGTACCTTAATGCAACAATTAATAAAGCAACATCTCTTCCGGAGTTTTGCAATTCCAGCTGTAATTCGTATTTTCAAGCCAAAGATATTTTTAAAGACCAGTTTCTATTCAAATAGAGTACAACAATCAAGACTGTGGGTTTGGAAATGTTGTTACATTTTTTGCAAATTCACCTAGTTAAATCAGAAACTGGAAATAGATCATAAAACACGAAAAACATGTTCATTCTGATAAGACTTCATCACAATAATTCATAAATGCCACAGTGAAACTGTGTCCTTCTGCAGACAATAACACTGAGAAAGTAGATATTTTTATTTTTTTTAAAGAGGTGTGAATGCTTTGAGGATGCCTATAAGAAAGCAGCCAAGATATAAAAATAGCTGTTAAAAAAACACTGGTGTCCAGCACAACAAAAATCCTTCAAAAAATGCAGAGCTGGACAGAACATTGGCAGATTTGGCCAGAATCCTTCCCTTGCTATTTTGTTATGCCATGATACTAAACTTTGTATTATGTCATGTTATAATATGCGTATTACAATTGTAATTACACCCAGCATATGTTATATATTTTCCACTGTAACAAGGGCACGTTAGGAGCTGAAGTTACCAAGCTCTTACCAACCAGGTCTTGGCAGTTCTGAAGACCCACCAGCAGCCAGCACTGTGGAGGCTACCATTACCTCACAAAGACCAGCAGGAGATGGGTAATAACACGCAGCTCCCCTGGCCAAAACTGTCCTGCTGTAGCTGTTGCTTCCCAACAGATGGGGGGGCCACAACTTTCCAGCCTGACACAAGTGACATCAATAAGCAGCAGCTTCCAGCAGGGTCATATAAAGTGCCTCTGCAATCTCTTTTCTATGGAAATAGCCCGCATGCTTGCGCTGAGATGTCCTCCAGAGTTACAGCAGTAGTGTATCCATGATTTGCAAATCTCAGCAGCAGCATGCTGGTTCTCCACTGTCTGCTGTGTCCTGGTTTGAGGTAAAACAGAACCAACTTTCTGTTCGGTAATTTTACTTCTTAGCTAGGCCTCTTCTAACTCTCTGAAATTAACAGCATGTTGTGCTGAAAACGGTTCATTCTCAGAGTGATAAGACCAATGTTTACAGTTTGTGCCAAGGAATGGTACACAGAGAGGCTCTTGCTTCTACTTATTGCTATAACAACCAAGGTCAGCTTACTTCGTTATTTGCCCCGTTAGAGGGTCAGAAGCGGAGAAGCGTAGGGGGGTCACGCCCATAGGGAGGAGCGGACAGGACAGGAGACCCAAAACTGACCAACAGGGGTATTCCGTCCCATCTGCCCCATGCCCAGTATAAAAGCTGAGAGATGAAAGGGTCAGCTCTCCTTCTTCAATGGCTGACATCCGAGGAGGACCCTTTCTGTTTATCTGCCTTTGATCCCAATCCTGACTCCAGCTCTGGAATCCAGTTCCCACCCATCGCTGAGCTCAGTCTGGGACTTCACCAGTGCCTGCCGGTGACGTCATCCTGGGAGCTTAATACGGTTTTGTATATACTGTATCTATTTCATTATTTTCCTTTTTATTTTATTATTAATATTTAATTAAAGTAGTTTAGTTTCTTCTAAACTCGTAAATCTCTTTTTATCTCTCCTCCTCCTCTCCATGTGCGAGAGGTGGGGGGAGGGCATCTGTCACCGACCATTGGCCAATTTGGCCAAAACCACGACACTGCTGTCATGGTGTGGCCTGTGGGACATCCTTGGGGCAGGGCATGGGGCAGGAAGCAGATGGTGAATGGGCTCAGTGATTTTGACCCTAAGATTGCTCCTGAGCACAGTCAGCAACAGGGTAGCTACTTGACCAACAATACACCTTAAAGCTGAGTATACATACTTTGCAATCATGTTTACCTTAAAAAGAAACACTTTACATCAGATGAGGCCTTTTAGATTTATCTTTAAAAAACAGAAGTATATAACAAATCTATGTTATAAATGTTAAAAATACTACAAAACAGTAGCAGTAAGTATATGTTATTTTTAAAGGAGGCTTAGCAGACCAAACAGTTAATTTTTTGAGTCGTACAAAGACTCTACTAAAACTCTATTAAAACCTAAAAACTCTACTAATATAATCCACACACTTTTTTGAGTATTCAGCTTTTCCCAGTGGTATTTTGCACTTATCATGTTACAAAATGTTTTAGCACAAAGTATAGGTAGGGTTTAGATACACATACAGCATCAAATAATAACCATCATCTTATTATTTCAGGTCCACTAAATTCCATGTAGAAAGCAAGAAAACTCACAAATTGCTTAAATTGTTGATCCATGTTACATTAGACACTTTTTACTGTTATTACTCTGTAATGTGAAACCCCTCAGGAGTAGAGAAATCTGATAGATGTAATGAAAAAGACTATTTAGTCACCAGCATCATATTATTAAATTGCAGGAAAATTCAGCATGCACAGTTTAATCTTTTCAGGTGTTTTAAAATCCAGACTCATTTCAAGACAAATTAAAGGAGCAAGCTGTACTCTTTACACCAAACTTCTTCACTGCGGTGGGGAGATGGGGAAAAGAAGACAGAAAAAGCAACTGATATTCCAGACCTGAGAAGTATATAAAAGACCAGGAAGGAAGCCATTATATAGTGAAATGCAAGTAATATTTGCAGATAGAAGTTCATCACTTCTAACTGCTATATCTGGATTTCTGTGAAGGCCTAAATAGAATTTAGATGCAGAAATTTACAGCGGGGAACATAACAGTATTTCTGAAAGCAGAGACAACTGAATTTCACTGAATAATGCTAATTTTGAAAATTTCCACTCTGGATCCTCCTGTGCCTTTAAATTTACAGCTATTACCCAGAGAGAGCAAGCACTAGTAGAAGATAATGAAACACAGGGAGAAAAAAAGCAACAGAACCAGAAACAGAGAACTACAATAGCAATGACATTAAACTTGATGACTAAACCCTGTTCAGAGCATCACAGCCAGCACTTGCATTCATAAAATGCTCCTTCTGCTGTTGTACAAAATTGTATCTTAGAGACACAGGGCTGGTTATTATTTACAAAAAACCACACATTAGTAGCTGATACAGTGCAGTCAGTACTTTTTCCAAATAACTAAAAACTAACTGAGTCTTGGGGTGCTCTCACCACGCTTTGTGAGCATGTGTATTTTCACATATAGTTGAACCATTATTTGCAGCATAAATTGTTCTTTTCCATTATCAAGAACTTTTTTTCTCCGAAATTGCTTCTGGTCAGTACAAGAATAAATTTTGTGATCTGGGAGAGCTAACACAGGAGGCTTGAGATCCACAATGAGATGTGAATTTGCTTGTTTTCCCTGTCCTGTGCAGCGGCACTGCTCAAAAACCAGGGGAACTACCAGCAGCCTGAGACATCCTTATATTGCTATTCTTTTGAATAATTATGAACTTGCTAACCTAGTTTTACGTGTGTATAGCTTTATATCCCTTTTGATCCCTTCTGTGTGTGACCCCCGCTTCCCTGTGTTCTCTCCAATATTAGTCAGAGGTGATTACAGGACATGAGTTCCAGAGGTTTGGAGGCGGTGTTACGCTGCGTCACGTGCAGATCCGAGGGAATCTCTAGCACACAAAAAGCCTCCTGGGACTAAGCAATGAACTTTTTTACTGGGGAAGCTACATTACAAACCTTCATACATATAGGAAGATTAATAATTTAATTATGCTCTGGTACATTTTTAAAGCCTGCTCGCATACATCCAGAGGCAGCTTTACACAGAAATAAGGCAGAGAAGAAAAATAAGGCACAATCATTAAAACCAGAACCCTGTGGTATATCAGCTCAACAAAAAGACCTCTGCAGGACCTTTCTGAACCCTTTCTGAGTGAAATTATTTCATTTGCAGCTGCCTACTCTACCTTAAGTTTAATGAAATAAATTTAATTAAAGAGTTGAATTAATAAAACGTTCCTTGAGGTTTTCTTATTACATTCACAATGTCTCAGAAGTGGTCCAGATTATTTCGTGAATGTCAAATATGAATTGTACAGATACATACTCCACTTTAAACATAACAGCCAGTGGGGAAACTGGCCCAGGAAAAAGATAGCTCGAAACAGCATAAACTGCTACTTCTGATTTTTAGACATTAGATCTTGTAAGAGAGAATTAACAAACCCATATATTCTGGGTAGCTAAGTTCTAAACATAAATACAGACTACTATTAGTAGTCTGCACAGATGCACAGATCAGCAGTGATACTTTATGACAAATAAAACATAACAAATACTATAAATACCACATTTATATGACCATAAGTAATTGGGATCAGAAAGCCACAGACACTCAGAAATAATTGCCAGTCACCTAATTTTCTACTTAGCAAATATTATACAATTATTCTTTTGTATCCAAAAGAAGATACATTGAATTCTTTGTTAACATTCAAAACTATTCTACAAACTAACTGTAATATTCTCCATTTGTGATATGGTTAATGGTGGTTTGAAGGTACCTACTTAAGACAATGTAGTCATAGAAACATTGAGAATGTTAACTTCAATTTTTATGTATATGTGTTTTGAAATTGTGCTACTTAGCTACTGACTTTTCCCAAGCAGGTATAAATGATTGTGCTTCTGATGAACAGATTTCTAAAACTGCATTTTTGCTAGAAGGGCACAACTGCACCAGTAATAATCTCATTAATATCTGTATGAGCTGTATTGTCAGAGAGGTGGCATAAACTCCCATAAAGTAATGATATGATAAATTATGCAGGTGAAACAGTAGTTCCATCTTCCCACATTACATTAAAAAATTTACATTAAACAATTAGTTGTACCTCATAGCTATTTCACCTACAACAATACAGAAAACATTTCATTAAATCACATCTGTATGTGTGCTGTGTTGAAATTACAATACTTCAGCTGCTGATGCTATTCGTACTTGTCAGATGTGGTCAGAAATTGCCTTAAATTTTAAAAATGGTTGAAATGGCAATATATCACTGGGGTGTGATTCTGATGTCAGGTACAAATGATAATAAATATCGGAACTAAAATCATCTGAGAATTGTGCCCATGAGTCCACCCAGAACAAATGTATTGAGATCAGAACTCCATCTGGGTCAGGTATCGTAGCCAGTTGTTCTTAACTTTGGGAACAGAAAACACTGAACCGCTTGGCATCACATTCTGCTTTATCTTTCTTTTTATGTACATAAAATACCATAAATTCAAATTGACTTTAAAATTTTCCAGGTCTACTTCATCCGGAGTACTCATTGGCATTTCCCAATTGTCAGAGATAATTGCAGGTATAAATATATAATCACAATTCTTTTGGGGTTGATTTTTTAAATCACCATCTCATCACCTGTGTCATCCAGAGCTGAGCATTTCCCAAGTGAGAGCTCAAAGTATTTGTAGATGATGTTGTTTACAAAGGCAAAAAAATTATCCGCTGCTATATCACATACTAGCACCAGTAACCAAGTAAGCATAGTTGTTAAAATTGTAAATTTAATGCTGGCAGCTGGCTGACAGCAGCTACTGATAATTTAGCACATACTGATGCCTTTAGATGCTCAAAGCAAGGAAATAGGTTCCACCAAACATGATAATACAGGAATGTAAAAAAACAGTAAAAGTTAACAAGCATTGTGAAATACGTAGTAAATCACTGCGGGCCACAACTTGCAATGGAATTACCGTAAGAGGAATGCAAAAAACACAAACAAGCCGAAGGCAGAGCTACTGCCCTTGCGCAGGCTGCCCTGCGCAGCGAGTGCGAGCAGCACGCCCAGCGCCGGCTGCAGGGGATGCTGGGCGTACGCCCCACCTGCACGAACGGGGGCGAGTGTGCAGGGCCACTGAGAGTGTTGTGAAATACCAGCTCACCAAGGTAAAAATAGCGTGTGCTGCCAGCCACCTTAACCACCAACACTGCGCAATACTGAGGTTTTTGGCCACGTTGTCCCCTTCTCGTTGAGTTCCCAGTCACCGCATTGAAAAAAATGCCGTTTCCTATGTGCGCAGTCTACTAGTGTAATCCTACCAGTTTGGTCGCTGCACTTGGCATCACATATGGGTATCACAGATATGGGTCAACTGCTCCTAAAACCCATTTCTGACTACGAGACTGCTCAGAAAGTTGACAATGCAAAAAAAGGCCTTCCTAGGGATCAAGGGGATTTTGTACAATTTCTGAAGTACAGCATACTTACACATGTCAGTCTGAAGAATGATAACAATTCTTGGTGTGATATATCTATTAAAATTGTACAATGGCAAACGTACATCATTAATTCACCCATCAGCTTGTTTACAGGTATCTAAGCTTGTTTACATAGCACTAGCAGCAGGCAGAGCTTATAACAGTGTGATGATAATTACACCATGTCAGACGTCAAAGGTTCAAAAAAACCTGAGAAGAAACTGACAGATACTTGGCCAGAGTGGCTAACCTTCACTATTGACATCCCTTTCTTACTGTTTATACCGGAATTTGAAAAGTCTATTTCATTTTATGCTTGAAAGCTTCTCACAAGGGTTGGTAATCTATTTTCCTTATCATCACCTCAACCTGTTTTTTCAGGGTCTGCTGTTGTTATACATTTACTGTGCCCAGTTAACAAGGCACCCTTGTGCTGCTACGTAAATTTGAAGACTTCCTTGACCTGCCACATGATTCCTACATTTGGTGACATGCAAACAATATTTCTGGGGGTTCTAACCGACAGTAGTGTTATAAATACTGGTTTAGTCTCTTCCTTTAATTTAAGGGCTAAAGAGTTAGCTTTGAAGAAATATCTCCTTTTTTCTCACTTTGTCAGCTTTGTAGCTGACTCCTTGCCCAAGTGCAGACCTGATCCTTCATGCTGTAGCTGCATGACCACAACAAAACAGAACAATAAATCTCTAAACCCTCTACTTGTAGAGGAAGAATGAGGGAAGAAATTGGTCTGAATTATGTTACTGGCTTGAGTTCAATCGGCAAGAATGAACAGGGAAGGTGTTCATTTTACAGACAGTAAAGGAAATTAAAACAGAAAACAGCAGACCATTTGAGAAGTACACTAAAGCCAGGAAGAAACTAGTATATGTTCTCTACTAATCAGATTTGTACATAGGTGTACATAGGCACACCAGCTGAAGAGGAAAGAATTCACATAAAAATTCAGTCACTGAAATTGAAGTCCAAGTAGTAGACAAGGCCAGAAGAGGTTACCTGAAGAGAGGTATTAATGGCCCAGCCTCTCTCAGTCACTGTTTGACAAATTTTTTTACATACAGCTTTTTGTAGCACTTTGCAATTTTATTCATTCCTTCTTCTTTTAACTCAGTGTTTAATGAGTAGGTGTGTCAGAAAAATTGACTAATACTTCTGAAAATATTGGGGAAATCTGCTACTTTACATCCACAGCAATATTGATGACACCAGTGGAAATTTTCCCAGGCATGCAGATAATGGGCAGAACCAGAATTAGTGTAAACTGGTGAAACTCTACTGAAGCCGTTGAAGCTAAACTGACTTGAGAACAGACAAAAAGCTCGTCTTCCAGTCCTCCTGTGACGCTAGCAAACAGACCTGGCACACCAGGTATACTGCGTTACATACAGAGGGTATAATCCTCTCTCCCGATAGTACTGGACAGAAAATGTAGGGTTTATAAAAGGATTTTCAGCCTATTCTCAGGTTCTGAAGGTCAGAAATCACTAATTTCTGACATATACATAGTCACAAAAGCTGGTTATCAGTAAGCTATATTTTCTCTCCCTCTGCGCAGTACCTTGCAAATTCCAGCATTACAGAAAATTATGTTAGTCCCCCTCTATTTAACTTTTTAAACATGGTGCTAGTACAGATATAGCAATCATTTATTCCAGTGGCATGTTCGAGATGCCAGACCTCAGTGCATCTGCTTTGCAGGCAGTGATCTAGTTGTTCTTCTCCCTCTAACAGTTCTGAGGACATATCCACACTGTGGAGGTAGTTTATATAGCTTATTCTAGCAAGCATTCTACCTTTTCTAGTAACTAAACTCTGCAAACATACAAAGATGTTGTTTTAAACAAACAGCCATCTTGCTTCTGACTAAAATTGTATGCGTACATCTACATATGTGCATAGGTCTTACTTCAGGCAGTAGCAGAGCTAGGCTTATTACTCATTTCCCATGAAAAATAAAACAATAAATAATACAATACTACAAATTTGATCATAATAGCTTTAAATAGTGCAAAGTGACAAGAATGTGTATCTCATTGCATACATTACCATGGCAAGGTAAACAGTGTAGCACCTTGGCTAAAATCAGTGTTTAGCTGTTTCATTTCAACCCTAGGGCAGAGGATATTTTCCAGCTCATTCTTAAAACTGCCATTCCTGAAAGACAAAAAATGGACATTTCTTCAACACTGACATACAACATTCAACCGATTATTATCAACTGTATAGGGAAGCAATGTCTAAATTCCCAGGTCATCAGAAGCAATCACACTTTCTGACTTAGAATATCGCCAAGGACAGGAAACTGTAGGACACCTATTGATCACGCATTACTTAAAAATAAAGAATAATGATTGTATTTATTATCTATAATTTAGCATCATATTTAGTATCTAGAATTATTTGCATGTAGAGGCCACGTTTTCTTTGTATCTTTGTGAATAAATACATATGTATATGTATATGTATATGTATATACACACACACACACTTGACACCTGATTTTAAGAGAAAATTCATCTTTCCAGCACGAACAATCTTCAGTTCAATACTTGATGTCATGGTTTAGCCCCAACCAGCAACAAAGAACCATGCGACCACTCTCTCACACCTCCCCCTCCTGGCAGGATAAGGAGGAGAATCCAAAGAAAAAGGAAAAAATAGTGGTTGGAATAAAGACAGTTTAACAGAACAGCAAAGGAAGAGAAAAAAACCAACAATAATACTGATAAAAGAATATACAGAAACAATTAATGCACAACCACTCATGCACAGGAACCCAAAATTTTCAGCCCACTCCCAATCGGGGATTGGGTCAACCACCCCAGTTGTGTCCTGTCCCAGCTTCTTGTGAAAATTAACCATCCCCCCACAGGAACCAGGACACTTGGCCGTAAATTCTTTCTTATCTCGAAGTTATCAGAGGCTGCTAATATTTTCCATCCCAAAAGAAATCTTGTAAAGGAATTTCACATCTTCCATACTGACAGAGCGATTATTGCAGCTTTGTGCTAATCAGCAATGTTCCCGGTGAAAAAGCTGTCATTTCGCTGAAGAATTCTGGTGACATAACACAATGCAAGGCAGCTATTTCATTGGAGAACACCTCCACAATTCCATCTACTCAAGCTGTCAATTAAAACATTGTTTTACTGCATAACTGACACCAAATTCATAGCAAAAGAGCTGTCTGACTTCAGAGTCATTGTATAAAAAAAATTACCATGTAACACCTTAACAAAAGAAACATTCTAGTGCCTGTTTGTTATCATCTTCAATATCAAACTGCGTAATACTTCCACAAAGGTGCTGACAAGTTCTTGGTCACAATAATAAAAACTCAAGAGCTGCTGTCTGCTAAGTTTAGATGAGATTCTAGTGCTCGATAAACATAATTGTGCTTAAATACAGCTTGAAAACCCACAGTCAATACCTGACTTCCTCACAAGAAACAACTGGGCTGGGAAATCATTAGGCTAATCCTGCCCTAAATTATACAAACCTCTTGCGTGACTTCCCTCTGGATGAGGAATGCCTTGGTAAGTTGACCAATGGCTTTGCCCTTGGTTTAACACTTGTATTGAATGTGTGGGGAGCTCTTTGCAGTTTTGTTAGGCGGCTCCCCAGCCACCTCACTGTGAATGACAATAATTTTGTCACATAAGATTTGTCTTTCACACACAATTTCAGAAAAGCATTGACCAGGAAAAAGGATTTAGCAAATTATACCTAATTTTCATGTGTTTTCTCTTGTACAAACACACAGCAAGTATTATTTCTCTCCCCGCAAAAAAATCAGATATGAATTAAGTAATTATACACTAAACCACAAAATAAAGTCTACATTTTAAAACATCAGTTAAAATTCATCTTATCTCCCACATAACTTTAAAAAATTTTGACATAAGAATCTGTACAATTTTCAGCTAAACAGCAAAAATGGGAGGGGTTTGTTCCTTAAAAATTATAAATGTAATCTTAACATAAAATTAGGGTATTAATATAGGGACATTTTTCATTTTCTTGAAAATTATTGTAATTAAATATTAACTTTTTCCAAGTAGACCTAAACCTACATCACAGAAACAAACTGTAAAATCTCATGTTGTAGAATGTCCTTATACGGTAGTGGTTTGGCAAAAAGAGTAATTTTCTAGTTTATATATTACCAATATGTCCAACTCTCTTGAGGAATATATCCCAATGAGCTGCAAAGGAAACAAGCTCATAGGAATGTGTATTCCATTTTTCATCTGTCCGCCTTAACATTTTTGAAAACATACTTTCCTAAATAAACTGCCTTTCTCATGGAATAAAAATAAAATAAGAAATGTTATATTTGTTTTCAAAAACACACTTAAAAGTCTGAAAAGTTACATATATTTTTATACTTCCCAAAATAATTATTTTCATTAGGATTCTAACTAAAGAGCCCAAAAGAGTTTTTCATGGAAGTTCGATGCATCTTAGCTTGTTAGTAAGATTTTGTCCAAGTAACTTAAGCTCATTAATGACCAGTGATGAAGACATTAACACGCATGGAAAACCAGTATTTTAGAGTGTGTACCTACCCTGGATTGAGAGTATACTGCAAAAATACACTTCCAAAAAACCACCTTTATGGAAAAAAAAAAAAAATCTAAAACAAACCTAGTGCATGCAAATACAAAGGAGGCACCTTAGCTAATTTGAACCTGTGCAGCTCTGGTGAAAGCTCTCTGGTGAAAGCCCAATCAGCAGAAAAAAGTATTCCCTAAAAACACCAAGATTTTGATCTAAACGATGATGAGGAACATCTGATTCATCACTCAGCTCCTATTTTACTCCCAGAGATAAACACACAACAGTCACAGAAGGATGAGACCTATGAAATTTATCCTGAAGAAATGAGAAAATTACTTTCATTACAAGTCAATAAATTTATTATGCAAGATGGACACTACATGTGCCTTAAAGTAGAAACGCTAACACTAAACTAAATGCATGTGAACAAAGAAGTCTTTCAGGATGCAAAGTCATGAGCAAATCCCGTCAATCCAACTTCCATTTCAAAATGGGGAAAATGTTTTCTCGAACATAATCCACTGGTGTTTTCCAATAAGAAGCCCAAATGAATTTAAAAGGTGCCTTTAAAATGCATGAACATCCAGACACTGCTAATTGAAAACAATGTTACGTAAACAAGAAACAAAAATTTTTCCATCGCTGTCTCATATGTCTTTACTGGAGAGAAATCAATTTTCTTGACACAAGTATATTAATGTAATTGATAAAAGGTTTAGCTGGCATATTTCTCCATATGTGTAACTTGGAACTGATGCAGTTCCACCATAATAAAACAATAAAAGCTACATTCTGCCAGGATTGTAGTGGGTTGGCAAGTTCTAGGGCACACTGCAGAGTTCCTTTGCTCAATCTCTGTGTATGTGTGAGCTAAAAATTCACATAATAATATAATGTTTCTTCTGAGCTATGCCAGCAGACAGAGCTCATGACAGCCAGCAAAGAACTAGGGAACAGCCTAATCTCACTGCTGAGGCATTAAGACTGATGAGTGGGGATAGAAATCATCCTACAGTGAATTTCTCATAAAATTTAGAAAAATATTAAAGTTAATTCAAGAACTGCAACAAAACACCACAATGGCTGCTGGCAGATTCAAAGTCCACTACATGGTCATTTCAAGATACCAGGCAGTCTTCTGTTCAGGGATCAGTTCCTTGCCCTCCCTACTCAGTTGCAGAATTTCACACATGCCTCTTGTGGAGCAGCCAGTTCTCAGTCAACCTTCTTGCCAACTAGCAGTTACTACTTGACCATTCCCACCTTCAACATGTATGACCACTATGCCCTCACCACCCCATACACTCACTTAATTATGTAACATTATTGTGATGATCATTAGCAAAGGTAGGAAAACAAGTAAAGACAAACTTGAACAGTACAATAGGTGAAGTAGATACTGTGTAGGTCATTACAAGTTTGTATTCCGTGACTGAATTTTGTACAGACTAAAAAATACCAGTCAGTCTACTGATGATAATTACTCATCACAGGAAAAGTACTGAAAAAACTCAGTCCAGCACTCTTCAGTTCATAGAAAATGTTCACATAGCCCTTAAGTTGCTATGTAACTGCAAAAACTGAACACAGTTTTCCAGCGTCTTCTCCCTTTCTTATATCCTTCAGATTGTCACACCACCTTCTCAATGTCTTGGTTCGAGTCCTAAGCTCTCCAGAGTTGGGACCCACCACGTTCAAGGCAGCTGAGCACTGGTTCAAGGCAGACCTCAGTTTTGGGGAGGAGGGATTTTGAGTAAATCCATAATGAGAATGGGAAGAACCCACTACTGAAACTTTTCTCTTGGTGTCTGTGGTGTCTTGGCCTGTCTCAATTAAAAAGGGAGAGCTCAACATTTCTACTCCCTTCCAGCAAGCTATTGCCTAACTACCCCCTCTCTTCACTTTGCAGAGGGTGCAACGGCATTTACCTGCTAAGTGATTAATACAACCGGCTGCCCCTCTGATTTAGCTTAGTGGATTACACAGCACCCTAGAAAGCCTCTCTGCTAGTCTGACTTAGAAAGAAAAAATAATAAAAAAAATTAGTACTGTGCCTGTTTGTATTTTGAATTAAAGACCACTTGCAACTCCACTAGTTTCTATCAATCACAGCCAATAACAAAAACGTTGCTGTATTATTAAAAACAATTTTCATCTCTTAGATCTAAGAATCCCAATAAGGTGTTAACAGCACTGTAGTCATGGAAACACACTGTTGTACATATTTAAAGACATTAATCTGTTTCAGTTTTAAACAAGAGAATGAATATCTATTTCAAGGAATTTACATAACTTCTCAAGAACAATAAATAACTCAGGTCCAGCAGAACATGTCAACGAGGCAGTCAGCTAAGGATGAGTCAAATATCTACTAGTCATATTTGTATCTTGTGACATTCCTGACAACATACCAGCTGCCAAAAATGCATTGTACTTTGTACCAACCATATTTCCACATGTAGAAAACTATGATGCATTCAGAAGCTAACATAATGCTGAAGACAATGTCAAATGCAATAAATGTCTAGAAGTTTTGCTTCACTAGCAAATTAAACAAAACTGCATCAGCTTTTCTGAAATATTAAAATGCATACTCATGGTTAGGGAAAGCTTTCTCTAATGTAAATAAAGAAACAGAAAAATATCTAAGACGCAAAATTAAACCTGGTGCTTCACTGAAGTTGATAAAATTCTGTTTAATCACACATTGATTTTGATACTGTTATTTATATGGAATCAATACCAAGCATAGGGAAATATATTTAAGACAATAGGATTTTAAAATAATAGGTGTCTTCTTCTGAGTCATGAGATTCAGGCAGAACTTAAAAATAAAATTTTTCTAAGTATTTAATGGAAACTGAACCACATTTTAATTTTCATTATATCCTGTGAATTTGAGTATCCTTTTTACTGGGATACTTACACAAGGGCTACAGTGTGTAGGAAGATGCAGTTTCATAGTTGTCACTCAAAAGCAAATGCTGTAAAATTTGCATCTCAGCAGGTATTCTGGATGATCTATTGGTAGCAAAGGAGCACTTTGTCACTTCAACAGCATCTCCCTATCTCTCCCTCCATACAGCCTAGCTCTGCTTCCCTGCTAATGGCTGGTGGAGGGAGAGGACAGCAAACAAGAGCTCCACACGCTATGTCTAATCTCAGCCCCTTTTCCTCACGACATTGTCAAAGGTGGGCTCAGCAGCTCCAGGACCTTCCTACATGCAGGCGCTGAGACTCTGGTCAGCCCATGGTGCAGACTAGAGAGGTAACTAGCCTCCTTCATCTTGGGAGGGGCAATGAAACAAAGAAATCCACTGCACATTATTTTTCTAGTGCCCAAGATAGCGTTGATGGGAACAGAGCAAAAAAAAGTCTCTAGAAAAGGATTAGAACAGTAGAAAACAGGGGGGAAAAGATATTTGCCTGAGACTTCATAGTTTTCCTCTTTGGTTCTGTTATGCTTGATCTGACATATTCTAATTTTGTTTTCCTTATCTAATACTGCTGCTTTAAAGATAAGACTAAAGTAAAGTAAATTACCTCTACTGTTTTCTTAGTCTAGATAGGAATGTTAGAGTAACTGTACTGAATCAGAGTAAAGACGCATGTAGGCCCTCTCTTTAAAAGTGCATGGCTGAAGAAGTTGACTAGAACAGGACAATCTTATTTCTCCCAGACTCCAGTACTTTGAAGTTTTTGGACTTCCTGAGACAATACTCACGCAACATAGTCTTTAACGGCTCTCAATGGACTGATATTCCTTTGTAAATCAGCACAACACAGCATCCTGATCTTGCAGAATACCTGCAAAATTTATTCTCACACTCCATGCCAGGGTTTTTTAGTACTTAACACTTCCATTTCTTTTCTGTTGCATTCTGTTGAATGGTTTAATATTGAGTTTGTATAAAAACTGAGCCATCAGTAACACACGACCGAAAAGAAAGGCTGCAAATTCAGTGGCAACCCATGACATTGTAGTGGGCTGCCCCATCTATCAGCCGAGCACCCACACAGCCTCTTACTCACTGCCCCAAGTAGGAAAGGGACAAAATAGTAACAGGAGAAAAAGCCTCATGGGTTTTACTGTCACAGGCAGAACAAGACTCAACATTGGAAATGTAACTTAATTTTAAATATTTAATTAGTGACTGAGTATTGCGAAACAAAAAGACAACCATTTAAACACCCAAAGAAGACATCTTTCCTCCACTTTTCCCAGGCTCAGCTTCACTCCAGATGCCTTCCTCCCCCATTCCCGGTCTTCACACCCCCACTTATAACTGTAGGTTATGATCAGTCCCTTCAGTGAGGCAACAGGCGATGCAGGAGGTTGGAGTCACAGCAAAGCAGTTTCTCTCTGTCACTCCTTGTTTCTCACTTTTTTTTCCTGATGCTTCTTCCCTCGTACCCATTTTCTCTGCTCCAACATGAGTCCTTCACAGGCCACAGTACCTTCAGGTGTGCCTTCTCCACCATGGAGCACCTCCCTCTCCTCTGCTCTTGATGTTCCTTTCTCCCAGTGTTTATCACTATTTCTTAAATGTGTTTTCACAGAGGCACCACACACTTACTTGGCTGATGGGCTAAGCTGTGTCCTGGGGTAGTTCTGCTGTGGTCCAGCTGGAACCACCTGTGTCAGAAACACAACGGCCTTGAGGAAGGGCATTTCAAAAATAACAACCACAACTTCTAAATTATTGAGTCACCTGCTCACACAGGAATATAGATGATATTATGGTTACAGTGGACCATAAGTTTATTTGATTTATAAAAAAAGGAATCATATTCCCAGTAATTTATCTTCACATTTTTATAACAATTTTTAATGACATACTTGAATTCACAGAATGGTTGAGGTTGGAAAGGAACTCTGGAGGTCATGCGGTCCAACTTGCCTGCTCAAGCAGGGTCACCTACAGCAGGTTGCCCAGGACCATGTCCAGAGAGCTTTTAAGTAACTCCAAGGATAGATACTCCACAGACCCTCTGGGCAACCTGTGCCAGTGCTCAGACTTCCAGATTAATCAGAGATATTTTTTTTCTTCATGAAACCCCTAGAATTTTACTTATAATATTATATCTTTCGAAAGTTCTAGATCGTATAAATTCAGCATTCATTGTGATAGACTTCTACTTGCTATATCTGAAGCAGCAACAAATCTCAGCTCTGCAGATCAGAGCCTGCAGCTCCATGGGCCAAGAACAAACCTATACTTCTATCCACCTGTTTTTCCCTCACCTCTCCTTCCATCAA
>VYZM01017431.1:127058-140128 GCA_013398915.1 Dromas ardeola | reverse complement strand
GGCTGGCACCGAGCCCCGGGACCAGCCGGTCCCATTGCCACGACCCCCCCGCGAGAAATGGTGCGAGCACAGGAGCCATCTCGCCCCCTCTTTTAGGGACACTTAGCCCCCTCTTTTAGGGACACTTAGCCCCCTCTTTTAGGGACAGCGGGGACGCCTTGGTGGGGGTGGGGGGTGCCCTCAAATTCGGGGCGCGCACACGCAGCCCTGCGGGGTGGCAGAGATGGACCGCGCGGCTGCAGCGGGGCACACGGCCGGCTGCTGTGGTCCTTCGGGGTGGCAGATGGGTGTCTGAGGAAGCCCAGCACCAAACGCGCCGGCCGAGAGACCACCGGCTGCGTCCTGACAGCAGCCGCCCTCGGAGAGCACCAGGGCACGCGTGGCCACGGCGCTGCGGGAGCCGGTTTGGCGGGAGGGTGGCAGGGTAGGATGGGGCTGGCGGTGCGTGCGGAGGGGGCCGACAGCAGCCCCCTGGCCACAGGAAACGCCGTGCCTGCGCTGGGTATTCTTAGCCACATTTTTTCCAGATGGGGTAACCGAGAAACCCAGATTAAGTAGCCGGGACGACGGGCCTGATACGGGAGACCTTGGAGGGGGGACGAGGGCGAGAGGCCCTGGGGGAGCAGAGATAGCGGTGAGGGCAGGCGAGCAAGAGGAGGGAGGAAGGCACGTCGCCCGGTGGCCTTGCTGGCACGGCGTGGCATGCATGGCATGGCATCACGGGGCAGCGCTGCCCATCACGGGCACGCCGTGCTCCCGGGGCGTGAGGTGAGGCTACTGGTCCCGGGGCCAGCCCCAGCACGCGGGCTCGGGCGTCTCCCAAACCACGTGCCAAATGAGCAGACGCGCTCGCTGCCCCAGCACCCTCAGCCCTTCCCCGCCATGACCCTGCTCCGGCAGCGCAGGCCGCCTTGCCACAGCGCCCAGCGGCCCCCCTGGTTCCCGGCGCCATTTTGCTCCGTTGCCATGGAAACGCCCATGTCAAAAAATCCCTCCGGCTGCTGCCGCCACCGCCGCTGCGAAGGGATGGATGCTCAGGGAGCCATGAAGCGAGGCTGAGGCGGGAGCGCCGGCTTCGGCCGCTCTAAAAGGTGCCCCGTGGTGGGGCGCAGACCCCCGGCACCAGGGGAAGCCCCTCCGTGCCCGGATGGCGCGTCCTGCACCACGGGGCTGCTGCGGGCAGCGGGTACCGGGGAGTGGGGTGTTCAGGGGAGGCCAGCGGGACATCAGGACCCTTGGCTGGGATGCTCCGGGGGCTGTACCCCGGCACCGCCGCCCCCCAGGCTGGGCCCGGGTGCGGGTAAACAGGAAATCTGCCGCTCCCCACAAGCGAAGTCCTTGCATTATTCATCAGCCGGCAGCCTGGCTCTCCTCCGCCGCCATTGTCATCTAATTCCTCCTTTCTCTGCCGGCAGCTGGTGCGGCTGCCCAGCGCCCGCCTGTCCCCAGGCGCAGAGACGGCACCGGGAAGGGAACCCAGGGCTCCAGGATGGGATGGGGTGACCCACAGGGATGGACGGGACGGGGGATGCTTGACAGCGGGTTTCTCCATCGGCTGCCCACCCCGCCGGCTCGGAAGGACCCAGGCGTCCCCGTCACTCCGTGCCCAGCTGCTGTCACAACAATGTGGGGCTTTGTGGCCCACGGGGTCCCCGGGGACGCTCCGGCCCCGCACGGCCCCGGGGAGGGATGGCTGAGCCCCGCGGGCCCCAGGATGGAGCCGGCGCCGCCAGGGCAAGACAGGAGCCGGGGATTTGTGGAGGTATTGATTTCTGGCAGGCCAGCTGCCCCCGCCGGCACAGCCCCACGGCCGCTCCTGTGGGTCCCTCTGCAGTACGTGGTGTATCTGCTGCCCTAAGGCACCCCATGGCCGCGGGCAGGTGCCAGCACCGCACCCGCAGCATCGTCCCTGCGCCCGCAGCGGCTCCTCTCCCCCGCTGTGAGGGACATCCCAAAAAGGGCCTGCTGTCTAAATCCTCCGGACCCATAGGAAATCTCAGCTGGTGTCCCAGGGGGGCAGGAGGAGGAGGAGGCGGAGGAGGAAGGAGGCTGCATCACCCCAACAGCATGTGTGGGGCAGGCACAGGTGACCACCCCAGGCTCGGCCGCGCTGCAGAGGCAGCCCCCAGCCCAGCTCTGACCCACCACTGGCTTTTCACACAGAGAGGCTGGGGGGAATTAAGACAAATCACCTAAAGGTGTGAATCCCTGCCTGTAAATGCGCTAAATCCCAAGCGGATATGCTCGTTCTGGGGCAAAGTGGCTGTGTCTTAATCTGCCTTGGCTTAGTCTCGGCGTGCTCCCGCTCCGAGGGCCGGGCTGTCCCGGGGACAGCGGGACGGGTGACTCGAGTGGCAATGGCTGAGCAGGCAGGGATGGCACAGCTGCTGTGGGGCCAGCGTGCCCGGTGCCAGGCACAGGAGCGCACCCGCGGCACAGCCTGCTGCTTGGGGGGGACGCAAGGTGCGTGCAGTGGCATGGGGGACATCCGTGACTCCGCCGTGCCACACGCCTGGGCAGCTGCATCAACGCCCAGGCCGGAGACATGTCTGCCACAGCACCGAGGCCAGGAGGAGAGGGCTGGGGACCAGCCCAGGGAGTCACCTTCAGCAAATGATGCATTTTGCGTCAGAAATTTGGAGCTCCATCCCTACCCGCGGGCTGAGCCGGGGTTTCCCTGGCAGCAGGTACCAAAGCTTCAGCACCCAGAGGAGGGTTCCTGGGGGTGCGGTGCACCCCACAACAACCCCCCGGGGTGTCGCCCCCCCCCGGCCCTTCGTCCCCCGGCGGTGGGTGACCCGTTTTCCCCCGATGGTGCTGGGCCCGGCGCAGCGTCGGGGTCTCCTGAGCCGCCGTGGCCAGCGGGCTGGCCGGGCACCACACACGCCGCACCGTGCGGCTACTGATGCTTGATCTCCACTGATCTGGCCGTGCCCTTAATTACCCACTTGGGGGGGGGGGGGGGGGGGCATGGGGGGGATTTCCTTCGCANCCCCCCGTTGCGCGGCCGGTCCCTTTATTTCCCCCCTGGGGGGGGGGGGGGTGAGGGCATGGTGGGGATTTCCTTCGCAGCGCCTGGCAGCCCAGCATCCCCCTCCTTGATAAAGTGAGGGGTTTTTAACCCAGCCCCTTCCCGCAGGGATGCGGCTCCAGCTCCACGCCATGCAGGAGCCACATCCCTTCAGCATCCTCCTTCCTGGGTGGGAAGGAGACTGAAGCAAGGCCAGATCCTGGTGCCAGCACGTGTGGCCGTCCCCTGGGCAGCAGCGACCGCCCCCCCGGGCCCAAGGCGGGCTGTGAGATGTTGGGGGCGGGGGTGTTTTGGGGACCCTCCCGGGCCAGCCCTGGCCTTGAAGCAGGGATCACCTCCGCCCGGAGCCTTCGAAAGGCGTGAGGCTCTTTGGGACCTCATCCTAGAGCAGGTCAACCAGAGAGCTTTGCGGGGAGATTAAGGGAACGTAAGGAATAAATAAGGAATAACTTTCCCCAGGCTGCCTCTCCTTTGGCTCACCTCTCCCCCTCCCCGTGCGGACTCCCCTCGGCTCTTTCTTCTTCCTTCAGATGCAAATACCACAAAAACTCACGAAGTGAGACGGAGCCACTCGGACGGGGAAGCTGGAAAGCTTTCCTCTGCTCGCCTCTGCCTGCGTGTCTCATGTTTTCTGGCACCTCGGATCAGTTGGATTTGTTACAGGGCAAGAAAAGACTCGGGGAGTGTGTGTGGGGGGGAATATCCAATAAAAAAGGTTAAAGAAAACCAACCCACTGCTGGCTGGGTTCGCCCAGAGGACAGTCATCGCTGTGTGGCCCTGCAGACCCTCGGCTGGCACGTTGTGGGCACCCGGACCCCTCTATCCCCCACGTCATGGTCCCCACCAGGGTGTTGCGCTGGGTCTTTCTGCCACCCCCTAGAGCTCCCGCGCCCTCACAGACAGCCCAGGGGCGGGTGCTCGTGGTGACAAACGGCAGAGCGGCCAGCTGCGGCCACACGCTGTGTGGCAAGTGACGGCCACTGACCGCCAGCTGCCCCAGCTCTGGCCCCGTTTCGCCTTGGTCCTCGCTGTTTGGCGGGAGCTTCATGGCAAAACCGGTCGGGCTCCCACCCGTGGGGACCCCCGGGCTGGCTGGGACGGGGAGGCAGCCACAGGCAAGGGGGGACACAGCCCACGCGTGCCGGGTGCCCAGGCTGGCTGTGGGATAAGCACACGGCTCGGGAAGGGGAGCCCAGGGGCTTAGGGATGGGAAGATGGAGGATCGGAGTAAGAGCGTGCCGAGGGGCTGGCAGGAGCTGGGTCTCGTCACGCAGCACATGCCACCGGCCAGGGCTCGGCACGTCACCGCCCGGCCCCGGCGCCCGCTATCTGGAGCTCCAACCATCCACTTGTCGCTCCTCTCCTTTAAAAGGCATCCCAGCCGCCGCCGTTATCGGGCAGGGCAGATAGCGCTGCCCGGCCTGTGATAAACGGGTTCACGGACATCCCGCTTGTCCTTGCAAGCGGGAATGGACGTCCCCAATGTCCCTGTGTCCCCTCCCCAAGGGGCAGGAGGCGCTGAGCATCCCAGCAGGCTGCACGCCAACACCGAGGACGCAGACACTTGGCGTGGAGCACGTGAACCTCCGCGAGGTGGGATGCGGGTGACCGAAAAGCGGAGCTCGAACCGAAAAAAAGTCAGGAAACCAGCCGGAGAGAGGGGAGCACGGCTCTCCCACCCCCCGGGGGAACCCAGCACCGTGGTGGGGCTGCGGGGGGGAGGCCGTGGGGAGGGCGGCAGGCGCCGGCGGCTCTCCCCTGGCTTTTCCAGGGGAAGGAAAGGGCGTCCCAAGGGAGGAGCTGTGCTCGGAGCTGGGCTTCGGTGGCAAAGTTCAGCTCCCGGCGAGGCCACAGAGGGTGGTTTGTCATTAAGTTCTCTCCGACCACGTGGCCCCTCCCGGACACCCTGTGGCCAAAGATCGGGCCGGCCATGGTGCAACATGGCTTTCAGGGGCCAGGGTGGTGGCAGGACAAGTGTGTAGGACGAGTGTCACTATCTGCGGCCCATGCGCACACCAGCTCACAGCTGTTGGTGAGCTCCTGGGGCAGGGATGGGGCTGGACACACGTAACCCAGTGCCACGCGGGTGCTGCGATGTCCCCACGTCCCCTTACACCACCGCCTTCTGCTTCAGAAGCACCAGAGGGAAGACCCACCCATTAGGATGCATTTGCCTCCGGTCCCCACCAGACATTCCATTCCACCAGACCTTAGAGCCCCTTCCAGTCCCTGAAGGGGGCCTACAGGAAGGATGGGGAGGGACTCTGGATCAGGGAATAAAATGATAGGATGAGGGATAACGGTTTTAAACTGAAAGAGGGGAGATTTAGATTAGATATCAGGAAGAAATTCTTTCCTGTGAGGGCAGTGAGGCACTGGAACAGGTTGCCCAGGGAAGCTGTGGCTGCCCCATCCCTGGAGATGTTCAAGGCCAGGCTGGATGGGGCTTTGAGCAGCCTGGTCTGGTGGGAGGTGTCCCTGCCCAGGGCAGGGGGGTGGAACTAGATGATCTTTAAGGTCCCTTCCAACCCGAGCCATTCTATGATTCTATGATTCCGGGCATTTTCCTGGGAAACGAGTGTGAAAAAACACCCGGCCCGGCTCCACATCCTCACGCTCCCCTCTTGTATGTCCTGCATGGGGGCAGCCAAGAGGCAGGCAGCAGGGAACAAACCCCACTCCCGCTGGAACCACTCGGATAGAAAAATCTCCAAACAAGCATGACCTGGCTGAAACCCTGCGGCGAGGACCTGTAAATCTGCTGGCTGCGAGGCTGCCAGCATCCCACAGAGCGCTGGATCCAGGTGGAGAGTCCCCGTGCGGCGGGGAGGGAGGAAGCTGTCTGCAGAAAAATGCTGAATTTATGTTACTGGTGCTTGGCTCCAGGAATGCAGCGAAGGGACTCGCAAAGCCCTGGGCAGGAATCAAGTGTGCTTCAGCCCTGACCTCGCCTGACTTTGTTCCAGGCTGCGGAGGAGCTGGGGATGAGCCCCTGGCCCCGCAGACGCTCCGAATTTACCATGTGGTAAGGGACAAGGAACTGCTGGAGAGGGGACAGCAAAGGGCTACCAAGGTGATGAGGGGCTGGAACATCTCTCTCATGAAGAAAGGCTGAGGGACTCGGGTCTTTTCAGTCTGGAAAAAAGACGACTGAGGGGGGATCTTATCAACGCTTATCAATACTGAAAGGGTGGGTGTCAGGAGGATGGGGCCAGGCTCTTCTCAGTGGTGCCCAGGGACAGGACAAGGGGAAACGGGCACAAACTTGACCATGGGAAGCTCCATCTCAACATGAGGAGGAACTTCTTTCCTGTGAGGGTGGCAGAGCCCTGGCACAGGCTGCCCAGAGAGGTGGGGGCGTCTCCGTCTCTGGAGACATTCCAAACCCGCCTGGACGCGTTCCTGTGCCACCTGCTCTGGGTGACCCTGCTCTGGCAGGGGCTTGGACTAGGTGATCTCCAGAGGGCCCTTCCAACCCCGGACATTCCATGATTCTGTGTGCATTTTCTGGCAACGGCTTCCGCCTCCTGAGAGCCGCCAGGGCTGAAACGTGATCGTCAGAGGACAAGTCTTTCACCAGGTTTCAAAGGTGGCCGAGCGGGGCAAAACCCTTCCGTTCAGCCCCCAGGAAGGAAGGAAGCAAGCAGGGACAGGGGGGACACGCCAGCCTCCTCCTTCTGGGAGGGCAGTAAAAGCCTCACATGCACAAAACATGGGGGGGTGACAGCAGATCCCGTCTCTGTTGGCTCTCCTGGAAAAGTATTGACTGAAAAAGCACATTTACAGGAAAAACAAACAAACGCTTGCCAGCTAGAGAGGACCGTCATGCCGGGGCTTGCCTTTCTGCAGCGATCTCTCTTTCCTCCATCAACAGTGCTGCCAATGCTTATTTTAAAAGTGGTTTTAAGCCTGTGCCCTCTGATGGATCGAGAAAAACAGAAGGGCTTCTGTAACTGTACCAAACCCCTTCCTCCTCCTCTCAGGCAAAATCTGCTCGATTTTATTCTCCGTCTTCCCAGAAATGCCCCTGGCCGGCACAACTCCCATACGGCTACTCTGCACACCACCGCGTGCCCGGGCCATCATCTGGGCAGGTTCGCTGCTGCCTCCTCTTCCTCTTCCTCCTCCTCCACGGCCCTACCTCGGCGGTGGAAAGCAGCTCCACCGTGACGCAAGCTGACCATCCGAAAGACACTCTCTTCTCAGGCTTCCCAAGGCCTGGCTTGTGTAACGCTCGCACAGAGAGCCAGAGCCTGCAGCAGTGCTGGCACGGGCTCCAAATTTCCATTTCAAAGTCAAATTTCAGCGCGTATTTTGCTTTTACAACTCTCCAGTAGCGTCCTGGGTTCCAGCCCACCTCCCCCAGCAGGAATGCCAGGTTCGGAATTGTTAGTTTTGGTCATGCTTTGCTTCTTTTTCACGTTATTTCAACAGCACTGTTAACAGAGAGCGCGCTGCCTTCATGCAACGGCATCAAAAGCAGAGATGGCAGGGAGCTGCTACTGACAAGCTGCTAAAATTCGAAAGGCAAAGTAAAAAATTCCAAAGTTAACTAAAAAAAAAAAAAAAAAATCTGTAACAAAACCATTTTGTCAGAGCATTATAGGAATGTTTGGATTTTTGCTTTGTTTTTAAAAGGCTTTCCTGACCAGCTCCCTGCTACTTTTAAGCCCGTAATATCGTAAACATGGGAGCGGGTCTGGAGGCCAGCGCGTTCCATCCACGTGAGCATCCGAGGGGTCGGAGCCGAGCCTGTGACACGTCTGCTCCCACCTCTGCCAGGCAGAAAAGCGAGCGAAGGACGGGGATGCCAGGGACAAATGGTTATGGGAAAATATCCAAATGCCCGTGGCAAAACTTTACCGCCGGCTGGTGACCCTGCGCCGGGCGGGCGAGCACTTCCGAATGCCAGGCTCTGCACCACGGAGCTAACGCCAGCCCAGCGTCTCCCATGGGAATTTGCCCCCTACGGTCTCAAGGGCTCTTTAGGAGATGTAAAAGCAGGGGGTGGAAGGGACAGTGAAAACGGGATGCTGACACCTTTTTATTATTATTATTATTATTATTATTATTATTATTATTATTATTATTTTTGCGGGGCTCTAGAGCAGGAGGGTGAATAATGAAAGGGAAATTCCTGCAGCAACGGCAGATGCATGTGAATACGGAAGGGCGGTTGGTACAGGCAAGGCTTAGTGACAGCAGCCGGCTTAAGAGAGTGACGGCTGGGGCTCGGGTAGCTCAGTGGTGGGACCTACCGGTCGCTCTGCACCTCTCAAAAGCCGCAATTTTTCTTTGCTTGCTACAGCTACCTTCCAAGCCCTCCTCCCAAGCGGGTACAAACATAAGCCAGGGAAACACAAGGGAGTGAAGTCTGCTACCGCACACCAAAAAAAAACCGGCATCCATATTAAAGGACACGCAAGGGATCCTTCAGGGCAGCGCAGGATTTTCTCTCTACTTGCCTGGACCCATTCCCGGAGTAATCGCTGGAGCGGCTCCAAGAAAGCTTTTAAGTTGTTGGAAACTGCAGGGCTGGCACCCCCAAGTGGTTACTCCCAGCTCCTCGTCCGGCCCGAACAGCTGCTTCTCCCGAGTCTCACCAACAGCTCGCCCACCGCTAACCCACAGCACACGGGGATTTCAGAGCCGGACCCTCCGCTACAGCTACATCGGCTCCAAATCCCACTGCGGAGGGGCTGGAGCCAATTCGGACGAAGTGATTTCTTCAGATTTCATCGCGCCACAGGAAGGAATCCCCAGGAGGCCTTTCCCTCACAGGGAAAAAATCAAGTGTTTCACAACCTTCCCGCAGTCGGCAATATTTCTTATGTGCGCAGGGTTAATCCTGCAGATGGATGGAGGCAAAGTAAAGCTGCCAGTGGGCTTTGGTGCGGTCCTGCAGCGCTACGGCAGCCTGGAGGCTTTCTCTCTGCTAAGCTCGGTGTCCTTCCTACCATAGCATGTCAAAGAACCACAGAATGGTTCGGGTCGGAAGGGACCTTAAAGATCATCCAGTTCCACCCCCCTGCCCTGGGCAGGGACACCTCCCACCAGACCAGGCTGCTCAAAGCCCCGTCCAGCCTGGCCTTGAACACCTCCAGGGATGGGGCAGCCACAGCCTCCCTGGGCAACCTGTTCCAGTGCCTCACCACCCTCACCGGAAGTAATTTGTTCCTAATATCCAATCTAAATCTCCCCTCTTTCAGTTAAAACTGTTACCCTCTGTCCTATCCCTCCATTCCCTGATCCAGAGTCCCTCCCCATCCTTCCTGCAGGCCCCCTTTAGGGCCTGGAAGGGGTTATGTCTCCCCGGAGCCTTCTCTTCTCCAGGCTGAACAACCCCTTCAGGATGTCCTTCAGGAATAATGGCTGTCCCCTCATAACGCTTTTAAGTTAGGGATAGGAAAAGGTGACCAGGGGTATAGGATAGTTACACCTCCTAAGTTGCACAGCTACTCACAGAATAAATCTTACCACTTCCAAGCAGCAAGATTGAGCCCGCTTTGCCTATTATCCCAGCAAGGGGCGAACGTAGAAATGAAGAAGTATTTAAATGTCAGCGGGTTTGGTCGCTAACCCCCAGGGATGTCACTCTGCCGCATGCCAGAGTCGTGCCTCTGATCAGCAGGACGCATGAGCCGCCACGGACAAAAGGCCCATTGAGAGCTCCAGCCTCGCATCTGCTGCCGCGCTGAAAAGGAGGGAGGAGGGAGTCGCGGTTTTCAGGGCTAGAAATGTTTAAACTGCGTAGGAGGGGAATCAAAGCACGCGTGACTCTTGCCCCGCGCAACGCAACGGCGGCGCAGGGCAAACACTGGAGAGCAGAGGACAACTCTGGGACGTGAAGAAGGAGTGCCAGGCAGACAGCACCCCGAGCAAGGGGCCTTTGGCGGCTCTTTTCAGAAGAGACAAAAAGCAGATGTTTCACAAAAGCTCACTTTCCAGATTTATTAAGTAAAGTTATCTGAGTTGTTTTCATTTTGTGGGGGATTCCTTTCCGTCTAACCCGGTGGGTTAGCAGAGTTGCAGAGAATCACGGTTGGACTGTGATAACCCAAATACAACTTTGGCTCATCTCACCGCTGACACGTATGGAATGACTTGGGGGGTTATTACATGCTGTGTCTGCTTGAGGCAGGTACATGTACAGATCAGCACAAGTTGCAAATGATAGTTTACATCCTTTCAAAACAGAGCAGGGCATTCAGCAAATGCACTGCAATGAGAAGACACATGAAAAAGAAATTATACAGACTTGCAAATACATAAGAAGTTCAAGAGATGCAAGAAACCTCAAACACAAGAAATGTCAAGGGGGGAAAAAAACACTTAATTTCAGACACAACGTGTTCAAATGAAAACCCAGCTGTAGTTTAAATTCCCTTCAAAATGGGAAACATACAGTAACGCAATTAAAGAGAAACCAGGTCTCGTCCTGGGAGAGATGTGTCCAAAAAACACTGATGCACAAACAGGTTCAGAGTTCTAAGCAAAATGTCCCTGGGCATTGGTGTACTTGACTCTTGGAGCCAGAGCAAAGCAATTCATTACACTTGCTGGACTGCTGGGCCTACTGCTGGGTCTTGGTGGTAAAACAGCACGTAGGATTCCAGATGTCAGAGAGAAGGCAGCACGCAAACTGCTGGTTACTGGGAGAAATGCCACGGGCCGGATCTCCCAGGGATCGACTAGAGTAAAGACACCTAATTCTGGTAGCCTGGCCTCCACTGCACGCACCGTTAGTGTAATGTTCTGCAAGGTTCTTCAGTTCTTAGCTCACTCCTTTCTCAGCCTGAGTTGTTTCTGTCTTGTGCATGAGCACAACTGGCCGTGCAAAATGATCCAAAAAACATAAGGGACAGGACCAAAGAAAACTGGCTGAACCTGGGGCTGGCTTTCAGCTCCTATTTCCAAATATCAGTTAAAGGTCGGAAACTTATCTACAAAAGAAATAATATAAATGAAATAAAAAATGGCACCGTCCACAAAATTTAAAAAAAAAAAAAGAAAAATAAAAGAAAAATCTTACAACACAGCCTCATAAAAACGGCTTTGCAACGAGAGCTCAGTCACAAAATGAAGGGTTCTAGCTCTTCGTACATCGGAAAAGGAAACAAAGCTAAAAAGTACTAGTCCACATTCTCTTAATAAGTTAAACTTACTTTCCCTCCCCCTGTCTCTACAAAAGGGGTAGAAGCAAAGGGGAAAAGAGGCTACCAAAAATTTAAAATTAAAAAAAAAAAAAAAAAGAGGAAAAAAAAAAAAGAAAGGAGAGAGAAGGAGAGAGCGCGCGCAAGAGAGAGAGCAGTCTGTGGTCAGAGGCTCAGAGCAGGGCTGAGTTCCTTTTAAGGGTTTAAAAGATGCAAAACGGCTCCTCAAAAGTTCCCTCTCTTCAACAGTTAGTTCAATGCTGTAGCCACAGAAACTCAAGTATAGATTGGAGGAGAGATTCTTTCAGGCAGATCCCCCGTCATCCGGCGAGCCGCTCAGCGTGTGTTAATCCTCAATGATTATGGGTTCATCATTCATGGGCTGGCGTAGCTGCACTGCCTGGATGGGCCGGAGGATAATAGGCTTGTAAGGGCGTCTGGCGGCTCGCTTGGCTTCAGAGGAGGAAAGCAGCTTGCGGATTTTCCTGCAGACAGTAAGGAAGAAAGGAAGCGATTACAGAGACCGGACGGCTAAGGCATTGTAAGGTTTTCTCAGTTTCTCCAAGCGAAACCAGGCCTGCACGCAGAGAGGCTGCTTGCTAACGGGACGGGCTGACACTGTTTATTTTGGCGGTGTCTTCCCCGGGGAACTTTTTGTTTTCCGATTTACAAACCCACCAATGAAGAGGAAATTGCGCACTCTGTTCCAGAATCCTTCCCCCACAGAGCAGAAGGCATTCTGGTCCAGCCTCGCAGGACCTGGCTCTACTGCTGCAAACGTAACACCTGAAATAGTTATGACAGCGAGTTTCCACACCGCTGATTTATTTCGATGCAAGCAGGCGCATCGGTTGGACATGCTGCAGGCAGCTTTGTGGGAATTTACAGAGGCAAGTTACAACCATAAAAAAATATCTTCTGTCGCCATTGGTCGCTTCCCAGCCTGTTAATCCATCTCTCACGGAGCTCTCTGAGGTTCCCCAGCCCCGAGCAGATGCCCGCAGCTGCCTCTTCAAAAGAAACCCCGCAAAGCACAACCCAGCGACGTTTGGTCTCCCACGGAGCCCTGCCTCAAGGCTGAGCTGCCGCAGGGCAGCTCCGTAACGGCCACTAACCAGTGAACTAATACCAGAGCCTTTCCCCCACACTGGGAACGCCGTAACAGGGTGTCTCCTCCTCTTTTTTTCCTCCCACACTGCGTGGGCCCATCCCAGAAATGGATAATATTCGCTTCTTGCATTTGTTAAGAGTTTCCCTATATGTTACGAGACGAGCAGCAAGTCTTATCAGACCAAGAAGCTGTTTCCCATACGGAGACAAAGTAAAAGAGAGGGAGAACGGAGAGGACACACTGAAGTTTTAAAATTAGCAAAATAAGGTAGAAAGAGACAATACAGAATGATTGCTCGTTTCCTTTCATCAATACCAGGCTTAGAGCTAAAGGGAGCATCCTCAAGAAAAAAAAAAAAAGAAAAGAAGAAAAAAAACCAGCACCAATGAAAACTGTATTATGCAATTAACATGGGGAATTCATTTCCAGAGGATGTTGTGGTGGAAACATACAGAGATTAGAAAGGAAAGTGGTAAATATTCACAAGAGTGGTCTACTGGTACCCACTATACACAGCCCTCAGTTCAGGAACTGGGGTGACAAGGAGGGTGTGATAAGGAGGCCCCGTCTACCCTCAGGGGCTCCCACCTTAACCATTTCTTAACTTACCATCAAGAGACACACAAATACTGCACCAGAGGAAGGGCAGCCACATGGCTTTACAGTCCACAACTCAACCATCTATCTCCCAAGGATAATTTTTTACATTTTTGGTTACTCAATATTGTTGGGGTCAAATTTTTCATTTAAAACACAAATAAGAAGAAAAATGAA
>VYZM01017431.1:97695-121532 GCA_013398915.1 Dromas ardeola | reverse complement strand
GAAAGGGGGGGGAGTGGTGAGGGAAATTATGCTTGCAGTTCACTCCCATGAGCTTCCCATAAGCCATGCGTAAAGGGAGAAGTGAGGCACAGCCTCTGCACACCGAGGTGAATTTCATGAGAAAGCATTTTGCCAGAGATGCATCAATCAGACTGGCTATTTGCTTCTGTCCTTTGATAAAACTCAGCATAATGGATGAAAGGCTAGCAATCATTTGGACTCAAAAAAAAAAGAAACAACAAAAAGAACATAAAAAACAAGCATTCTCAGCAGACAACTCGCACACCGACTTCCTAAAAACAATAATAAAAAGAAACTGTTTTCCAAACAAACCCTTCCATCATTTAAACCTTCCTCCTTCAGTGAGACACATTCCACCTAGAAACACATCCCAGAACTTTGCTATAAACAGCCACTCAGTTTCTGTATGAGCTGAAACAAAATGTTCCATTCAAAACAGAATCTCATATATAGATAGATTCGAGGTTTAAATTGTATTTAACCACTTCAATGTTTCATATGCCCCAAAATAATTATTTAAAAAAAAAAACTTTTCAATTCATTGGGAAGTATGACCAGCTGCAAACAGCAAAGACGGAAGTGAAACACTAGGGTTTAATGGGGTGTTCTATCTAGCGCGGGTTAATAATTCTTCTTTTCCCTGTTTTGGTTAAATGAACATTCTCTTACCATTTGTCTGGTTTGTCCGTGGTTAGGCAGACCTAACAAACAGGAAAGAGAATAGAGCTGGTAAGACCATTGCTTTTCCAAGACAGAAAAAAGTACAAAATCAAAACACACGCAGCTATGATCGCAACTGTGTTGTTTTGCTAAAACAAGAGTTGTCTACCAAACTAACTTCTCCCCTCCGTGAAAGGTAACTGAGGAAAGAGCTCCCTTACCAACATGGTTTGAAGAGCAGAGCCCCCACGTTAAAAAACACGTTCCATTTGCTCAGTCTTTTCTCCGTTTACTCACACCTTTCTTCAAACTACCGCTAAAAGTACACCTCCTCTTTCTGATCTGAGGTTTTCCTCAAGTCTTGGGAAAAATTTGGCGTTCTGTTTGAGTTTTGGAGGAATTCACTGACATCAAGAAGGAGAAAGCGGAAGGTGTCACACACTGTCAAGACAGCGACAAATAAAAACTTTCCGATCATCCTTGGATCCCCAGGGAACTCTTCAGCTCAGACGCTAGCTGCAAGCTGGGAGCAAACAGGTTGTATCTGCTGAACCTACCACCAGTAAAGACTTCCACGGGCATAGTAGTAGCTCCATCGGTCACAGATCACCGTGACCCCAGCTATCACACAAAGCCCATCCCCAGGAACAGCACCGAGCACAATGGCTTGGTTTTCCTAGCTCATTTGCTATACCGTCAGATACCCTACCTTATCTTCTGAACTGTACTTTACATACATGAGACCTTGTAGGCCACACAAAGGTCTTGAGATATAAGAGAACAACACAATGCTACAAGGCAGCAGGGTATGGCACGGAATGGACTAGAAGACTTAATAAACTCTTTCTGGTAACACCGTTTGTTTTCTAAGATGCACGCGGCCAGAAAACACCATTTCATTAACATCAGTGCACCAAACCATCTTTCTCAGCTCCTTCTGGCTGAGAACCAGAATGTCAGGACATCAAATCCAACAGGTCCTACAGGACAGGCATCAGCAAACACGGTCGCTGCCTGCAGAAGTTATCAGTATGAATCCTGCTTCCACATTTACAGCAAGCTTGCCAGCTTGACTTTTGAAACTTCCCACTGCTAACAAGTTAAGCTGTGATGAAACAGCAAAGCTTTCTAAAGAATCCGGCAAAAATGAATTTTTACAGCTCGCGGTCCTGCACTCCCAACAGATTCCTTGAGGTTCTCCTTGGTAAAACCAAAGGCAATGTACTCGCAGCAAGTGTGCCAGGAAACACATGGCACCGCGATGTATCGGGAGGGAGGAAGGCGGAACGGGGTGGGGACATTTTCTGAGAATCGAGTATCACGACACCACATTAAAATCAACAGTTTGTACCAAGTGTATTTTCCACTCTGAGTAGATGCATGCTGTTAGCTACTTCAAATATGAAGACACATAGCTTCAATTTTTGCAGGATTTTTGAGCTTAAGTATCCACAGAGATGAAGAAATAGTTGCCAGAAAGATTTCCATCAAATCTGTAGAACAGATGTACCAGGCACCGAGTAAGAAGACCAGTAACAACCTTGGGATGTTGACAAAGGCAACGCAGGCGCCAGATTATCATTCCTTTTTACATGGGAGCAGCCAATCGCATCCAAAACACAGCTGTGAGCAGCCGCTGGAGATGGATGGACAAAGAGCTCCATGGATGCTGGGAAACAGCACAGCCAGCAGGACGCAACCCGAATCTCTTGGCTTCAGAGCTAAGCTCCAGCACTCGGTTTTTCTTCCCTCTTCCGTAACAGAAAGATAACATTTTCTCCATTCGCAGGAGCTCCGAGAGATGTAAATCAACTGATGCGAGTCCCTGGACTGAAGCCACACATTTCATTTCAACCACACTCCAGATCGTTTCTTTTCTTGTACTAAGAACATCCTTGATGCCAGAAAAGCCTGGCCTACAGCAGCAGCCGATACGTGGCTGCTGCGACAGCTATTGCTGGATACACAACAGTGCTATTCCCAAGCACCAGAATTAACCAGGAATATTCCGCGGTGAGAAGAGATGTTGAGACTGATACAAACGGAGCAGAAGCTCTGAGCCCCGAAGCTTCAGAGCCCTCGAACAGCAAAGCAGCAGTGCTAAAAACGGGGACACACCTCACCCCCTAAGCTGGAATTTCTAGGATAAAGCTACCCGTGACAGCTTTTTGCCCCAGTAAAATAGGACACAAAACAAAGCTACAGTTTCAATACAATTTGTACTCTTGCTATCAACAGTAATAACGTATCAATTAGCATATTAATCTCATTTGTGAATTTTTTAGTCACACTTTTCAGGCTAGAGTTTGAAAGAATGAAAACAGACACTAAAAAGACTAGCTTCGGTTTGCAATAAAAATCACATTTAAAGTATGTGCAGCTGAAGCACTGCTATTAAACGAGCAACTTTTACCCACCACGGTCACCAAAGAGATGCAGAGAGAGCGCGTAACATCTGTAACCCATTGCAGAACAGCTGTCAAGTCAACAGGATGCATCCGTACTGGAAACACTGGATTCTCACCCAAAAGTACTTGGCGGCTTCTGGGTGAGAGATGAGGTCTGCGAGATGGGCACTGCTACGAACTAAGCCAATCCTCCGTCTCGGATATCCTCACGGATAAGGAGTGACAAGTAACTCACCATATGAAACTTAGTCCTCCCCGAGATGCTTGCTCCATTTGCACAGATCAAGGTTTGAGAGAGACTTCCCCACACGCACGCATCCACAAGCGGTTTAAAAAAAGTAGGGCAGCATACGAATATAAACCAGGAGCAACATCCACCAAGGTTCTGACAGCTCCTCTAAGGGGAAAAAACCCGTCTTTAACTTTATTTTATGGAGGGATGTCTAGAGAAGCCACAGGGTAGAAAGTGTGTATATTCCTTTCGACGATATCGAAGGTCAAACTGCTTGAATTTCCATAGCGCCACATCAGAAACAACACTAAACTCCTCCAAATAAGGAAAAAAAAAAAAAACCACAAAAAAAGGAGGTGGCCAAACTTTTAAAACCACAAAGCATAAAGGTCTACAGTGATGAATCTAAGCAGATCTTCCACTCTTCTGCAGCCAAAGAAATCGAAATATATTCTGAAAACTCAAGGTCAAATGTTTTTTTTCTCCATAGCACTGAAAAAACCCAGAGCCCTACAAAATCTCTACCATTTGATTTCTCCTGCCAAAGTCTCCTCCATACACTGAAACAGAGAGGAAGTCCCAGAGGATAAAATGCAGACCCGGTGAATTGAAGGTATAGCTGCAGACAAGCACAGATGTCCTTTGCTGCAGACGATTCTACGTTGTTACTGAAATGGCAACAAAACAACTAATCCCAGTACAGAGACTGACACCCCAAAAGCACGCCTCAACTCCCCACAACTTAGCGACAAAAACCTCAGAACTGTTCCTCAAGCATAAGCACAATTACTGAGATTTTGGCTCAAAACCAGACACAGCAGGTTACTGTGCCCTAACGATCTTTTCATTCTCCAGGTATCAAAGCTGCAGGGGAATAAACTTTCATGCAAAAAAAAAAAAAAAAAAGAAAACACACAGGTGACGAAGGACTATCACAAACAGCAAATTCAAGTCTGTTACTACTGTTACTTGGCAGCTTTATCTTTTGGGGATGGGGGGGAACCACCTCTCAGTCAACCAACCTGTTTCTTTTCCAACAATCTCCTATCATTTGAATCGAATGCTTTCAGATTTTGTTAAATTTAAAATGAGAGAACACCCAAACGTCCTGCAGCAACTGGTGCAAGCACCCTAAAAGCGTGCTGCGGGAGCAGGGAATAGTCAGCACAACGTAGAGTGGAGCGGGGGAATCTAATTTCCCGATGGGAAGCAAACCAGTGCCAGCACATCTGGTCCCACTGGAAGCCTGAGGGTAGACGCGCATGCTCTTTGCTGGTCCAGTCCCAATCCCCGCCTGTCCACGCGAGAGGTCCTCGGCATCTGGATGGCAGCATTGAAAAATTACTCCCACCGCACGTATTCAGCCTGCTTTTTTGCCAACTCCACACAGTACACAGCTGCCATTTCGAGAAGCAGGAGAGCCTAAACCCTCAGCAGCGCGCCCAACACAGGCTGGAGCGCCAGGATATTTCCATGAAGTTTCTACAGCAAACATCGAGAAGCTGCAGAATAAGCACCAACCGTGGCCACTTTTCTGCTTGGGTTGAAATCTTCCAGTGCTTTTCCATGCCTGAACATACACACCACTGCCTCTATATTCAGACCACGGTCTGGCACAAGTCTGTACAGAGCTGACCCTCGTACCAAGGAGGAAGAGTAGCCCAGCTTCCAGTCACTGGACGTAACCTGGAGTTGTTAAATTTATATTTACTCGAACTTACTAACTCCAATCTTCCGCATATCCACCACACACAAAGATATGGGTCCTTCATCTCATAATACATCTTTTCTTTCTGTCTTTTTTTTTTTTTAAACCAATGAGGATATCAAGCAATTAAGTCACAGATGGTATTTTGTTTTTAACTCCTGTTTACCAAAGAGGAGTATCACGCGGAACATGGAATATGCAGTAACATTCATAAGCACGTCTTCAGTCACAAGGAACGTAGAGAATTCAACACACACTTCCCCAGGTTTACTGTACTAAAATACATTGCTTTCAAAAACCCGTACGTTCCTCATACACATTTTCCTTTTCCAAAAGTAACCCTCCTCCTGGGATTCCATCCTTCCCAGCGGTAACAACACCAACAGTACCACATTTGTGAACAAGCTAGAAAAAAATATAAAAATGCATGCATGAATGAGGCTTGATGAACAAGGAATTTAACTTCCAAATTACAGGTTCACTTGATGTAGTCCCTGTGTGTTGACATATACACACACACACAGTTTTTGCAAGCTTATAAGAATGCTGTAATGCCCGTGTTTTTCTTAAACTGCCAAGAGCGTGTTAATGCTGTGCACAGATTGAGTGTCCACCTTCTAAAATCAAACTTTCAGGAATGCAAGTGCAACAAGCAGGACAGAGCATCAATTGTACCAACCACCACCTAGACTACTATTGGCTTAAAATTCTGTTGTACGTAAAAACAATGTTAAAATTGCAATTTACTTACCTAAGTAAGTTCCTACCAAGATTGGCAGAGGAAAAGGAAAAAAAAGATTGAAGGTTAAAAAAAAAAAGGAAAGATTCACATAGTTCAGAATACAGTAGCCCAGCCCCATGCGACAAATACAGAAACACAGACTGTTTTGGTTGTAATGAAACACAAAAGTGATCACAGTTCTCTGTTGGACAGATAAACCCAAGACAACATTAAACAAACAGCAACTCCAAATGAGAGATTCCACAAAGAGGAGCTTGAATTTTGTATGATTGAGTAGCGGTCCGTTACCCTTCCTCCTTCCACTAACCTCGTTGGATTTGGACGGTACTTCCTAAAATGCTTGGTCTAGCAGTTCACATTCATTTGCTTCACAGGACCTCACAGATGATGTGTTTGTTCATGCAAAGCTGTACCTTCTGCTAAGAGCACTTTAAGGACCCTCCTAACCCTTTCTGGGCACTGACATCCAACCACAACGAGTCAGTGGCTACCCTTGGACAAATACGTTGAGAATGGAGCTATCTATCTTGGTGTCGAGTCAATAAATACTATCCACTCGCATTCCCGAAAGAGCATCACAGTGTGTTCTGGTCTGGCTGTAACACACTAAGTGGTTAAAAAAAAAAAAAAAAAAAAAGAGGCAACAAAACCATGCACCTCACTGCTTCAGGGTTTGCTGATCCAAACTACGTGAACTAGAAACCACTGAATTATTCACTGTTCTTGGAATTGGGAGTATTCATATCATAGACATATATACGTGTGTGTGTATATATATATGAGACATGTATCACACATAGATTCCACTTAATTACACGTTCAGGCTTTGTATTATCGTGGCATTTGCAATTTTGCCCTTGCAACATTAAGCATTCATTTCCTCTCCTAGTAATTACACCTGCTCCCTACCACTGCCTTGGGATACGCACTCTCCTGACCCGCAATCAACGTTTGCATGTGACTCCACACCATCCCTCATAAAGGAAACGGCTTTCACTAGTTGATCCACAGAGCATAATGTCCATCGTCTGTTTTCATTTCCAGATCTTTCTTCATAACACCAGAAGAAAGTAATCAGAGTGTCACGGCTAAGCTGAAGGCAGGTGAAGAAAGTTTCACATCTGAAAACAAAATCCTCAATACAACTCCCAAAAAATAATCTGTACTTTTGGCATAGAACCTAAAGCAAGGAAGTTGCACAGGCACGTGATTCTTGGGGTCTCCAAAAAGCAACTCAAGTCACTTGTCGTTCTTCCCAGCTCTGCTGCAGCTGGCCAGAAACAGTCACTCCTTTAAGAATGAAACATTTTCCCTCTTGACACTAGTCAGCATTACACTGGTTCGGACATCAACAGCTAAAGCCAGGGCTTTTTCCCCGCAGTACCCCATGTATCACATTATTCATTAAAGGACCAATACTCCCTGCTGTTTACAGTCATTCCTGGATGGGCAGATTTCCTTTGGCTGGTTATCCCCAACTTTGGAAGGGCAGCCAGGGCCACTGCTGATAAAGGCAGAATTTTAATGCAATTTATGCATATAGGTAAGTCCAGATTTTCTGCAAGGCCTGAGTCAGACAGAATAAAACCTCAGAGAGAAGTCTGTTCACCTACATAGCTGACGCTAGAGAACTTCCTTATATTCCCACCTCAATAGCTGGTTTTTGATCAAGAGCAGTACTTCCACTTCCATGCTCATCTCTTGATAATTGAACTAATGCCATGCTAGGCTGATGACTGCTTCCAGTTCTAGGATTTCATTCACGTTTCCCCAAAAGGTGAGAAACAACGAACCAGAACACGTTAAATTAGATCGACATTCCATTCTGGTTTAGAAATCCCCAGCAGCAGAAGCAAGGTATTCCAATAGTTAATTAACCTCACTCAAAAATTTGCAGCTTGTCTCCAGCCAAAGATTTTCTACTGTACCTTCTGGCTACTGCAGCTCATTATTCCATTCCCAGCTAGACTGAAAAGCCCTCTATTATTGCACTTCTGCTGCTCCTGTCAGCAGAGACAAACATCTACAACTTCCACTTTGATAAAAGCATTTTCCATTATGCAGTGTGTTTTCCAGTCCCTTCACCGTTTTCATGGCTCTTCTATAAACCCTCTCCAATTTTCAGCATTCGATCCGCTACCATTTTATCAATGCAAGTTTGTTGCTGGGAAAAGCCTTCCCTTTATTTCAGCTACTCAATCATGTTCTCTCTCTTTCTGCCAATTTTAGAGTGCACGTGATGACCCTGAAAAACAAATTTGATCAGATGAAAGCTAACACGGTGTAAAAGAGAGAGGAAAAAAATAAAAATCTAACAATGCTCCCTCCCTTCCCCCAGTAGGGATTTGCATAGACAAGTATCTCATCCATCCCATACTGGAGAGCTGTAAGGAAAAAAGTAAACAGGGTCCAGAACATAAAACATCGTCTCGATCTCTCTACAGGAAGTTTCACGGCAAATATTGTCAGTCAAGCTCCGGGACACTAATGAAAAAGCAATAAACTAATAATTTTTTAACCATCTCACTGTATTCGACAGCTTATGAGATTCCATATACTTTTCATGCTCCAAAAACAGGATTCTGCAGGAATTTGTCCATGCTACTCTGATGTGGAGGGAGAGCTGTCAAGGGCACTGTATGCCTAATGATGCCTCCAATGTAAGTTAGAAAAGAGGAAAACAAGAGATAAAGGGACTACACCCTTCTTATAAAATAGAGTGGAGGTAGTGAGGAGAGATGAGATTAAGAATATCCTCCTGCTCTTGGAATTCAAGCACCAGTTGAAACTCCAGATGCCAGGCCAGACAAATCATATTCAACGTTTGAAAAAGTTCACCTCTCCAGGCTTAAGCAGGGACGATTCAGAAAAAGAAAAGTTAAAGATACTCAGCTGGAGTTACAGCAGCCAGAGAAAAAACAAACAAACAACGAAATTCCAAAGGAAAAATCTGAAGTACTCTAAGTTCAGCAATTTCCAACATTTCCATAATTAGTTTTAACTAGTTCTGCCCACAGCCCACCAACAGCAGCCTCCGTTTCTTTTCCTCCTTGATCTCTCACCGCCAAGGTTCCCCTTTTCCCAGACTTTCCTTACTTCCCATTACTACCTCTCTTCACACGGAGTCCAACCTGATCAATCCGCATCCGCCCACGGACTAGGTGGTCTTCCAGCTCCAACCCCTCAGTCGTCATTTGGGCACATTTAGGAATTGTGTTTCCATTTATGCAGAAGCGTTCATCAAAGCGCTTCACTGATTAGCTTTTCTGAGGGATGAATTTTAACTACTGACCACCCCTCATCCTGAATACCAAGGGGTGGTAGAACCTCAGACGAAAATCCTCCAGCAGTGCTGCCTGAAGAACACCCAAAAACCTACACGAGCAGTTCAATTTTCAGCAGTGTTAAACAGTCTAATTCTCAACAAAGGCAGCACATGCCATGGGAATTTAAATGCCTTCGAAACCTGACCAATATTTACACATAAACATGGATCTTAATGCTTTACAGAGACTTTGACATGGTGACCTGTCCGAACCATAAGATATCTCCCAGGTACCACCAACACAGCCCATCAGCAGGAAGCACAAAACCCCCTAGATAATTCACGTAACGTTGCATTAGGTTAACATCTCCTTGCAAACTATTTCAACATCGGTGGGAAAAGTGTCTTCCCGCTCCTCAAACTGTGCAGAAAGAGTATTCTCAGCCTCTCCGTGCAGTCATCTTAACACCAGCTTTTCTTTGCAGTGCACCCGACCTAAACCAGTATGCCACCACGTATCACTAAGGGGAGAGGAAAAACAAAAACAACAAAGAAATGCCCACAATTTCCCGTAGTATCTATAGGAACCATGTAAATGAAAAATCTGACTGGTTATAACGATTCAGTTTTACTCTTACTAATCTTTTTCTTCTATTTTAGGTCAGTTATAATTAAAAAAATCGGTCATGCTGGATAGACAGTATAACCTAACTCATCGGCTCCTTAATTCTGGTCACAAGGCTTCATCACTCTCGCTGTCATTCATCTCTTCTTCACAACAGTTCCAACTTGTGCTCTTCCTCTCCTCTGACCTCCTCCTCTCCCTTCCCACCACTGATAAGCCTGGATGACTCCATTCAGAGCCAAGAAGCCTCAACACCACGTTCCCAGTTCTGGCATGGCACAGGAAACCGGCATTAGCCATGCCTAGAGCCAGCAAAGCTTACCAACTCATATGGCAAGGCAACTGGGAACCAGTGCTAAGTGGCACTGGCACACAAACTGTCTTCAAGCCAGAAATGGATCCACTGAACTTCCACCATCTGTTTCCCTATGCCCAGTAGATCTCGATCCAAGTTCTTTAAACCTTGTTTCATTGCAGGTGTCTCCCTTCCTTCTCTGTCTCAGCAAAGCTTCCAGCAACCCAGGGTCAGGAAATATTCCAGGTGTTGAAATTGTTGCCTGACGAACATCTTCCATTCACAAATAAATCTCAACCAACAAGTTTAAGCTGAACTGCTCACAAGAATATCCAGTTACCGCTCACTGCCCCAGCAGGTAAACGGATTCTGGGACTGAATCGTACTCCGCTACCTCACAGTTACAGGAGCAAATACTACACCAAGTACTTCAGGGGCTGGCTGAAAACAGAGCCAGCAGATAAAGCAGCAGCAGGCGCTTGGTGAGAGCCAGCCCCTGCACAACTATGCACGTAAGCTTCAGAGAAACACGTATTCTGAGCAGCCCGAACAGGTACCTCACCAAAGTCTTCTTTTTGCAATCTGCTCCAGCAAAGGTTATGACTGAAATACACCTAATCAAATACGTATTCTAGCAGATAGACGTTTTAAAACACTAAAACAAGTTCATTTTGAGTAAGTAAATGGTCTCAGGTTATCAAATCCAGTGCTCTACACAGAGGTGAGGGAAGGGTCAGTTGTTCTTCCACTTCCCTTCTTTGGGCCACAACACCTCCGAGCTTCAGAAGTGTGTCATCTGCTAAGTGACTCAGCAATCCCCTTGCTGATGAGGACACGTAGCAGGGAGCAGAGGCATGCCCATAAGCAGGTAGTCACTAGGAGCTGTGGAAATTCAGCGAGCTACTCCGCATCTACATCCCACGTTACTGGACAAAGCCTCCCAGGAAGCCAAACTGACCAAAGCAGCAGGGTTTTGTTATTATTCCCAAAACACAAAAGGTAAAAAGCACATTAAAAACTCAGCAACACAGTATCAAGGTAGAAATTCCCAAAGAGAGCAAGACAGTAGAAGAATCACTGTCCTCATTATATTCCCTGCATGCACTTTTGTACGCATGCACGTAAATACTGATAACGTCGTCCACTGTCTCCGGCCATTAAACACAAAGCTTGGCATCCGGGCATGCAGCGTGGGCCATTTCACGGTAACACGTAAGCTTAAGGTTTTGCATTTGCCTGTCTCACGATGACATTTGTATATCCTAACTATTCAAAATCGGTCTCTTCTATTGAATTTGTTTAAGTGACATCATCTGTACGTTTCCTGCACTATCACCAACTAAAGCTTCTGGGGTCTATTCAGTAGTCAGAAGAGATTAATTTTTAACCTGTGGAAATTTTGAAAACCGTTTCTACTGCAAGTAGGGAACAAGCAGACAGTTGCTCACCGGTGAGACTGTCCACTCACAGTGGAAAATACAGAGGCTTGAACGTGGGACCCGATGTGAATACTGTCTTCTATTTCTTTTGGCCGAAGTGAATTTAAAGTAGTTCGGGACGCATGAAACTTTTGATTTCTTAAAAGTCAAACAGTGAAACAACACCTAGTTTCAAAATCAACCATCACATCCTCAACTTGAGGAGTTAGTAAGCAATTCTGAACATGGCACTTCAATGTCTTCGGTACGGTTGTACGACTTGTCATCTGCACGTGAAAAGCCTGGAAGGTGAGCAGCATAACCACGGGTGGAAATGGTTACCCAAGGAACACTTAGACATCAACACAGAAGGTGCACACAGACTCAATAGCCACAAAGCACAGAGACAAGCCAGCAGATGAAACTAAAAATTGCTCTCCTAGCATAAGCTGAGCGCAGCTTCAAGGTCTTACCCCTGCTAGGCATCAACAGGCGCTTCTTCATGTTGCCTGATAGAGCACAAGTGAACAGAAAAGAGAAAAACATCACATCAGCAACCTGAACAGCAGCAGTTTAAAAAGTTCTTAATGTTAAACCACAAACAGTAAGATATCAAATGTTTGTAATCATATTTCAGATAAGCCATATATAAAGTTAAAATTAAAGGTAAAAAAAATAAGAAAGATTTTCTGTATCTCCCTCCCTGCTCAGAGTCACCGTTAAACTAACTGTTCCTTTCCCCTGCTAAGGAGAGCTATCCTCCATGTTCACTTGAACAGATCCTTTTATCCTCATCTGAGAAAAAGACCGCGTTTGCTCTTCCGCAACGCTCTCAGGCAAGACCAACTCTTCTGAATAGAGCCCTGGAGTCTGTGCCAGGAACATCCTGCGTCTACCTCCCACTTCAAACACCTTCCCCATGCCTTTTGTCCTTGAGGAGGCGAAGCCCAAAAACCCCACTGCGCAGAGAGGGGCTCAGTGACAGGGCCAACAAAAGCAAATGCTCTGGTTCTGCGCAAGGCAGGAGCAGGTTTATGCCGCGCTAAATCTGAGACATCTGCCTCCCTCAGCTAAACGGCAGCCTGCCTCTCTCAACAGCATGCAGCCTCTGGCAGCTTTGCTGAAAGCCAGGTGATCCCCACGTTACAAAGCCACCTGGGAACTGCCCAGCTACTACCTACAGGCTAAAAAAAAAAAAAAAAGCTGTAAACCTCCAAAGAAAAATAAAACATCACTGGGAAAAGCTATGAAGGTTTTCTTCATATTAGTCATTTAAAAATTGAAGGGGCCACCCAGTACACACCCCGCGTCACATCACCCAGAAGGAGAAATGGGACAAGCAGCTTTTGCAAAAGGAAAAAATTAACACCACCCCTCAAGAATAAGAAACTTTGAACTTATATAAAGGGCTATATTTTAAAAAAACCTCCTTGTATACTGAAATGACAGAAGAAAAAGCCTATAAAGACGATACATATTTTGCAGAAAAATATTTACCATCCATTCCATTGTGTTGTTCATAACTTCTTTTTCCCAGGATAGTTGGGGACCCATTATTAATAACAGGCGTAAACTTAGCAGGAGTCAGATTGTTGAGAGAACTGGACAAGCTCTTTGCAGGATCTGGTTTCGGAGGACACGGATGAGACTCTGTAGTGAAAGAGCAAGGATTGGGTTTTTTAATTAGTGAAGATACTGGAATTATAAATCTGAAAACAACCTGCAAATTTCCAAGGCGACCAAGCATACCTCCCCTTACAGACAAACGATCCCAGTCAATAATTTTGGCTGAAGATTGCTGTTTATATAAAGCATTTTAAGTATATTTAGGAATTCACCTCTGCTGAAGATGTTAAAACCAATGTTGTAATATTCACTGTAATATATCATTATCCTAAAATAAGAGTTGATAACAAAAGCACTTTGTCTATTTCCAAAACACTATTCTCTGACAATTTGAGATCACTTGGGGGCTGCTCTGTATTAAAAGCCATCTTTGGGCAGTCACGCAACCACCTTAAGCTCTCTGGAAATTACAACTCAGCCAGTTTTGCAAGGTTTGTAAAAAAAATACAATTTCTAAACTGGCCAAACAATTGAGGATTCAAAGCACCACCAGAAAGAATATACAGAGACTCTGAATTCAAACTTCTGCCTGAGGCGGAGATGATCAAGCACACACTGTTCAACTGAAAAGATTTTGGGAAAGTTACAAGCAACAGAAAATGGGAGCTTCAACCGAGTTTTTCTCTTGCAGCCCCAACAGCCAAGTAACATAGAACTTCAAGTACACTGAGCCCAACATCTCCAAAAATACGTTCTCACCAGTCCATCAGCCTCCCTCCATTACTTTCACTCTCTTCTCCCACCCTAACAGTCAAGTGGAGACCCTGACACTGTGCTAACGGAATCTCAAAACCTACTGTAGAAACATGAAAAGTAAGATTTTATGCAACAGCAAAGCTTCTCCCTTTATTTGGTTGCACTATAGAAACCCCAAGGTTTCTCAATCTGTGTATCTCATTAGTACACTGTAGAAGTACAACACTCAACAGAGAAGCAGTAAATATTTAATAAACCTTGAGCCTTACAATATTTAATCAACAAAAGCTTTCAAAGAAACATAAAATCAACTCCAGTGTCCTTCAGCAGAGGAAAAGGACAATCAATTTCCTTGTTAATCTGGAAGCCTTCAAAGTACCACTCTCCAAGCTAGCTTTCTGTGGTCAGACTGCAGTAATAACCTGAGACATGTCTTCAGGGTATCTCTAGCAACCAGCAACACCAGGGAAAATGATTGCGCATTCATTTCTAGTCAGAGCTGGCACGTCACGTAGCTGGCCTCTTCCAGCACCCACGACTTACACCGTCCTGTACAGTGCTACTCAGCGCTCCACCACAGATCAGCTCATGAGGCCCAAGTCCTCAAGAAAACCTTTTAAAAAAAAAAACAAACCAAACCAACACCCAAACTAAAACCCAAGAAGAAAGTAAAGAATGGAAATACAGTCCCCTTGTCTAGCTCAAGCACAGAACAGCGAGCAACAGATTCACAAGCTGCGGAACACAGTGCCTCTCTAAACCCGAGAGGCTTCTTGGAGCACCCAACTGTAGGAACTGCCTCCAGACAGCCCAAAAATTGGACCAGTGGACTGACCGATTGTTCCCAAAACATTATGTTTGTGCCTCCATTAGCAGATGGTAATTTGTCCCCACATACAAAGGCCACAGCAAACACATCCCTCCCTACACTTGAAAAAGTTTCTGATGCAGCTGCATGAGCCCAGAGTGGACTGCTGAGCCACCAGGCCTGCCAAATTAAGGAAATTAAGGAAAAAGAAAAAGGACATGTTCATGGGAAGGTTTTCATGTTTTGTTTTGTGATCCAGAACTAGCATCTAAACCCAGAACCAAATGGATTAGCAGAATTAGCTAGTAGAGTTTTTTTGTTTGGTTGGGGGTTTTTGTGTTTGGTGTTTTTAATACCTAAATACCGGAGTACTGCTTCTAAAGGCTTTCGAACCACTTGCTTTAATAGCAATGGGTTTTCTGATGCCTCAGGTAAACGTGCTGTGCCTGTAAAATAAAGAAAAATAATTAGAGGGTAAAGACATTTAGGTATTATAGCAAAACTAAATGAGTAACTCAAGTATCCAGAAAGAGCTTTCTAATCAAAAGGAATTTTACAGGTTGCAAGCATGTCTTGGCAACAGGACACAAATGCAGAATGCTAAACGTTAACAGCAAACATGAATATTTTAAAAACAAACAACTCATGAGTTTTCGAAGATATTTGCCTAGCCTACCATCAGTTAGAACGCTCTCCAAGCATAGCCAGATTTTAAGAAACCACTAACTACGTGCAAGAGAGCATCGCGAGAAGTTGCAAGACAAACTTTATAGGAAAGGAATTTCAAAGGGCTCCTTCGCAAGTAGGTCCCAGCTGCGTCACCACTCACATTCTGCTTTGATTGCCGCGCTGTTAATAGGCAGGTAGGGGTGTCTTGCAGCATGCCAAGGGCGCAAGATATCTCGACATAAACGTCTGGCAATTCTTGTCAGTTTTGTTGTATGGAGATAGAAAGCTTGTCGTGTCTTCATAGCAAACTTGGGGCTCCCACTGTTTCGTACTGGCACACCATGAGGACTCTAGAAAGAAAGGAAAATAAACATGGTTTCTAAAAAATAATTATTAGAAAGTATGGTGTTAAAGACGACGATGACTACCATATAAAATCACTTTCAACTACCGATTCCCAGAACTAAGAACAGAAGCAGTATTACAGATGAAAATATTTTCAGCCCAGCTATTCCTCATTTCCCAAATCTTACCCACCGACATTTGGAATTTTCTTCCAAAATATCTCAAAGGATAAAACGAAGGTAAACGTTTCCTCTACACAGGGAACTATTTATTTCTGTGCTGTCCCAAGTTTTAAAGTAGGCATCCAAAAGCCAGACCTAAAGAAGTTACCCGATGCTATCACACGTGAGTTAGTGCTTACAGAGCCAACAGAAGGACTCTCAGACTTCGGGTGCTGAGAGTTGCTCTGGACATACAGCGCAAGCTCCTTGTAACAAAGCATTTGGAACAGGGAGGGGAAAATCAAGAGAGTAGCCGCATGGCTAAAACATACATCACAAACTCACTTCCCAAAGCAAACATGCAGCATGCAAGAATGGTTTTGTCTCAAAGTTGCAAGAATTTCTGTTTTAATTCTTACTCTGAACTCAATGAATGCATTTACAGAGTTGTCGAATATTCACAATGAAGAACAATACTGAAAGACATTTATCTACTACAGAGAGAGAGAGAGCAGTATCTTCATGAAGCAACTAAGTCAACCAATAAAATAATGAAAGTAGTATTTTGCTATCTCAAACCTGCCCACAGCTGGACAACAGGAGGAAATTTCAGTTTGGGGAAAACAAGGCTTCCCCCTCTCTATTTACATACTTTTTAATTAACAAACAAGAGGTATAAGGCTGGTAAAACTTGGCAGTTATCTCAGCTATTAGGCAGCTTCGGATGGCAAAGAGAAGCATGGAAAGGACAGAGGTTAGACAAAAGAAATAGAATAGAAAGGGAATGATAGCAAAGTCTAGGAGAGAGGAAAGAAATTAATCTACAACCAAAGTTCAGTGTGCACTTTCCTTCTGTCCATGTGATGCAGCTACTTTTTACAATCAGCTCCATGTATGATGCTTCCAGACTGAACTTCCACCAAATTCAGAAAAACTCTGAGAGTTTTGGTTTTTAAATAAAAAGGGGGAAAAATAAACAGAAGCAGCTCATACAATGCTTACTCAAACCTATCCAAAAGGAAGGAATTAATTAAAATTTATTTAATTTAAAAAAAATTAAAAAAAGAAAAGGATGAAGTAGAAAAACAAGATAAGGGATCTGTGAAAAGCCACTAGCTATTCGGGGTATCTAATGTTGCATGTGCCTTGGGAAAGGGAACAGGTTTCAGGAAACAATGAATTCCTTTATGGAAAAAAAGTCCTCTTCCCCTACAGCAAAAATCATGGAAACCGAATACCAGAAACACTCGCTGGCATTTCAGTTTTTTCCATCTTCATTAAGTTATCCCACGCGTTTGATGGCTAGTTTGCTAAACAAATGTTAGGGTTTTTTTTCTCAGGGCAGTACTTGGCAACAAATTACTTATAGCCGAAGTTAACGTGCCAGCTTTTGCAAGACATGAAATACCAAACCCAAGACCAACAATGGAGGCCGAAGGCATTCTTTTAGTTGTTAAATATTTAAGAGCGGTGAACAATTATTTGGATATCATGGCACCCAGGCTTTCCAGGCAAGAACACAGAGCTCTTTGCTTTGAAGATACCTACCAAATTATTGCGGTTTGGTCCTGGTCTCTCCCCATCTAACCGTGTTGGCATTTTCAAGCCACCATATTTCTTCCAGTAGGTCCAACAGGATGCACAGAGGCGACACTGCATGTTAGGGGGACCCCAAGAATACCACTGGTAAGACTGTGTGGCTAGAGATAACAAAGGTGGAAATTATATATATCCTCAAACAGGATCACTTTTCAGAGCTTATTCTCTTTAGAACCATCACAAAAGAAAACCCACACAGAGACAGTGCAAAGCTCAAACAGATCTTAGAAACCTGACGATGGCTTCACTGTCATCCCCACTGTCACACGTACTTGTGATTTCAGCAAAACTGACCACGCACATAAAACCTCTTTAAAACACGAACAGAAGAAACAACTAGTAGGATGGGGAAATTTCCTGCCAATGAAACAAAGCTCATATTTTGCAAGACTGGTAGACAACAATTTCTGCAGAGCATGGGAGAGGGAGGGGAGACTGTCCTCAGGAACTCCCCGTACATTAATTTTACAAGTAAAGAATGTAAGATAAATCTGTAACTTGACTTCTCGCACAACGCTAGACATGAGCATCTCTAAAGGCTCCCCATAAAGAAAGACAACCATTAGAACTCAGTATATTAATACTAGACAGCAGATCAAATACAAAGACATGACTTATTTTGAAATCTACCAAAAAAAAAGAAATCTATGAAAAAATTGTCAACTTCACACCTCGGTGATTAAAGTCTTTGCTCAATAGCTACCTGCAATTGCATAGGACATTTTCTAACTCCACCGTACGCATTTCATAATTATATTTACCAATGTAACACCAGTAACGCAAAAAAAAAAAATTAAAAAAGCACACCAAAACAAAAAACCCCATTTTTTTTAATGCTGCTATGTCAAATTCTGTCCCCTCCACCCTTCCAAAGTCTTTTCCCCCACCTCCCCACCACAACACAGCTTTTACTTTAGCGTTTGCAACACACTCGCGCTCTCTACGCACAGCTGCCATACTGGCATGTCACTTACTATAACAGCTTTCACAGGCCCGTCCTGCTCCCGCGTTCTGTGCCTGTACTCCAGTACCATTTACCACTCCTGGTTTGACATTATTTACATTGATCTGGTTGGGGTTTGGCTTGTTACTTAAAACACAAAGCAAAAAGGAGGACAAACATTAATCGAGGCATGCAATTTCCTACGCGACTTAAAAAAAAAACAAACAAAAAAAACCATGGCCCAAAATGTTTGAAGATTTAAATTTCGTTCAAGTGCGGCTTCCAGAACAAGCTGTACTTACCAGTAATCTGACTCCCATGAACACACTGTCTTTGATAATATATAAATGACGTCAATAATAAAAAATAACTGTAATAATAGTTATATGCCATTTTCAAGAGTCCAAAATCATTTAAAAGTAATAAACCAGTGAGGCCAGGTAGGTATCATACTCGCTATCCCAGAGATTCTAATTTAGGTGACAAAAAAGATCTTATCTGCACGTAAGATAATAATGTGCACTCACAGCCCAGAAAGGCAACTGCATCCTGGGCTGCATCAAAAGAAGCGTGGCCAGCAGGGCGAGGGAGGGGATTCTGCCCCTCTGCTCCGCTGTGGTGAGACCCCACCTGCAGTGCTGCGTCCAGCTCTGGAGCCCTCAGCACAAGAAGGACATGGACCTCTTGGAGCGGGTCCAGAGAAGGCCACGAAGATGCTCAGAGGGCTGGAGCCCGCTGTGAGGACAGGCTGAGAGAGTTGGGGGTGTTCAGCCTGGAGAAGAGAAGGCTCCGGGGAGACCTTAGAGCCCCTTCCAGTCCCTAAAGGGGGCCTGCGGGAAGGATGGGGAGGGACTCTGGATCAGGGAGTGGAGCAATAGGATGAGGGGAATGGTTGTAAACTGAAGGAGGGGAGATTTAGGTTGGATATTAGGAAGAAATTCTTCCCTGTGAGGGTGGTGAGGCACTGGAACAGCTTGCCCAGGGAAGCTGTGGCTGCCCCATCCCTGGAGGTGTTCAAGGCCAGGCTGGATGGGGCTTTGAGCAGCCTGGTCTAGCGGGAGGTGTCCCTGCCCAGGGCAGGGGGTTGGAACTGGGTGATCTTAAAGGTCCCTTCCAACCTGAACCATTCTATGATTTTATGTCTCTGAGTCCTCAACAGGAGTGATATTTTACTTCAATCTTCAAAAAGAAGCCTGGGGGAAGGAACAGTAGAGGTAGATGGAGAAAGGTCAACCCCTGCCTTATTCAGGGAAAGATAACCCTAGACTGCAGTCACAAATATTTCCACGTTGTCTTGCTGCAAAGGTTTGCATCATGCAGCCACTGTTCGCACAAGCTCACCCAACACATCCAACAAAATCTTTGGAGATGGCGTATACACAGAGATATTAATGAATAGGAGCCTTCTGGCAAGTCCTAAACTACGGTCTGCACTTTTCTAAAAAGCATTTTAGGTTTCTACTAAATGGAAAAAGTCTGAAAGCTTAACATCCGCAGAGCAAGAAATGCCTTGATGGCTGTCACTAATACGTTCTAATATAACATCATCTGAATCACTGCAGCTCATCCCTATACTCTCTTGAAAAATGTTGACTCGGGGACGGGGGGGGGAAGCTACTGGCAGGAGCTGAGAATGGAAGGGCAAACAAAACCTTGGCATAGAGAGCGGTATGGAATAGTACAAAATCTCTGCAGAAGACGAGGCGCCAGAGGCATTCAAAAAACCCTTGGCATGGGAACAAGAAGGACAGGGAATTGATATTGCAGGGACAGGACTTCTGGGGAATGGAGGGAGAGAAGTCACACATTAAGTTTCAGAGAAGAACACAGGAGGAGCTTATAAAACACGCAAAGACTCCCAGGTGCTTTCAGGAGCTCAGCTTACAGAAGCAACAAAAAGCAGGCGGCCTTTTGGGACAACTTCTGAACACAAACCCAAATTGTAGTGTCAACTACACTTCCCTCATATTCCCTTACCTGAAGACCAAAGGGAGCGGGCATATTCCTTTTATTTCCAACTAATAAACCCATGATTTGGAACCCATTTATTCAAGCAGAAATATCTTAAAATGGCTTTTGGAAAACACATTTTCTAACACATCAGTTGCCCGCTGACACAGGAGCCACGGTGATTTCAGTGACCCAGAATACTTATTACTTCTCACCCTGGCCAGCGCTGCAAAACCAGCATTGTGGGAATATGGCCAAATTAATTTGTTTCTAATGGGGCATCAATATTAGGTTTTCATATTCTCAGCAATGACCCCTGGAAGCAAAGGAGTTCCAAGTCACTGAATTCTGAAGACAACTGGCCCTCGCAGCTCCAGAACAAACCCAAACACTACTGGAAAGCTTACACTGCCCTGGAAGCCTGAAGGGTCATCCTTCTCCTCATCTGAAAATGTCCGATCAGGCAACGAGATACAGAGCTCAGAAAAGCTCCATTTCTATAGCGACAAGAACCAATAGATTTGGCTGTGAACGACCTCCAAGGACCACACACACGTTGCATAAGGAGGTAAAAGAGTATTTGCCCAGTCTCAGAAGAACTTCAGACAGCATTCTGATGGTGCTCCTCGCTGTAAAGTTTAGGGACTCTCTGCAGAACAGAAAGCTTAGGAGGCTACACGGCACTGAAACACTGTTCTGAGGAACCTGTACACAGCCCAAAAGAAGCAGAGAAGAGAAAAAAAGAAAGGCATTTAGATTAACAAGCCTGATTAGATTTGCTTCTCCTTTTGCTTACTAATTTCCCGGCTCTTACAAGGATTGAAGTATTTTGGGGTGCTTATCAGAATGGCACGAAGTTCTGACACCACAGATGGCAGGAGATCTCCCGACGTATTTAACAAAGGAAAAGTTGAAAGAGGGTACACATTCATGCTACCCAGCATTTCCCCTGGGATGTCACTATAGTAACCCGCTGCAAAAGAACTTTTGCCAATGATTCACCAGCAAACTCCATGTGCAAACATTACCAAGGTGCTGTAAGACAAACAGCCCTCACAGATGCACGCTGCCACAAGCGGCGTTGATCAAGAGACAGAGCAAAAGACCGAAGTAAAGAAAACTAAGGTTCCATTCCAGGTGCTGTGGCTCAGCACCAGACACACCGGTTCCCTTCTGTACATTTATTTACCCTCTGAAAAATGCTGTAAAGGAGACTTAAATCCATCACTAAAGCACGCAGAAAGGAGGGCGATGGCCTGACTCTGCTGCCTTCTCTACAACCCTCAACAAACTCGGATTTCAAACACAAGTGGCAAGGGAGGTACGGGTGGAGAGCTGATCACAAAACTGTCAGGCAATAACGTCAGGATTTTGGGAACAGTACAATTAACGTAGCTGCAACGAGCCCCAGGGAAGCGTCCTGCTCCAAACCTAAGGGCAAGTTTCACAGGGGCTGTAACAATAAAATTTAGGCAGTAAGGTCTTCATCACATGAGAGGCAAAAAGCTCTTAATTGTTGATGATATGTTCATTAAAGTTGTTTGATACCACCAAAGCCTGCTACAGCTATTAACAAGAGAATTAGATGAATAACTGGATGAATCATTAGGCAATTAATGAGGCTGAAGTGAAAGATGCAAATAAGGTAGTGAGAATACTGATGGTGTGGTAAACTATCCAGTCCTTACATCAAGAATGGAAGTCTTTTAAATGGGTTTCAGTTGTGCTGGAGCAGTCAGTTACACCGGAACAGGGATCACGACGTGCAGATTCGTGGGCTGTATTCTGCAGGAGATTAGTCTCAACCGAAGAGATTAAGGTGATAAAGCACACGCAGAAAGAAGGCACTGGAAGTCAACCATCATAGATTGAAGCCCCTGCCCAAAAACCCCAACCTTAGGGTCATCCCGAGCCACCCAGAACGCCAAAATCCCTTCACTACATGACTAGCATTTGACGCACAGCACAGTGATAAAATTGTAGTTGTTAAAAATAACTATAAACTTAACACCATCAGTGAATGTTTCCTCTTTATTCAGGAAACTATGGTGGTGCTCGATGCAACAGAGCAATTAAGAAATAAAAGCCTCAGAAATAAGAACAACTTTTAATCCTTTGTAAGGAACACTTCTGCCATCTACACCTCTAGGCGTCTAATGCAGGTGTTTGGACTCCTCATCCAGACAAGAGAGAGGTGACCCTCTCAGCACAGCTCTCCAGGCTACTGTAAATACCCACTTCTAAGAACAGGTGTAATGACCGCTAAACAATGCTTTGTAAAAACGAGAAGGTTTCTCCAACAAAATGTGGAAGATCGCCATTTTAAGAAGTACAGCTACAAAAGAGAGAACAGCATCGCACCTTTAATTTTCCACGCTGCAGTGGACCTCTGCACAATTAAACAGAGAAGGAATAAAGTCTTGTTCCTCAGGCAGTGGACAACCAAGAAAGAGATAAAGGAATTATCTTCAGTTTGTTAAGCAGCCGCCCCTTGTAGTCATCCAAAGCTTTGGACTATTCTTCCAGTTTCCTCATTAGCTTAAAAAAAGCGTCAGGGGAGGAGAATAATATTTCCCTACATTACAAGTGTTTGCGAGGCAGCATCTGCAGCTTTAAAAGCGCTTTGAGATTCTCAGATAAAATACTGTAAGTAGAATGTATTCATTTACATTTACAGACGTAAAATTAAAATTTACATTTTGGAGACTGGGGATTACATGGAGCACTTCATTCTTCCTTTGCTGTTCTTACCCCTTCTGGTATCACTTAGATCAAAGCAAAAGAGAGAAAAGCCACACAAAATTGTAATGTCTCAGCCTTCATGATTTGCAGATGTCCTGATGCCCAAAAGCACCAGCTATACAACCAGATAGTCATCAAAAAGAAGCAAGTAGCAAGTACATATGATGTCTGTAAGATTAGTAAAACCAGAATATGACTTCCACAACAGTCTGAAGAGTATGTTTGGGTACACACTAGAAGAAGAAAGAAACTGAGACTACATTTGCAACAAGAAAGGTCTCCAAGCCCCGCGTTCGCACTGGGGGACGGCAGCATGAAGCGTGTAAGGAGATGGGATCTCTTTGTGCAGTCCGACTTCTGCTACTGCTTTATTTAACATCACTTCCACCAACAGAGAAATTGTTACAGAAAACAACTACAAGATTTTTTTTCGGTATTTCCTGACTGCAGAATTAAATTGATTTTATACTTTTTTCCTTTCGCTAGGAAAGCACATTAGCGCTTTTCAACCTACAGGATGCATGACAAAGCCATCCATGCAAACATTGGGTTCAGTCACATCAACTACAGATGTCTGCCCCAAAACCAGGGTTGTTCTTGGAAGGAGCACAGAAATGTTTGTCAAATATCTAGGATGTTGGTTCAGGACTTCATAACCTCACATCAATTACTGCCATGCTTCAGTTCCCCACATTATAAATTTGGGGCACAGTCTTAAGTTAAAAACTATCAACTCTAAAGCTTCACGTTGAGCTGTTATTTTTCACTGTATAACGTGTATGTGACATGAGGAATAACCTTTGAAGACAGCTTCTGTTGTTTTTCTTATTATTTTCCTCCCCTCTCCCTAGATTTTCTTATTAACATCACAGGAACAAACGAGTCCTATCAGTGGAAGACAGCCTGAGACCAAAAAAAAAAAAA
>VYZM01017431.1:86598-97661 GCA_013398915.1 Dromas ardeola | reverse complement strand
AAAAAAAAAAAGATAAAATTGTTTGAGTCTGATATCCTCCTGGGTCTCTCTTTGCAAACAATTTTACAGCAGTTATTGTTAGAATAGGTTTCATTAAATCAGCTGATACGCTTCTGCATAGGTCTTGTGACAGCCTACATCAAGTAATTTATTTTTGAGGTGACAAGTGGATCATTACGGTTCAAGCCTTGAAACAGGAATGGGCTCAGTAACACGATAAGGACAAATCAATAACATTGATATTTAGATCCCTACACCATGTATTGCTATTACGAGCCAAGAATATAATCTTCTTCTAGGTCACAAGATAATGTAGATGCAATATATTCCCTATGTACCAGACCTTGTACTGAAACTTCAGTAGAAATAATCCAAAAAATCTTAGAAACGCTTAATTGTTGCCACATTTGGAGGTATTAATAGCAAAAAAGGCAGCAGAAGCATTCAGGTGGGATTAAATAAGTCATGTACGCAAGTGCTACTACACATGAAATGATACTGAAGGGGGAGGAAAGTCTGACTCCCATTTTACCAATTAAACAATATGTAAGTTAAGGTATAACACTCAGAAATCAACCGTGGCTGGAAATCAAAGCCAGAGATAAAAATAGCAACCACGCGTGTAGAGATGGAAGTCTTTTACTGAACTAGAGAGGCAAGCTGCTGATTTGATTATATTCTCTAGATTCTGACAAGAATTACCTTGCTGAGATAGAGTGTTGGGGGATAAGATAGCATCCGGCCAGCCATTATCAAATGAGCACCAGAACCTTTCAAATACAAAGCCCTACTGAGCAACAGCAAGACTAACAGGCTCTCTTGTCTGCAATATCCTTTTGCATCCACAGTCTAAATTACCTTGGCTTTTGCTTTATAAGCTTATCACATGATGAATCCATGTTTAATTTGATGTCCAGCGTCCCCCTGCAGAGCAACACCACCCACAAAAAGCCATACTGTTGAAAAACTGTATGACAAGAAATATAATGGTTTTACTCTATTACATCTGATTTTTAGTAAATTCACCTGAGAGATATCAACATATTTTGAAGTAAAAAAGAAATTGGAGATCCACTCCTTTCAGAAGAAATAAGGGACTGTCTTGCAAGCTAAATATGTAAAACTTAGTTTTGCCTTAAGTACCAGAACACATGGTAGAAGTTCATAAATATTTGAAAGGAGACTGCATAAAAGAATAAAAGATAAGACACATGGGAACATATCTGGAAGTGAAAGTTGAGAAGAGAAAGGACAGGGGAGATTTAACGTTCCACACCATAACAACTGTTGACTAGGTTATGCAGAGGATATGCAAGAGAAGAAACACATTTTACTAATAATTTTTTATATATTTATTTTTTGTATACATATTATATATCATTATGTATTAATTTTAATATAGATCTATATATAAACTTACATATATCTAAATGACATGAGGAAACAACCACACATTGGTGGTCCACTGATGACAAAAAATTAATAAAAACATCTATTATTGAGCAGTTAATTAGCTACCCTTTTTGTTCACGACTGTGCTGACCTGCTACTAAGTCCCCAACTCCCAATCCATATAAAAATTAGAAGATAAGTAACAGTCGCTTCAGGATGGGAACATCATACAGGATGAAGGAGGGAGTTGGGGTTGTTCAGCCTGGAGAAGAGAAGGCTCCGGGGAGACCTTAGAGCCCCTTCCAGTCCCTAAAGGGGGCCTGCAGGAGGGATGGGGAGGGACTCTTTATCGGGGAGTGGAGTGATAGGACACAGGGGTAACGGTTTCAAACTGAGAGAGGGGAAATTTGGGTTAGATATCAGGAAGAAATTCTTCCCTGTGAGGACGGTGAGGCACTGGAACAGGTTGCCCAGGGAGGTTGTGGCTGCCCCATCCCTGGAGGTGTTCAAGGCCAGGCTGGATGGGGCTTTGAGCAGCCTGGTCTGGTGGGAGGTGTCCCTGCCCAGGGCAGAGGGGTGGAACTGGATGGTCTTTAAGGTCCCTTCCAACCCAAACCATTCTATGATTCTATAATGTGACAGCCCAGCATGCTAACCAGGAAAGCCCCAGAGGGAAAGTCCTCGGCTGCCCATGGAGGAAATACCCTGTGCTCCACAAGTGGAAGGTCGGCGTGTGGGAACAGCTTTGTCTTTTACACACTTGTAAGCAGCAGCGTAAGCATACGGGGAGGAGGGCTGCTTTGTTCTAGCCATCGAACTACTAAAGTTACCGTGTTTTCTTCCACAGGGCCCCTAGCTGTTTATTAGCATCACGGTGGTCAGCATCAACTCAGCTAAAACACAAAGGAATTCAAGCCAATTCAAGCATCAGCAGAAGGTGCATTATATTGGTAACCTAATTTAATAGTTCTCTGACATGTTTGTTCAACTATGTCTCTCATTATGTAATTAAAGCAAATACATAATACTGGCAGGCCATGGAAACATGCATCAGACCCTCTACAATGAAACAGAAAACAAAACACAACAAGATACTTACTAGTTGGGTATATACACTTGTTTTAGCTTGCTTTCTGCTTCTGCTGCTTTCAATCGTTTCTTTAAAAAGAAAAGGAAAAAAAAACGTTAGGATAAAAAGAAAATAAGGACTATTTCACCTGGGAGTCAAGTCATATACCTGTAAAAACTTTAGCATTCGTTTACAAACAATGAAGGTTTCCTTTCACTGAGCAGCTACCACAAAATCCTTTTCCAACAGGAAAAGTATCCACTGAAAACACTGTGTACAATGACTATCAAATGACTATGTACACAGCTTTTCAAAAAAAAGGCAGAGATGACAATCTACTATTTATAACGACAAACTTTTCATTCCCATTCACTTCAATACAAATTCACGCATTGTTCCTCCCATAACTCTTTTTATTCGTTTGTTTGTTTTTCTCCTGCAGAGCAAGATCTGACTTCCCAGTTTGTTTGTTCTCCATGATAATATTCATCAACTGGACAATAACGGGCACAGTAATGCACCTTCTCCATCCTATTTCCTCAACACCGGAACCAATTCGAAGAGTTTGAAGGAAGACTTTTTTGTTGATAGTCCTCACTTTTGAAGACTGACACAGGAGATTTTCTTTAAAAGTTAAAAAGGCCAAGAGCTCAACTCAAAACTGATGCAGAATTACCAAAATATATTTAATTATGGTATGTCATCGCTTCTGACTAAACACCAGCCGTGTGCGTTCGCGCTTTCTAAAGGTGAGAAGCTCTAGGTACACAAGCACTAGGCATTTATCCCGCTTTCAGACAAAAAGGAAATAAACCCCAGGCACATGCAGAAATGTCAGGGGGCGGGTGGCGAAGACCATCGAGGGGGTAAAAAGGGGAGAAGCTAAGTACACCAAACCACCAGCCCCTAATGAAAACCACCATTGCCAGGAGATATTAAGGAACATAACAGAGATGTGTTTAAGGGAAAAAAACATGCACGATACTTGTATGGAGCATGGGGACGCATGTTTAGAAGTACACACACCATTTGTGTCGTTACACGGCCCTACTTTAGTAAAACCATCCATTAACTTCTGTCCATGTGTCTGGAGCAAATGGATTAGAGGATCTCTTCAATGGGACGTCTGGAGGAAATTCCCCCAGAATTGGACTGCTCCTTTTTTTTTTTTCCAGCTCCAGCCGTGAACTCGCTGACAGCCCGCAAGAACATGGCAGAGGTAGGCAATTAGCACGAGCTTTACTAACTGTCCAAGAATTCCTTTTATAACTCAAACCTTCATACCATTTAAAAGGTAAGAGAGACATTCTGAGGTTCAAGTTCTCTCTTTATTACATAAGCTAAATTAATTTAGGGTGAACCTCTGGAGGTCTCTAGTCCAACCTCCTGCACAAAGCCGGGCCCAAGCTCTCCAACATCCGCGCCCGTAACAGCGTTCTGCATAAAGCCACAACAACGTTTTCCAGACAAACCAGTAACATGGTGATATTCTAGACAAACAAATTAGCTTAACATTTTCTACGCAGCAGCCTCAAGGCGCAGTCCAGGAAAATAATTCTAAAGCTAAAGTCAGTATCTTCATAGACACAGGACGCACCAAAAAATGTAATAAAATTGAAGAGTGTGTCACTGAGGAACTGGGCAAACATAAAAATCCTTTTTACAGGGACACGACGGACACACGTAGAAACAATGAAGTAAAAGTTTCCCCAAGAGGGTAACTCTTGCTTTGATCAGAGGGAGAGTCTTAAGCAACGGTTTTCCATTTGACAGTCTGATGGTTCCTTGCAAAAAAAGCTCTCTAGACTCCTAAAGAATTCCCCTCTTCCCTTTTCCTGCAAATAAAAGTCAACCTACCTTAGAAATCAAAGAACGAAGTTGTCAGACAAGAGAACAAGGACTGAGAAAACAGAACCCCTGAAAGTTATCCCGAGACTACGGATGCACCTTCAGAGAGCTGCTTCCAAAAGCTGACTTTTCTTTCTGCTGGGTTCGGCAACTTTCCCAGATTGCTTCTGTTAAATCCCACCGAGGACAAGGACAGCTTCCTGGAAACTGTCCTCAAAAAACCCAGCTAAAGACTTTGTGGAGACAATCCTTATCATTCCCACAGACTTGAAGGAATCAATAACACACATTTTGCTGGCAGTCGGTGATGGAACTAAAGAGGTTCTCCCTCTGAATACAAACCACAAATTCAAAGCTGAACATCTTCAAAACATCCTGCTCAAGTCGTTTTATATAAGAAACCAGAGCATCCAAAGATGGGCCTCAAAAAAAGCTGTGACAATGGTTCTCTGACAGCATCAGAAACCCTCCTCTAACTTCCAGAGACGCTACCCCCAAAAGAATCATCCTTCAACAAAATGCACGCTCTCAGGTGCGTTTCAGCTCATGTCCTGCTCACAGCCTGGACTGAAACACAGGTCTTTCTTTCCCCAGGCACTGCCTACCACAGGCAGTTGTGTCAGCAGAGGAACCATCGGAGAGCTCATACTCTCCCCAGGAATCACAAGGAAGTCCAACACCGCATACTGATAATCAGCTTAAAATACTGCTTGAGGAACTTTGTACAAGGACAGTATTTCCTCGACACCTGAGCAGGAAATTCAGGGAACTTCCACTAGTACATAATTTTTTTATTTTTATTTTTTTTTTTAAATTTCCGCTAGATTTCTAGATTGGGGGGTGGGGGAAAAGCTGCGGTTTTCTTGACAAAAGCTCCCAAGGGGACTATCTAGAGCCGTTATGTCATGACAGTTTTGGAAATCTATGAATGGAAAAAGCTTCATGCAAGCACAATGCCTTACCAGCAGCTGAAATATTCTACTATCCACACCGTAAAGTCATTTGCCTTGGAGACAAGGCAACATTAAGCAACATTTTAGTAAACTGGTGATGAATGTTAACCTCACACCACAGATTTTCTTTGTGATGGATGACCATGGTGCGAGCCCTGAGCTGCCATAAGTCACCTGGACCTAAGCAATACCATTCTCTCCTACAGCTGCCTGGGGATCAGCGCAGAGCGCCGCATACATACACCTTTATTACAAAGTAGTACAGCTGAAGAAAACCGAAGGTTTTCAGAAAGTACCACAACGTACTGGATGAGAAGAGGATGGTTTTGCACTAAGTACTTGCGGCTGTGGACAATCAATAGCCCAGATCTGATGAGTTTCCTATTTTCTGACAGTGAGCGATACCAGAAGGCACAAAAGAAAGGTGCCCGAAATGTCGTCATACACAATTTCAGAACAATCCCTTCACAGAAAAAGTGCTTTGCTAGGTCCTTCCCCAGTTATTAATTGATTTGTGCCTGAAGCGTATTTATGCTATAAATTCTTAATGTTCTCTGATGTGGTTATGAATGTCCTTATCCACGAACCAAACCCTGAACATTCGTAACTTCTTCTAGTAGTTCGGTCTAAATGAAGTCTTTTGTCTTTGAGTTATTTATATAATGCACATCTTCAGTATATCCTCTTATTTACCTCATCGTATTTTCCCCATCTGTAAAAAGGAGATGTTATCAACTTGTCTATCCCACAGGGACCGAGGGATTAAACTACTAAGCACCGTACGTTCGAGTTGGTGCAAACATCTGTCCTTTGCCATATCCTCTCCCTAGATCTGACATCTTTCATTCTACACATTGAGCTTGGAAGTTTTATAACACGTGACGTATCAGAGCAAATGTCTGTGGTCATTTTCTAAAGAGCGAACATTTATAAAGAGGAAATAACAGAAGGAATCCGGGAACAGAGAGGATATTTCAGGGTCCATAATGCAAGAGTCGGGTCGGTAGACAGCACGGGGACACCTCAGACATTAAGCCTTTATTAATTGATGATGGCAAAGATAGTCTCTAAATTGCGTTTTCTGGATTTAGAGAACTTTCACGCTTTATTCTTTTTCAAAACAAAACACACAAGTGCTGCCCGGAGGCAGAGGAGGGGAGAGATGGAGCAGAAAAGGTAATTAGTCCACGGTGCGTTTGGGAGAAGTGTTTCCAGCTGCCTGTGCTCCAGCCACACATCTCAGCACTGGTGTGCGGTACCTACCATCTCTGTCACTTGCTTGCCAAAACTGCCATAGTTCCACGTTACTGTAGGCTTGACAGGAGGTGTTTTGGGATAAAGTGTCCTACGTATGCGGAAAAACATTTCTTTGATGTTTATTTCTACTTTGCTAGCACACAGTACTGTATGAAGGCTTTAAGATGTCACTCTCAGCTCTTGGCTAGGTACAAAGGTTTCCTTTCCGTAATAAAGATGTTTTCTGTCTACGTCAAGATCTACCCAGAGCTCCCTACCTCATGTAGTCACATATAACGGCACTTCCACTTGCTCTGGTATCTTCTCAACACCATGCATACCTTAAAACTGATTTTCTCTGTCTCTGCCTCCTATACTTTTCTAATGGCACTTCCGCATAACAAATAGAACAGTAGAAATTCATAATATTTGATCTTCCTTCTTGAAGTTACATGCTCCCCAAGCACAAATAAAACTGCAAAAAAATAAATTAAAGCCTTCAACTTTCAGAAAGCGCGTGACTAATTCAGTCATCTGCCACTGCCATGTCCCAGGCTCTTCTCAACTGCATCTCAATAGTTGAAAAGTGTTAAAAGTTTTCAGGACTTGCCCTCATGATATGCAAAACGGCAGAAGCATTTAAAAATCTTTAAAAAAAAAAAAATCACCTTGGAATTTACAACTACGTAAGAACTTGAGCTTTATTTTGAATGAAAACGTGGGCATACCCAAACATTACAACAACTCTTGAAGACTGGGGGAAGCCACCAACAGCATTTACTCAGTGGATGCCATTTCAAACCTTTCTGAATCGGAAATATATGCTCTTGTGAACTGACATAGGAAATCAGTCTCAAGGAAAGGATGCATTCAAAAGAGGTCCGGAATATTGAATTTGGAACGCATCTTCCTCTTTTTCTTCAGGACAACACTTACAGGGTCTTTTTGACAGGAAAACTCTTGGGATCGCTTTGGAGAGACGTCCAGCAGCCCGCATCAGACCACAAATTCTGTGTTGAAACTGCAGTAGAATTATCCTTCTAGCAGTTCTGTTCTTGGAGGGTCAGTCCTTCTCTTGAAATGACTGAACTCCCAATTGCGCTGGTAACCTTCAAAAGCATGGTACAGCTGAAGCCAAATAAAAATAACTGGATAAGAGATCCACGTGCATGCTCCAAAACAAGTCGATTTGCGTGTATCTCCATCACAGTATCCTACTCACAAGAGAAGGAAGTGCCGTATTAAGCCTTTCGATCTTAGGTATCCCAAGCATAAGTAGACATTATTGTTCAGTTCTGAGAAAGGGTCTTCGGTTGAAGTCAACTCAAAATTTAGCTTCCTCAATGGCAAGGAGCAGATGGGATTCTGCTTCAGCATTATGACAGTGCTTTCTTGCTCCAAGAAAATCTCAAATGAAATACAGAAGGATGTAAACAGTTCCCCAGTTTGACTGTTTTTCATCAAAGCAGGCAATTGGCTGATGACAAAAAACGTCTTTACTGTGTTGTGTAAATCACAGAAACAGCCAGTTTAAAACAACGTTTTTAAGTTCATTCCACCAAAAATTATACAAGAATGAGAAAGTCATCAATATTTTTTTTAAAGACAATAACATACAGCCTTGGAATATAATTTAATCATCCCCCTAGAAGGAAGGCACGTGAAGGTGAAACATCTCGGGATACACACTTCTCATAGCCTTGCTTAGCACATTTCCAACATCTTATGTACAAAAACGCCGTTAGCCCCAGAACCATTTTGTGGTATTAGACTAAGGAAAGAATCTATGCAGTCAAAACACTATGAAGAAACAGATGGAAAAAGTGGTGAGGGATGCTTTGCCAAAGACTTTGCACACATCAAGTAAAATATAAATGTAATACACCGTTATTTCAACTACAACTTCCTATGCTTGCTTTGTGGTTATATATAGATAGCTCGCCCAGGCTTTTTATAAATGTTTAATAGTATTATTTGCTTGTACAAGCTGGGAATTTGAGATGAGGTCTTCAGCTAAGTTCAGCCTTAATTGATGCGATCTCTCTGTACTGCAATTGCTACCTGGTCGGCTTATACTCATTCTGTCTCGTAAGTGCAGAGCCTCTAATTGGAAGTTTTCCCCAAATCCCACTCCCTGGTACACTGCTGGGCAGCACATGCAAGGTACAGCATAACCATGATAGAAAACCCACTGCATAGGAATAAAGCAAAACAGTACGAGAAACTGTAGATCTGTTGGGTTTTTTAATTGCCGCAAGAACAAATAATCCAAGTCTTTCATGTGACTATCCCCTACGCAATTTTGTCTATGTAATGAGAAAGTTCAAGAAAGCGGGGGAAAAAAAGAATTTAACCAGTTCCTAACCAAGGCACGGTTTCTCCAGTTGTTTCGCCTTCCCACCACATTGGCCTGGAAGCAAACACCTGGGACACCATTCTGATCTGTCTCCTATGGTATCCAAGAGTGAACACCAACGAAACTGCTCCCCACCCCTTATTCCCACCACCACTGTTACATACCTCAAAATGGGCAGAAACAGAACTTCACCATTGCAAACGTATCGTGGACTTTCTGAGCAGTATAGAGACGCTTTCTGGTTTAGTTTTTCCCAAAAATTCCTACTGTTGTTTGCTGTTCTGACTGCACAGGGGTGACATTTTCACGCAACAACCCAAGATTCTAGTTTTCACTGACTGATAAAATAACTTTCCTGGCTTTTTCTGATACCTACCATATTGCTAGATGGATTTTTATCACTCAAAGTGAGAAGAGATAGAGGACGCAGGGAAGAAGATATATGGATTGCTCTCGGTGCAAATATTGAGCACAGTACAGGCTGAATACACTCAGCTATCACCTCCTAAACAGCTGTAGTCAGAGAGTACAGCAGCACCCACTGTATCAATGATACACACAGTTCAATGGAGAAGGAAAGACCATGAACTCATTTCTCCAGCACCTTTTTTCCCCCCCACCATGCCAGCTTCCATCACCATCCCACTTTCCGACCACCCGTTTCCTTATGAGAAGGAAAAGTTTCAATTAAAGAATGAACTTGGGGAAACACTGGAATAAGGAATGGGTCATACAGAATTGCTGCAAAAAAAAAAAAAGAGTTCTCACTTGTCCTGAGGATCCCTCTAATTTAAACAGTGTTCTGATCAGAAAGAAAATGGTAAAAAAAAAAAAAAAAAAAAAATCACATCACAGACCAAGGTGCTCAAATATAGAATATGCCAAATATTGGTCAATGCCTCAGGCATCTAGTCTTTATCCCAGGCTGAATTTCCAATGAAGCAAGTTAAGGCAGGACTTTTTTATAATTCCACTTTTTCTAACACTTCAAATAGGTGCCTAAACATAGTACTGATAATTATAATAAAAAATACATTATCTATTTCTGCCTTCTTTTAATTAATTTTTCCATTAAATATTGTAAGTAGTTTTCAGCAACTGCTACTCTGCAACATTTTGCATGCTGCTTGCATTGTGCTTGCTTTATTTTCGGGACCAAGCAGCCTTCATATTTAAACAAGTAGAGATAAAAATGATGGTAAACACTAGTCAAAGCTGATCCTCAAGTATAACGAGTCTGGGAATTTGAGCCATCAACGCTTCCCAGACAAACACTTTACTCCCAGTGCTTACATGGGGGAGCCTCCATGCATCTACGATCATCAGGGGCAGGCAGAGGTGAACTAGCACCAATGCCTGTTGTACAGACACTGGCCACCCCCCCATAAAAACTCAAAACTGAAGTCAATGTTGGCCTCGAACTCTACAGGCAGAAATTAACTGTATTCCCTTCCTCAAAAACAGACATTTGAAAGCTCCAAACAAATAAAGTTGCAGCAAACATGAAAAGAAAGCACAAATGCCAATGCTACGTGTTTGTATCTATGGAACGGCTGATGAATTTAGTGACGAGAGATTGGTGCTTCAGATCATGACAGACCCCGCCTATTGGAAAGGCTTAACCCCAAGAGGGAGAATAAAGCAGCAATGCTTGGTTTCAAAGGCAAGAAAAACACCTTCTGTTAGAATCAAAGAGGTGGCTCTGACTCTCTTACCTGCTGAACGTATCTGTCTGTAGTTTTCCACATATAGTAATATTCTATTATGCTTGTTAAGGACTTCCATGGGAGCTAGGGACAGAAAGGAAAAGCAAGAGTCATTTCAGGGAGCTGGCACTCACTGAAATTCGCAGGATTCCTTTGACAGACACTTTATAGCAGTCTTGCAACTACTAACCCTCCTAACAAAAAAAAGTCAAGTGTCTGAATCTCCTAAGGGCATTAGATGCACGTGGAACCTATGTTAAAGTACGTGCCCCTTCAAAAATAGTGCTTTCAGTGTAGAAGTAGAGCAGGTTACAGGTAATCTTCATGCTGCGTTGGCTCCACAGTAAATCACCCAAGAGAGGCACAATGTAGAAGGAAGCCCACTGGCTCGGACTCTCTCTACTTGAGCAGCAAAGACTTGAGCAAGAGTCACAACCACAGCATCAGAGTTCTGATTTGCTTGGCTTCTACGGAGCTGGCCCATTAAAAAAAAAAAAAAAAAA
>VYZM01017431.1:51960-83143 GCA_013398915.1 Dromas ardeola | reverse complement strand
GTTTCTGTGGCGATTCACGCTTCGCCCTCTCCCCAGCCTCCCAGTCACTATCCCCATCCCTGCTTCACAACTCCCCCCGGTCCCAGCTTTAGCTGAACTGATACAAGCGTGTGTGGCATCTAATTATAAACTGGATCACTTTGCTGATTCCGGACAGAAGCAATTTCTATACTGATCTTTACAGTGATTCTCGTTACAGCACGCACCTTCAAGCAGCTGTATCAGCAAACCCAGTGGGCAGCGGCGAAAAGCCAGAAAGAACTACTAAAACCAGCAGCTTTGCCACCAAAAGCCTACGGGAGGTGGAAACCCCCATCACAAAACAGCTCTGTGGTCACTCTACACCAACCCGCGTGAAAACCCCCATCAGCCGGGGCACTTCTCCCATCTCGCTTCCTGCCGGGTCTTCCTGACACCAACACCAGAGCACTGTGTGTCCAAGTGGCAACTTGAAGCAATCCTGCTGAAAATTAACCCAGAAAACAAACGTCTTAGCTTCTTGGTGGTATCCCGTACTCCACTTGATTGGAAACCGCAGCCTTGCCAAGAAGGGTCCCTTAAGAAGCAGGAATACCCTTTGCTGGAGATATCCCAGCTCTCCCCATCACTCCATCTGTTTGTTCCACATCGCTGGTGGAGATTATCCTCTCCCCACTTTCATCCATTTCCCTACGTCCACCTGATCAAGTAGAATTAATCTGTGACACATAAATCACTCAGTTCAGCCAGTTTGACTTTACTGTTGGCACAGGTCAAGGGAAATTGCAATATCTCACGTAAGCAGCACGGTGAAACTTCCACAAGCCTAAATTTTAAGGTGATTCTTTAGTGTAGCCAGAACACTATGAATTTTATGAACCTTAAAAAAAAAGTCTACAACAAAAAGCACGTGTTTAACCAAAGGCAAAAATGTATTAATGGGTTCTGAACTGTGAATTTTTCTTCAATCTGGACTGCAGTTAAGATTTTTAATTTTAACCAGCGTAGTTTCACTCTTGGCTCCCTGTTGCTGAGCTTACACCCAAGACCCAAGAAGTCGTGCAAAGGTGTTTCAGGGCTGCAATTCATATTTGCTGGTTTTTAGAATGTCCGAAGTTCAAAATAATGGCTGTTTTATCTTCAAAGTACCCAGAAAAATTGATTTAGGTGTTTATTTCTGAGTATACACGCTTCCCATGTTGAGTACCTCATTTTCCTCAATTCCTTCCCCCCCCAGTTATTTCCCTGAGCTTCAATCACTCAGCACGTTGAATGATGTTTGACAAATCCACTCTCGTTGCATCATTCAAGAGTTTCAATTCAGAGCTGGAGGGCCCCGTGTGGGCAGATTCTTACACACAAAAATCTAGCGTTGCCTCCCTGCGGAGCACCCCAGGAACTTACCCTGCAACGAGCACAGCAAAGCCACGCTCAGGAAAGTTCAGGAGGAAATTCAAAGCAGGATAACTCAAGAGAGGAAAAAAACCAAGAACCAAAAGGCTGACACAACCAGGGCCCAACTCAACAGCGCATCTGCCACACAGGCACAACTCAGTTTTTCAAGGCTAAGGCCCACAGCCGAAGCAGGCAGCCCTGTGAGTCAAAGTCCACGTCTATCAGATATCACGGCCAATAAGCAGAACTTTCAAGACTAGCGGTAGATGCTACTACCAGCTTGTAACTTTACGCACTCCTTTCCTAACCATATCCAATGATAACTCGCCCCACTGACTAAAAACATCAAAAGGTCCAACTATCCATCTACTCAAGCCACTTTCCTCCCTCATAGTCCTACCAACTTACCTGAAAGACACTAAATTTGGAGAGTATTACCTTTTTTCTCTATTTTTTTTTTCCCCAAATCATTCAGTCACTAGTTGTTAGGAACGCCTAAAATTTAGTATAGGCTTCTGTTCATATAAATGCACACCAATGGAAAAGTTCAACAACATTTTAAAAAGCGAAAGTTGATCAACAAAGATTGCTTTGGGCTTTAATAAAAGCACATATTTCACCATCTGTACAGATTTTCAGGGTTTTACTTTATTATGCCTACCTGTTCGAACCTAGGCATTAGAAAGCATCCACGCTCCATCAAAAACACTTTACCAGACTTCTTAGCAAACTATTAATGGATGTTAAAATGTCACTGGATTTGAAAAAGGGAGAAAACGGACAGAGTAATGAACTGTCAAGAATTTAGTTCACTAAGCCTTCTGCACAGTGGCCAAAGTATTTGAAAAACCTCACCAATTACAGGAGAGTTTTTACATGCCATTTACTTTTCTTTTACGAAAGCGATTAACTAGGTTGTAAATCTGAGTAGCTGTTCCCAAAGTCATGCAATTCCCAGGAAGGCATGTAAAACGTCCATCATTTCAAAATGGAGCAAGCGAATCAAGCAACCAAAACCAGCATTCATACTAGTAAAGCAAAGAGAACGTAAAATGTGCTTGGAAGAGTTATTAATATTTACTTATTCAAAGGAGAAGTAAAATGTTCTTACCGTGCTACCACCAGGAACTGGTCTATCTGCTTGTCTACTAGCGGGTTAAAGGCTTCCCAAACTTTTGTTTCAAGTTTTGACTGATCTCTTCCATCATCCTCACCTGGTCAAAAAACAAATTAGAAATGCTTGGTATGTTTTTTTTTAAAAATAAAAGGACTTCCTAGATTTTTTTTAATCTCATTTCTAGGTATTTTTTTTTTTTGTCTCACAATAATTTAACTGCTAAGCCACCTCAGTTACACCCATTTGTCTGCGACAATTTCAGCTTGACAGACACAGCAACGCAGTTTGTCTGAATCTGGCAATCGGATTTTGAAGGATACAATCGTAATGGGGAACAGTGTACATCCTTCTCCCAACTAGACAGTCTCTCTTCAGCCCCTCTCCCCAGCTTCTCTCTCTTTCCCCTTTTGCAGCAGTTCCAGGAAAATCGCCACGCTCCCAGCTGCTCTGAGCAGGCAAAGAGTAGCTGGTTCAACTTGCATCGGCTGGTTTCTAAGGGCGAAATCAAGGCATCAGGCTCTCTTCCTTCTATTTCCCTGACTCTACACAAACCAAAATACCCTGGAAAAATACAGGAGCTCCTATGCCTTTTTTTTTTTTTCTGCTCCCTTTAAAACATCTGGAGATTATCCTTCTCTGAAGCCCAGTGTTGGCCTGCTGAGGGAAGAGAATGCCTTTCAAATTAGTTCATCCTCACTTAGGAGGCTTGCCCAGCTGCTGAATAAACACCAGTTTCATAGACAAATTAAACAAGAGTCCTGACCAACTTGTTTGCCTGTTCTAACGTGAGGCTAATGGTATCAGCAAAGCTCCCAAGCAAAGACAGAAGTGCCTCCTTGCTTTCACATCTCTGCCCATACAGGCTGGAGACTTCCAACATGGCTCAGCCCCTGCTCTCTTAGGAGGAGCAAACCGTCAGACCTTTCCCCATGCATTACACAGGTCTCAGAAAGGAGCAATTAAATCATAGAATGTGTTGGGTAGGAAGGGACCTCTAAAGGCCATCTAGTCTAACCCCCCTGCAGTAAGCAGGGACACCTTCAACTAAATCAGGTTACTCAGAGCCTCATCCAGCCTGGCCTTGGATGTCTCCAGGGATGGGGCCTCCACCACCTCTCCAATGCCAATACCCCCCATCCCTCTAAGGTTTTCCACCTACTTCTGGATCTATACAGTAGCGCAAAGACGAATCTAAAGCTAGTTATTACTTGGTAACTAGTACCAATTAGTCCTACTACCCCCTTTTCCTTGGGCCAGGGTCGTTGTGGTCCTACAGCTCTGTGAGACAGCGGTGGCAGCTGAGGTCTCACAACATGTTCACGCCAGCAAATTCCCCCTCCTCCTGCCTGTTCTGCAGGTGAGAGGTCTAGGCTGGGAGCCAACGCTGCAGATGGGGAGAGGGCTCCGAGGAAAAGGCACCCAGCAATAATGGGCGAATTGATGAGGGGAGACAGTATTTAATTGGCGGTAATATGGGAGGGGCTCTTATAGGGAAGTGAGGCTTGATTAAAAACACAAAGGGCTTTACAGACGTGATGGAAATTTGTGCTTCCCATGGAAATTCTGAAATCTCTTAATAAAAAGAGTGCAAGCTCTAAGAGAGCCAATTAATTCAATTTGTTTCAACAACTTTTATGATTTGGACAAACGCCCACTTTAAAGACTGGTTTGAGACATAACTAATTGCATTCAGCGGGCAACAGCTTCAGTCACGAACAAACCAGCCCATCGTTGTATGCATGACCTGGCAGTGGAATCCTCCACCTCCCACACCTAAGCAGGCTGCGCACATAAAAGTGGCCACATTCGACACGGCCTCTTAACAATTTCAATAAATTATGGAAATTACCCTCTTTTAATAAGTCCGTTATATCTGCCTGGTATCTGTTTCCGACTCGAATCTCTCCTTTATCAGCCAGCAGGGTCTTTTGTTGAGGATCGTATACTAGCGAATAAAAGAAGAAATCCTAAAAATAAAACAAGAACAAAAAGGTAAATACTATTATTAGCTTTTACTTTCAGCTTTGCGTACATACAAGCAAGCTTTTACATTTGAAGTTTGCTACATAACAGATTTTAAAATTGGGTGGGCAAACAATGTACGAACCACCAGTTTTAAAAACCTATGTTAAACGCTACCGCTTTCTTCTATTTTAGAAGGGTCTCCTCAAAAACTTCCGTTCCCTGAATATACACTCTTTGCAGTTGAAATGAACACAGCTCCTCTTGCAGAAACAGGGCTCGGAAGAGCCAGGAGAAAATTCTTAGTAATATCACCCGTGTCACAAGACAAAATTGCACTTTCCCGTATACCAAACTAACAGTAAGTAGACGCTAGTGACTTATCCCCACAAAAATAGTGCTACAAACTAAAGCGTAACTTCAGAGTGTTACAGCTATACCAACGAAACACTCCATAGAGACATGAAGACCCAGACAACCTCTGTGGCCTCTGCTGGACTTGCTCCAGTAAGTCAATGTCTCTCTCGTGCTGGGAGGCCCAAAGCTGGAGACAACACTCCAGAAGTGGTCTTGCAAGTGGTGAACAGAGGAGATGAATCCCTTCCCTCCACCTGCTCACTACACTCCTCCTAATATAGGCCAGGACGCGGTTGGGTTTCCTTGTCACAGGGATGCGCTGCTGACCAATTTCTCATCCACGACCACCTAAGCTTAAATCCCCACGTTTCCTTCTGCTCGTTATTGGGAGAAGGGATGCAGATTTGGCAGCAGCGGCAATTAGCTGCACGTGACATTACATTAATTTGTTGCTTTTGTTCAACTAGGTGAGAAAAAGGCTAAAAAAGCTGCTTGGCTTCCGTCATCTGAATGTGTAAAATTAAAGCAAGAGGTCATAGAGAATGAGAATGTCCTGCCAGGGTGGAGAAACAGCCAACATTTTGACTGCTTGAAACCGCATAGTATTAGTAATTAAACTTTTCTGCATGGATAAGTACTTAGCTATAGCTATTGAGTGACACATGGGAGACCAGGTATGCTCCATCAAAGTCTAGTGTGGGATATTGGGCAGGAAGAGAGCTCCGGTAGGACACAAAATAACAGACCTTTTGTAACCTCCGTCCGCAGCAACACCATCACCAAGGGAGAGAAGTGTGTCAGAACAGATGCCATTTTTCACATCTCAGGTTTCTGGCTCATTTTGCCTTTCCCCATATTTCTGTGTCAATAGCAGCAGTACATACAAGTACAGGCACCCTGTTTAAATACATCTCATTTCATGCTCACCTCATTTTCCCTTTCCCTACATTTGTATGTGTCAACAGCACGCAACAAAAATTGGGACAAAACCAGCATTCAGTTTCAAGCCCTCTTCGTCTTCACGAAGAGGTGGCAAGGGAAAAGAGAGTCCCCCAATCTGTCATACGTAGCCAAAAAAGGAAGAAACACTGTTTCTTCAGCAACATGGCAAAAATTCTGTGGGCTAGAGCTTCAAAGGTACATACCAGTTCTGTTCCCCAGCCCTGCGCATTACACGTATTAATCTAAGATTGATGCGATAAGAGATAAGGTCTCCCATGTTTTCTTTAGATGTATAACGCACCCAACATCCAATTACAGAATTTAAGAGTGTTAAACATGGTAGCTTTATATTTTATTTTATATTTTTAATTTATATTTATAATTTTAATAAAAATCAGGATTCTTCTGGGAAGAAATCAACATCTATGGAATGGAGGGGAAAAAAGCCAGAAAAGAGCCAAACCCACTTAGCTCTCCGAGAAATTTACAGCGCAAAAAGGTACCACCTGGGCAGCACGGCACAAGAGACAAGGCAGGAATTCCCACCCATCTCCTCCAGCAGAAAACATGCCATTTCCCCACCATGAAACGCATGAACTCCAAGGGCAGGAACAACCTCACATTATCTCACGACAGCAGGATAAAAGTCATAGCTAACACTTGGCAAAACGCTGTTCTAACACCCAGCCAAGTTAACTGGAAGGGTTCTCTGTGGTTGGGTTTGGGCTCGGGGGGGAATTGTTTGCATCCTAAACGAACGACATTTTTGACAGAATTGATTCCTACTCCCACAGGCACCGGGGTCAATTTACATCAACCTACTGACAGAAGGGAGCTTCAGAGTAGATGAAAACTCATTTATATTATACCTGTATAAAGAAATCTGGGTCTCTCAGTCCCTGGCACACAGAAAGTTCAAGACATTACAGTATTTTGAGGATATATTGTTGCATAACTAAAATGTAGAAAAAGCTTTTGTCTCGCAAGCTTCCATGTTATACATTAGTGAGTGTTTTATTTGTTCCAGATCCAAAATACCTAACTGTAGGACAAAGTATATGCACTGCAACGTTAATGCTTTTCAGGCACATTGCCCAGCAAATACGCCAACCAAACACTGTAGTACAATTAGCCCCAAGGAAGGCCAATTCTACAGGCGATTTCTTAACACAGTCTTTCTTGGCCAGGGAAAGTCATTCATTGGGGAGTGGTTTTCTCCCATGGCATTTGACTGACTTTGGATGCCCTGTTGCTTCTCTTTGATTGATTAAGACTATGAATTTTGTCTAGAAATTAAAGCCTCTTGAATCAAGCAGGTTCAACGGAAGAACTAAAAGCCTCTGGGCTCTTCTCCCCAACTAGAGCCTCCTCAAGAGAGAAAAGATGAAAGCTTAGAGGACTCAACTGTAGAACGCAGGACAGACTGTAATCCCCAGAGATAACCCAATACCACTATGATCTTCCCCCATAGAGGCATGAAATTCAGCTCATGCAAACTGGGCGGGATTTCTGAAAACATTAATAAATGTCAGTTTAGCGCCAATGCAAACTACAGCCTAAGTAACAAAGCAGATCCTTGTATACTGTAAAGTGCGTGTGAGCTCTTGATCACTGCTACGTGACAAGAACAAATTATCAGAAGGGTTTCACAAGAAGAGTCATGTTCACAACAAAACAACGTGGCTCTTCAAAATCCTCCATGCTCGTTTTAGCGGTCTAAACTGCATGCTGAGTTTGCAGCAGCGAAGAAAAAGAAGGGTTTTCTCTTTTAATTTCAGATCACAGAAAACACCCAACATGTTTGGAAAAATTAAAATGACCTACCAAGAGCTAAAATTAAACCGTGACTTTCTCGTTCTCCAAAGCGTTACACGGACGCATATGCTCAGAGCTTCCCTTCCCAAGCCCCTAAGCTACCCGGAGCTATAGCCAAGAACCAAAGCCACTAAGAAACTGCAGAAGAACTGGAAAAAGGAAAACAGGCTCAAAGCGAAAGTACAGTACAGAAATAACGGTTAGTTCATTACAGCTTGCAAACTTAGTTTCATGAAGTCCGTTTGGGTGAAGGAGGGGGGAAGATACTTTAACTATACAGCATTTTATTTTTAGGGGAATACCAAAAGGTACCAAAATGCCAGGCATCTACCCAGCAGGCAAAATTCACACAAGCCTCGGTGTATATCCTAGCAGAGCAGTAAAATAGATGGTACATATGAAATAGTTTCCTGCAGAATAGAGAAATGGAATGCTTTTGCCCTCACTGGCTCTGCCCTTCTCTTGATCTCCTTGGAAATCCAGTATCTACAGGAAACTCAGGTTGGTTTTTTTTTTTCCATTTTCCTCCTATTCCTCACTCCTGCTACAAACCCAGTTTTGCCAGGCACAGTCAAAACGTCACCGCTGGTCCCCCTTCAGCCTGCTCTTCAAATGTAACAGAGCAATCTTCCTCAGGAAGATGACAGAGAGAGGGGAGGAGGAGGAAAACAGAGATAACACAACTGTAATTTTGCTATGCTTACTATCTCCCAAAAATGTCTCTCTGCATGTTTATCCTCCTTCGAGGTAGACTTGGGCTGAAAACCTACTTTTAGTGGTCACAACATACAAGAAATCAAATGACAGAATCCCTCGAACTGCTTAGCCTTATTGACACAAGCCATATTAAAAAAACCAAACAAAATAAAAAAAAAACAAAACAACAACAACAAAAACCTAAAAACATTTTTAAAGCAAAGAATGGATTAAGAAGGGGGGAAGGGAGGGAAGAAGAAGCAGTTCAAAACAACACCATCCCGTGCTAGGAACTCACCAGGCAACATCTATCTCCTTTTCTTAATCTCTTTACCCTCCACCCAAGCACATTTGTGTTCCTGAGCTTTTAATTTCTTTACCATCTGCCCAAGTTAGTTCGCACCACAGCAAAATACCGTGCTAAGTGACAGGACACATTCAGGGAACTCTCTCGTTCTGTGAAATCTCCAAGTGCCTGCTCAGTTTTAAAAATAACCCACATCATTCATCTTGCATTTTGAGAGTTCAAAAGGATGGAAAAAAAGAAATCTCCTTCCATTCCTACATCTGCAACTGAGGAGTTGCATGATTAGAGGAAGCCAGCTCCCTTCTGTCTCTACGTACATACCTGTGACATCAATGACACTAAACATGTGTTGGGAGCAATCGAGAATGAATAGTACTTAAAAGTTGGGTACTGGTAAATCTAAAATAATTTCAGTTGGATTAACTTTTGCTTTTAAATTGGCATATCCCCGGCTGCTAGCCGGTAACAAGCATTTGTGAACACAACGGCCCTTGTTTGATGCGTTGCCATTTGGCAGCCCTGAGCAGACTCAACATGTTTTTGGTTTCACATTCCAAAGAGAAACCGGACTATTTAATCCCTGTGCTTTGTTTAAAATTCTCTTAGACTAGAGTATCAGATTGAAATTAATTTTATGCTTAAATAAACACGACAGAAAGCTAAAGAAGCATTCAAAAAGAAAGCTCAACCATGAGATAGACTACAGTATGCTCCTCGCAAAAAATTACCTGTTTTCTCCTTCTTTCTTAAAGGCCGCTAATGACTGTTACCCTACTGTTTCCAATTACAAGATTTCCTCTCTTATGTAACATTTTAATATTTTCAAATGCAAATGTAATGCTTGCAGATGTATTCAAATAATAATATACTGAAGTTGTTTGCTAATCTCCCACAGCAAAGCTCCCAGATTGTCAAATTCTAAGACTGTCTAAACCAGCTGGCAGCCACAATTAAAGGTATATAAATATATTTAAAATAATTGTAATCCTTAAAATCCCCAAATACCTGAAAAAGTAAACCCCAAGATTACTATTCTGAATAGATTTTTCTACGCCGAATTCAAGATTAACAGCACAACGCAATTCCGTTTCAAGTGTTTGGTTTGAGGTAGCTTTAAATAGCCGGATTGTGAAAATTTCTGCAGGACTCCAAAGTTTTTCAAGTAGATTTTCAAGGAACTAAGTGTCTGTGCTGGCAGATGAAGGCTACAGGTAAACAACGGTGAACAGCGAACTCAAAAACCAGGGAACTGAGCTCCTCAGAAATCTGAGGCGAGATCAAGCTTAAACCCTATTAACATGAATCTGTAAAATCTGAGGATAAAACAAATATATAGAAATCCAGCTTGTTGGCTTGCTCCCTCTTCAGATCTACTCCATCTCCCACCTTGTCTGGGGCGTGAGCCTCCAGGTTTGGACTTTCAGACTGCCAGGCTGCTGAGGAAGTCGGGCTCTCTTTACAGAGGGAGAAGCAGCTTACTGTCACAAGGATGTCAACAGCAGCTCCGGCTTCTAGATCCATGAAGTTTTACATCAGAATGAAAATTGTACAGAGCCTAAAGCGTCCCGCTGTCAACGCCCGTACAGCACGTGTAGAAATGAAAGAACCACCTTCTCTTTAGAAAACTTGTGAAAAGCCACCAATCCTCAATTGTGCCCGAATAAAGTGCTCAAGCTTGACAATTCACAAAATGGGTTCATACCTCCCGTTCCAGATATGATTTAAGGGATTCTGTCTCATTTAACAGAGTAACGCTGCATTTGCCTCTAAAAAAAGAAAAACACATTTTATGAAAAAACATCTTAAATGCTCATGTGATTCACAAGATGGTATTAGTGAAGTGGTACACAGAATTTAATCTAACATTGAAGAATACTTGAATAATAATGCCTTTTTTTTTTTTTATAAAAAGCACTGGAAGAAAACAGTCATTACCTAATGTGCGTTGCTGGCAGAGATTCCAGCTGTCGTGAGAGAAACAACTCACGATGTCGTAGCTGATGCTTCTGTTTCTCTGGTAAATCAACCATTTCTGGATTTTCCATCTCTTCTTCCATTTCTCCTGGTTATAAAGAGACAAAACCGATCATCAGTAACAGTGGAAGTATCGATTCTGAGCCATTCAGGACGAGCTGCTCCAAAACCTTTGCTAAGTAATACACATTATGTAGATGAAATCTAACTTCATCTGAACCCTCGCATTTCAGCCAAATGAACAATTAGGTAATTAGTATAGATCCTTTAAATGACGCCTGTGAAGAACTGTTATTTATTCACCACTGGGATCAAGGCATTCCGGGCTCACGCTGACTCACCGAGCTGAGAAGTCACACAAATCTGCGACCAACAGACAAGCTCTGAAGAGAGCTGCTCCTGGAGACCATCACCGCACGGTTAGCTTCATTGGGAAGAAGTTGACGCACAATAAATGAGGCAGTAAAAGCAAAGCCTTTCCTCTTTGCCAGGCATCAGTTACCTTAGCCCTCACTCCTCCTCCAGGGTTATCACAGACTGACCCATCCCAACTTCAACAGCTTTTGCAGGAAATGCCGACCGAAAAGGTTAGTTTATTTATTTAGTTTAGTTTATTCTCTTCGCCCCAACCGCAGCGGATAGATCGCAGTCACAAGATTAACTGGAGTGTAACCAAGTGCCTAAGGCCGGTCTTGTAACCAGCCCTACCCTACCCACACCGCCCGCATTCGACTGCTGCGTTTCAAAAGCTTGTTTTATTCTGCAGGCGGTCAGGATCCACCATCTCTGGTTTCCAGCTATCCCATCTACGTTCAACCTGTTTTTAAACGAATGCCAAAGTAAATACATGAAAACACATCCAACACCGATGCACAACTGATCCAAAACATCTCTAGGCACCTTTCTCATAAAAGATAAAGTACTAGTATATTTTGTGTTCATTAGCAAGCGTCCTGTCAATTATGCAAGAAAGGCAAAATACTCCAGAATAAACCGCAAAGCTTCTCCATGATGATGGGCTGCGAAAGAAAACATCAGGCTTTTTCCTCCCCTAAGAAATTAAGGCATTTACTCTATTTTCCAAAACCATGGGTAAAGTTTCCAGACTATAGCAGAAGGAGCTATAAAGTCTCATACATGAATAGTAAAACTCTGATTTTATGGCAGCAGTACCCTCAAAGAGCAGACTTATGCCTGCAGCTTAATTCAACAGTTGTTGCCAAGAAACATTTCTAGTCAGAAAACACATGCAGGCACTGTAATGATTTATATACCCTTAACATTATTTAACTATAATCCTCATAGTTATCCCAAAATAAAGCAAATGTTTTATAAAAGCATTAAAATTGCATTTAGTTTTAAATAGGCCACCATTATGCCAAAGGGGGTGACAAAAAATTATGTAGCCTTCAGGTTCCCCCCAATTTATCACTATTTTACTAAAGTCTTGGAAAAAGACCTGTGGTTTATATGCCCCTCAGGTAAGCTGCTCCAGCAAGGAAGGAAAAAAATAGTAGCATAATTAAACCAGAATGCAAAATACAATAGCTCTTATACCACATGAGCTGTTAAGCATACAGCAGCATGCACTTAAAATTTTAATATTTTCCTAGGAACTAGAACACCAAATTTACGTTTGTGCCACAGTTTCACGGTTCTGCAATTTATTTACTGAAGTGGATTCTGTTTTAGTTGAGAATGAATATTGTGGCTGCTGACCCACACTATAAATATACCAGCAGCAATCCACAAACCAGGCTGCAAGTTCCCAGCTAGCCTGCCTGAAAACTGAAGGACGCACAAATAAAAAGGCATTCATGTCTGTACTTCCAAGTTTTTGGAGAATAAAAATAGTCCACCGTGTAATGCGGGAAAAATACTGTAAGGAGCAACCTCAAATACTTAATATCTTTGGCGTATTCAATAGCCTAGGGCTTTTAAAAATTACATTTTTAAAAAAATATATATATTAATCACTATGTGCCACTCAAATCTACAAACAAAATGAAACCACCCGGCCCAACCAAGCTAATCTCGGGAGCCGCATCCCTTCAGCTAGGCTTGTCTTCCAACTAGTGTTTTATTTATGCGTCTAGCTTTTGTAATAAAATAAGGAAGGTGGGAAGCACATATTTTCTTCTTATGCCAGCTCTGCTATGCACAGCCTTTCAAAATAAAAAGGTATATTTTAAAAAAAGACAGACATTTTTACAGGTACCAACTTCCCCCACCACCAGCCGTAAAATTGTCATAGTTCCTGAAGACAGAGGGAGGAATATTCCAAGAAATAACAAACAAATCTACACAAGCATCTTCTCTCCTTTTCCACAGCCATGATTTAGTACTGAAGAGAATGAACCTGGCAAACGCAATGGGAACCAAGGGAAGGGGAAGAGAATACAGCACAGGAACCTCCCTGAAGTCATGCAAAAGCGGCTTTGACAAAAACCGCAACAAATACCACCTCACTGCCTCCGCACAGACGGCAAAGGCTTAAACATGAACAGGGGCTGGTCCAGCGTCAGGTTCCAGGACAATCCTGTCTGACCCATCTGTGCTTCGTCCGCCTATAGCTCAAGCACTCAAAGCTCTAAGTGAAGCAGACTGCATCCTTGAGAATGGTGGCCCCTGAGAAATAAGGACCAGTCTTAAAAAAAAAACGACAAAAAAACCCCCACCACCTCAAATTGTGTTTTGGACAACTATAGTCCCCAAAATAAATGGGAGAGGAATGCTTAGCTGCCAGGCACACCGAAATCTTCAGGAGATACTATGAGGGACATGGCAATAGGGCTGAAGGAGAAGGGTTTGTTATTGAGCTGTGCCAGGCAGCAGCAGCATGGGAATGATGAGAAGAGGCTAAAAAATATTTCAAGGCAAAAAAAGAACAAAAAAGGAGTGCAAGGAGTGGGAGAGACAGGAAGAGATGGGAATTCATTGCACTGTCTTTGGGGAGATAATGGTCAGGACTAGACTTGGGATGTATGTAAGCAGCTACTGTTTCAAGAAAGGGTCCATAGTACAATATATGGGAAGCCATGTAGGGGAGCTAGCACAGTACTTTCAAAAGCAGGATACAGTGCAGGAAGCAAATCCTCTGTATCCATCTCCAGCAACTGTACACATGAAGCAGGTCTATAGGACTGAACTCCGGTACACCAGTTCTCACACTGACATAGTCAAATGAAAGAACAAAAATCCAGACAAGGAATGACCCACCTTGATGTTATCAGTCCAGGCTTCACCCCTGCAGCCTTCCCCAGGACTAGCCTCCCTTGCTCAGTCCTCTGCTTCTGGATTTTACATCACCTCTTCCCCTTCTCCTGGGCAAGAATGAGCTCGAGGCAGTAGGTGCTGCAACACCGCACACGTGCACGGCCTCCCTGCTCGTGGCCAGACGCTAATTGCTGCAGCCACGCCACGCAGATAGCTGCACACCAAGAATCACAAGATAGAGGCATCAGGAAACAAAAACATGGCAATAACATTTGATGTCACTTGTCCCATTATTTTTTTTTCTCAGTGCCTTAAGCAAAATGCCTGTACCTTAAACCAGCCTTGACCAGTTTCAGTGTTGAGCCATCTCAAAGGCTCAGAAGCACTGAAATTTCATGGGGCAAAGAGACGTGCTGGCTTGAAGAAGTCTTCACTCTTCAGATCCTTTCTCTCTGCATCTGCTGTGCGAAGTTTTTAGACAGAAGTCTGTCCACTCTTCACCTCCTGGCCAGATCTTGATGAGATATACTGATCCTTTGCCTGCTACCCATCCTCGGCACACATTCTTTCCTGTTAGTTCGAGATATGAAAGGCTAATCATCCGTCAGTTTTGGGACGTGGTGGTTCTCCTTCTGCCTGGTCCTGGTGAGGAGGTGTGGGACATTTGCACACAGCTACCCAACCAGCCAGGGAGGGCAGTGGACTTCAGGGATGGAGGAGCTAATATGAACCAACTTTCTCCCACACCACTTGAAGGGTTTGCTACAAGAAAATATGTTAGATATTTGTTTGCTCTGGCTGCGAGTGCACAATAAGGAAGAGTTTAAGGACAGCTGATCCTGCCTTTGGGCAAGGGGATGATGCAGAATATTCTTGCTGGCTTTTCCCACCCCATTTTCTCAAATAAGAGGATTATGTGGTTAGAGTTGCACACTAACAGCACCGACCACCCTCCCAACCCTACAAACAGGCTGTATAAAGGCCCTTTGCTGCCTTTATATAGGCTTTATATAGTGGTACCTCCTCCCCATACCACTGCACTCCAGCAGATTTGAATATTCCCAGCAACCGTCTGAGACACCCAGGAGAAGCTGAGCAATCCAGCAGCCGTGCCAGGGTTTGATGTGGCTTCTGCACACTCCCCAAACCACCCGGCTCATCAGCAGGGAAAACGCTGGTCCACAGCAGGTCCACAGCATTGTGCAGGAGGGGGCCAAAGCCTTCAGTACTTCCCTGGAAACGCTTCCACGCTCGCCATGGTTTCTTGCTAGGAAGCTGAAAATCTCCGCGTGGTCTTTGTGACAGCGGGGCTCTGACAGCAGACATCCTTTTGTGGATTATTGCCAAAAATCAGATGCCTGTAAAGCAAGCCAGAAAGTGTCTGCTGGGGAAAGAAATCCCCCTGCCTTTCATGAGATGTTAATAAATGTCAGAGAAAAAATCTGAAGACATAATAATGGCTGTGAGGATTAACTTTCTTTTATGGCGGCAGTGCCAGATTATTTATTGGAGATACATTTTTCCTAGTTGTGGTTTGGGGTTCTTTTTTCCTTAAAAATAGATAATGAAGGGTTTATGAATGAAAGGCACACTGGGAAAAAAAATCAATTTGACACATGAAATTAAATTTCAGCATCAAAAAGCTTGGATTTAGCACAAAAGGAAAAAGGGTATTTCATGCAGGCATTCTGCTGCAAAAAAGAAGGCCACTGGAGATTATTTAGGAGGAAATAAATAGGATTAATATATGAGGAGTAAATAGGGAGGAAGTTTAGGCCATAAGAGATTAATGAGGAACACACACTTGCTTTTGCTTTGCCCCCAGACATGAGCTGAACTGTATTTTATGGCTTTCGGAATGAATGGAAAGTGACAGAACAGTGAAGAAACTTCCCGAAGAGTTTTCACTCATAGCCCTCCTGTGACTCTTTCCCTGAGAGACGGGAAAGGCTATATATGCTAACTCTGCAGACAATATGCTAACTCTGCAGTTTTTGGTGATGAGCAGAGGAAGTCCCTACAGACGGCTTCGTTGGCACATGCTTCCTTCCTTCAAGCACAAGACAACCAGTGAAGAGGACTTGGGTTTACACAGAAGCCACTGAACTGCGACTGAATAGGCCTTAGCTAAGTTGCTTTTTAAAATCACATAATTAAAAGCAGCAAAGAAAATCTTAAAAGGCATTATCCAGCCTTTAGATGCACACAGCCACATGTGCACATACGTACACACAGCACATACCCCCAGAAAAATTTGCTATTTCAAAACCAATTTACCACACAGCTCTAGATAAATATTTAGACTATGAAATGTCAAAAGACTTAATATCATTATTATTCTGGAAATCGCATTTTTTTTATTTCTAACTATTGAACCTCATTTTTAAAAAAAAGCTGAAGCACATTTAAAATAATTTGTTCTGTTTCAGATGGAATTAAATGCCTCAAATGAAGTTAAGACTAAATGAATTGTGTAATTATCATTAAATCCCCTGTTTCAGTACCAATTTTTCTCCATCCCCAATCCCCTCTCTTCATTTTCAAGTGTGCTGACCTAAGCTGCTTCCTGTCCCCATTCGCCTTCTCTGGTTTTGTCCCAGAACCAAAAAATGCCTTCCTGGCCAAGCTCTCGACTTACTCATCATCTCCCCACTCCTGACAGGGGCTGGCCATAGCCGCGGGTGCCCCCCAGGAGTGTCTGAGACCCTCATCTCTTCAGTGTGGCAGCCCACCTCCATTTCTTTTGGTCACTTCCTTTCCCTGCATACAAGGGGATGTTCTGGTTTATTTGAAGTCTCTAGCTGGGTGCCAAGGGGGTAGGAGATGTGTTTGAATTGCTCTGGTCACTCTATCTGAAATCAGGGCATCCTGAGAGCGCCATGGTCAATGGGGGCAGCTGCTGGAGTGCAGTGCGGGCTAGGCATGAAGAGTAAAGTTTCTGATAAGTTCAGTATAAGAAAAGAACCTAGGCAGGCCTACCTGAAAAGCCTGGCCACCGTAGGACCCATCATAAGCAGTGTATGAAATCTCATATCCCGTGTTCACACCAAGTAACACCTGGTTTCTTCCTACAGCTCCACCAAAATACAGTTCTCCTTCATAAGCAGAAAGTTTTCATAATCCAGCTCTACTGTAAAAAAAAATTCCTAAATCACTTTTCTTCTGGTGGACATCCAGCTAATTAGGTGTGCACCATGGCTACCACACAGGTCAAGGCCAACTACATGGTGACTCATTGCCTGGCCACGCTCATTCCAGGCTCTTCTTGCCATAGTCCTGCAAGGGATGTAGATGCTGAGGATGGGTTCTGCCCGCAAAGCTTTGGGGTGACCAGAAGTACATAACAAAAAAGCAAGCTGTACTCTCTATTGCAAGCCTCCTTCGTACCCAAGGGGACGGGGCAGGAGGCTTCCCCCAGCCCACATGCTTTTTACTCTCATCCGTCCAACAAAGAAAGTAGAAATGACATAAACCGCATACTATGTAGGAAGGATCCTGAGGCATGAGCTATCACCGGTCTTTGGAAAAGTCAGCTTAGACCAGTATGAGAAGGACATTCTCTGTGGTGGACTGGCCAGACCTCTGATTAACGAAGCAATTGCTTCCCAAGAAATCAGTGGGAGTTTTTTTGTTCAGATTTGACAATTTTTTGCTTTTACTATGTCTAGGAAAAACTGAATCTAAAATTACTGGTGCAAAAAAAATATGTCTGAGCCCAGCCTTTCCAAATAAGAATGTTTCTGTCTATTGCACAACCAAAATGAGCAATATTTGAAATACTTTTCAAAAAAAGTTATCTTTCCGGTCTTTCCTGGCATGTTATTTAAACCTTGCCTACCAAATGGATTCATTCAGAAATCCACATGCCTTTCAGAAAGTAAATAAAGTTCTTATTTGAATAAGTTTCTATATTTGTTGCCAAGCTCTCAGGGAAAACGTCCGCTAATTTTTATCACAACATCAGAGACATGAGCCAAACTTTTGCCGATGCACTACATTGTCCTTGGAGGGGATAGAATTATATATTAAAGCAGTAGCTCAAATTAGACAGCAATTGTACTGTGAAGAGCTGCATGGAGGAGATCAGCCACAGGCCACCATCCCTCCTTATGGGCACCACGGCACAGTGCGACAGCCTGGCAGGAGGGCAGAACGGAGAGTTCCAGCCCTAATTCTGAATTTCTCGCTCTTTGCGGGTTTAAGCCTTACGTGGACTCACTGAGTTCCTGATAGGTGTTTTACAGCCAAACTATAAACCCTGAAAACAGGGAATGATGACGGAAACACGGAACACCCCATAACCACAGTACATGGCTCTCGCGGGCACCGCCATAGTCACAGGCTTACAGCTGAGTTTCAAATTATTCTATTGAATTACAGAAAGGGCTGTTATTAGGCTCCCCTCGACCTCATTATATACAGCGGTTTGCCAGCATTAACCCTCTTTCTAACAACTTTTTCCTATAAACTGCTTAGCATGTCAAGATTTTTCTGAACACCGCAATTTGATACATTCAGGAGGTAACACACATGCAGTGAGACTGTGTGTCCCAGGCTAATGATTTCCTGCTGTCAGTTTAGGGGTGGGACATCGTGGATTTATGACAGCCAGTATTTTGGGGAGGTGGATTCACTGGCCAACTGGCAGAGGTAGCCCTGCAGGGTGGAGTTAATATTTGCTTGTTAAGAAAATTCCTGAGCCTGATGCATTTGTCTGGTAGCCAGACTAATTGAAGAAAAAAAAAAAAAAAAGTGTGGAAGTGTGGTATCACCTTCATAGAAGTAAAAAGCAATAAACCCAGTCAGAACACCCACACGCTTTTGGGAAGCTCAGTTTCAAGAGATGTAAAGTATAGGCTCAACTTCTTCGGCACGTTTGCAGCGTCTGGCTCTGCAGTCATTTAACGTTGCTGCACATTGCTCCGCAGTTGCTCCATTTCACCTCCTGAAGTGATTGCATTTAAAGATGGAGGGGAGAGAAATGCACCTGTTTCTGCATTGGCTATAGAGAAAGAGGACTGATTTCAGTTCTCAGGGACAAAAATGTACCACATCAAGCGCACAGCTTTTTATGGGAGCAAGTGGGTTCAGTTATTCATGAAAGCAAGCTGAGCTTTTGACATGACAATCTTAGCAAGTGAACAGATTTACAGAATTCAATGATATTTCATGAAAATTGCCTCTTTGGGGGCACTTTTTGCAGTGTATATCCCATTTCTTAGAAAAGTGAGAGCTTGCCTTAAGCAAATGAGTTGACTTACTGCAAGACAGCTAAAGGAAAAGAATAAGCTCATTGAAATCCCCACGCGGAGAAGCCCTAAGGAAAGGGACTTGCACAGGGGTGTTTGCACAGTGCCTGGTACAATGGGTCCTAACCTGGTCATGCCCTTTGATTGCTATTGCAGAGCAAACATTCAACAACAAAGAACGAGCAAGAAACGCTAGGGTCAAGCTCAGTTACCGAATCTGTATTGTGTGTTCCCTGCGTGCCTCCTCGAGCACTACCACTGCATCCAAAGGACAGCTAAAGCCAAAGGAAAAATCTCCTCTTGGCCCCACCAGCTTTTGCTCAGGTGCCTGGTGCATCGACCAGATTTTCATCAGGTCCTTCCCATCATCCATGGATGTTCCCAGTGTGTGGGAGGGCATTTCTGGGACGATGGAAGATCGTCATCTGATAGGAAAGACTCCCACGCAAATATCTTCAGGGTCCAAAGAACAAGCTCTTGGCAGTGGAGAATATCTGCTAGACACCTTTGTTCTGCTTGTACAGAATACCCTCTGATCAGTCAAGGAGCACAGTTTAAAGAGTACTTCCATTGTGTTGGTCAGTAATGTGCACCTATGACAACTGAAATGCAAGTAATGTACCAGGTGATCTGTGGCAAATATGACGACTGCCCACAAAACTCCAGAAGACAAATGTATCAATCACGTTCAATGTTGAGCCAACACCGGGTGTGCATTTCACAGAAAGATTGACAGTAGTTCCTCATCTGAAGTTCTTTTTTGTCTCTTCTTATTAGATTATCTTTGGGATGGCCACCGGTCCAGCCCTGCAGAGGCTCTGCTGCCTAATGGGCTGGCTTCATACAAGCAACAGCAATAGCCTGATCCACGGCAGATGCTGCTTTCCTCATTTGCGTACAAAATACAGATATTCCAGATAGAGTCAGAGAATGGCAGGTGACAAGTGCCATCTGTAAGACCCTGGAGACAAACCTGGGACTGTCTAGGTTTTGGGTGAAATTTGATTAGTTTCAAGTTCTTAGGACTTCTGTGACTTTTTAATAACTTTATGAAACCTGGCATATGCAAAGACCCATGGTGGCTGAAGGAAAGCAGATGCTGCTCCTCAAGCATCTCACACACAACACAAATGCCTTTGTGCCCCTACAGGGGACCATGACTTACGGCTCACAGTGGCATGGAATGAGTTTGGCAGACTAGAAAATCCCGCCTTAAATATTTGACATTAATGGTGAGAGAGGGTTGGGAAGAAATGAAAAGCACGTCAGAAAGCTCAATCTAAAAAAAAAATGTGTGGTTCAATTTTACAGTTCCATAAAAATGGCAAGAGAGCAGTTCACAGCTGGCGAGAAGGAAGGCCCAAGCTCTTGGTTTCACTTCCCCCACCGGTTGACATTTGTAGGGTTACTGATAAACAGCACTTACATAAATCAGCCAAGTCACAGTTCACACCGCTATCACAGAGCAGACAGCTACCATGTATTTGTTGTTTCCTAAATGAGAAAGCCTGAGGTGAGGAGCATGAGGTACATATGCTTCTCCAGTGGGTAATTTAGCCCAAAGCCAAGTGTCTGGTTTACAAAGAGTATGAACAACCTGCTACAACCCAAATAAAAGCCTTCAGGCTGAGGAAGAGCTTCTCTACTAGTTTGGATGCTGACATTTTTAATAAGTTCCTTGCAGTGCATTTTTCCCCTGGTTTAATCATAATTGTTATTCTGCTAAATGTTTGATTCATTTAACTGTTATTCTGCACTTCTTGAGATGTCCAAGTAACTGTTTGTACAAGCCTGCATGCATAATTGCCCTCTGCCATGAAGAACTGCTAGTGGAGAACTTGGGCTGAAATATTTCTGAAGAGCATTGGACACCCAGGACCCCTGCTTACATGGAGAAGTTCCACACTTCTTGTTCAACCTCATTTAGTGACCCACCTAGCACAGACCTTACATCAGTGGCTCTCAAACACCAGGGACCGGCAGGATTATTGACCGTCTGAAGAGCACGTGGTGCTGGTCCCTCCACTTCTGCTGCAAGAATCAGGATGAGAAGGCCACAGAGAAGCAAGCACAGAACTGCAATGCAGAAGTGAGAGTGAAAGAAATTACTCAAGAACAAAAGATTATTTAAAAAAAAAAAAAAAGATTCTGGCTTTATTTTTTCCTCAAAGCATGGGTTAAACTAAGAACAGTTGCAATTACAGAAAGATTTCCTTGCGATTACTTGTCCACATCAGAATGTGCTGCAGGAGCTCCAGAGATGTCTTGGTTTGAGAGAATGACCCAAGCAAGGGAGTCACAGTTAAAATGACGGACATGTAGCCACTGTGGACACAAGAGTGCTCTTCAAGAACACCTTCTCTAAGGAACACGATCCCTAAGAGAAAATCATTGCAGAGCCATGTTTGCCTCCCTCAGGAATGCCTGCCTTCCCACTCCAGGAACCTCTTGTCACCTTCGTTCAAATGGCAGAGAGGTAACCAGGTATGCACACTGACAGGGGTGAGCTAGATGTCTCCAAAACATATTCATTGTCTCCTGTCTTTAGCCTCAATTTTAGAAGAGACTCTGTTCTACACCTTTCAAAACAGAAGGCGAAAAGAAGAAAGACTGTGTAGGTTCGATACGGAGACTTTCACTTTTTAAAAGCACTGGCTGTTCTGGATTTTTCCGTTTCCAGGAAGGCAAACTTAATTATCAGGACAGTTGCTCCCCCAGAAGAGTTGCTCACCCCCAAGTCCAACAGGAGGCAAAGTATGTTAAGGCATACTGTCCTCTCAAAAAGCATCAATTTATGCCCTCCAAGCCATTACGGGAATCAAAGAGGTGCTTTTACCCTGGAGAATATCTCTGTTTTGCACACAATATTTAGGTGTGTATTTAGGACATAGTTTTTTGCACAAAACAATGCAAAAGGAACATTTTCTGGCGTGTACTGGCATTGCACATCCTGATGAAATGGAGCCACATGAAATGGTGGAATTGTGCATCCACAAAACAACCATTCTGAATAGCCTAAGGCTATGCAAGCGTGTAGGAGATGAGTTTGTTCATCATGTTTTATCAGGCCTTTGAAGGCTTGGTATTTCTTCTCTAAAGTGCAGATTTTGATTTTGTGCTCCTGCTCCTTTCATGCGGACTAGAGCCCCACATCCAGAGCTGCTTCTGACACACTTCTATAGATATTTAGGGGATTGCTGTAAAACTACACCAGCTCCAATGCAACGGTGCATAGCTATGCACTGTGCTTTACCTCAGTGCACATGGCCACGTGCACTGAATTTTACTATAAACATATAAATAAAAGGGAGGAGGATGGTGGGTGGCAGTTTCAGGAAGGCATGACCAGATCCACACGAACGCTTGAGAACAAGGCACACATGACCGTGCTACAAAAATCTCTGCAGAGGTTTCATAGGAGGTTCCCATGAGCAGGTTCATAATACTGAACTCCATATTGTTAATTTATTGCCTTCCAGGGACTGCAGATACATTTACTAGAGGATGTGGGGTTGATTTAGCTTACACTCAGCTTCATTCCTGGGCAAAGGGGTTCCTGGGGATTTTTCTTTTTTTTTTTTTTTTAACACCGTAAAAAAAAAAAAATGTGCTGCTGCAGCCGAGAGAAACTGCAGACTGTTACTTATCTTTACAAGTGCCAGCTTCCCTGATCAGACTCATTTTAGCAGGGCGAACACAAGTTAAAGATTTGTGCCTTTTCTCCCCTCCTACTTTAACCTATCAGCATGTCCTCCAGCTTTCTACAGTGGTGTCATTCAGGCGATTCACATTCTCACACCTTGCTTTTGCCCTCCCTCTTCCATGGCCCCGAACACTCCTCCCTCCTTAAAAACACAACCTACTAAAGCACAGCGTTCAGCTGGCTCCCTCCCCATCAAACTCCTCTTCGGTTTGGGGAGGAGGACTCACAACACTCCAGATGCTCCAATGGCCACTCCACATACTCAACTGGTGTTCATCTCTCAAAAAAATCCCCCAAAATTCAAGGAGAGAAACTGGAATGAACTCACTCCAAAGCGTAAGAGCATCCATCCAGGCTTGGATTTTGAGAGATAAGCGAAGGCATTTGCATTTAGATGGTTTCCAATCCCCCAGTTTCCATCTGCGTCTTTGGGCCTTGCAGCCGCCTTTGTCAGACTGCCTAAAATATTTCATAACTGAGCAAGTTCACAGGAGGAGGCGTTAGGCCATGTCCCCCTCCCTTTCCTGGCAGTAACGTGGGAGGAAAGGCGATACCGATGCAGGGGCAGGGATGTCAAGCGCATCCCCCTCTCCCGGCCAGGCTGGCCGACGGTGCCGTCCCATGCCCCAGCGGGTTTCAAAGGAGGCACTGTGCAGAAGGCGCCCGGCATACGGCAAAGGGGCTGCTCCTGCGCCTGGAAAAATGAGCAGTCCCAGCAGCTTGTTTGTTTGTTTGTTTTTCCAGGGGAATACAGGTTCACTCATCATTACAATAAGCACATTCACACTGGCCCTTGGCCGGCATGAGCCTTCCAAGCCCAGCTCCGTGTATGAATGAGCCTAGTAAGAGCTACATACTGCGGAGTCTTAGTCAATGTTTTTCAAATTTAGGTCAGTCTGAGGTGCCCTGGTTGAAAAAGTATTGCCACGAGCATTGTAAATTAGTATTTTATATTCCCTTGAAGTGCCTTTTGAGGAAATTAGCCTTCATTACAGAGGCATCTCCCCTGTAAACATGGCAAACAGAAAATACCTCTGCTGACAAGGACAGCATTGTAGGGCAGGGAAGGAGAGCGAATGTTGAGTCTGAGGGAAGAACTGGACTCATTCAGCAGCTGAATGACACGGACATGGGCATCCCCGGCTCCCCAGCAGCTCCCCAAGCTGCAGGACCAGCAGCATCCATCCACTACAGATGGCCCTGCCTTTACATCCAGGAGCAGCACCCCATTGCCCCCCAGGACCTACCGAAACACTAAGGTGGAGGCATCGACCCCTATCAAACACATCTCAAGGGCATCAGGACCCTTGCATTACTGTCAGCACGGTGGTTCACCATGCCCAAGTCGCGGGCCTCACGAAATGATCCCGCTCCCGGCCCTGGGATCTAAACCGGGAATGCCGCAAGAGCGCGAGGGTGCTGCGGCGTTGTTTCGGTTTTTGAATTTCGGACCATTTTCACGGTCCGAGCAGCGCTAGGTCCAGGATTTTTGGTCTGGATTGGAAGCTGGGGAGGTTCCTCCGCAGCCGAGTGCAGCCAGTGTAAGTTGGCTGGCACGAGGCAAGGCTTTTCAAAACCTTCCGTGTTCCAATCGGAAAGCGGCCGAATGTTGGCTCTTCTCAGAAAAGTGCTGCCCTTGTCCTTTTTTTCATGAAAGCGAACTTGGTATTCAGTCAGAGCAGGCCAGAGCTATTTCAGACATGGAAGACAGCAGACACAAATCAATAGAAAAAAATAACTTCTTTTTATTTACAAAAAAAAATCCAAATATTGGATGCTGTAAACAAAATTCACAATCTGTTCCCTCTAGAGTCTGTTTTCCATCAGCTCTTTTTCTGTCTGTGACAAAGCCTATAGTCAAAATGTTCCAAAAGAGCAATCCAAGGAGCAGTTTGCTGCAACAGGATGCCTTGCAGAAGGCAACAGTTGTAAGGAAATCTGAGGGAAAGCAAATCTGCACAGACTCCTACAGACTGCAGGAGCCTGCAGTGCTTTAGCCAAGCTGTCTTGAAATTTGCAGGCTTTTTTTTTTTTTTTTTAATTTTTATTTTGTTAGCAAACCATTATTACAACAGCAAAAGAGTACACTGATTTTCTTTCTTGCAAGGGAAACTCTCTGCATAAAGAAAACCATACAAAAGAATATATTCAAATAGGAACTGAATATGCAATTACAGTTTTTCCTTTTCTGTGCAGTTTTATCTAACACACTTCATTTTCTCAATAAAAAAAAAAAAAAAGCTTTTTTTTCAACTGGTAAGAGCTTCTGACATGACGCAAACCAAGCATTTAGTAAGAGGTGTTTAGAAGATTTGTGTGAAGGCCTTTGTGCAATGCAAGACAAAAAAATATTTAAGTGCAATAAGAGAAAGTAGAAAAATATTATCTTTTTGGTATTCTAATTGCCCTTCTATTTTTAGAAGAAATGTTCTTGCATTCAGGAGGACAGCTACATCTAAGGAAAAAAAAAATAAAATTGCCCCATTTCAAAGCTCTCAGTTGTTTCATGATCGCTACGTTTAACCAAGTTTAGCGCCCTGTTGGTTAGCAGTAAATTCAGCTGCGGCACAAACAGTTTTACTGTAATCAGGTCAATGTTTTTAATCAGTTCAGCTCTTTAAAAGGGGCACTGTCTCTTGTAGCACAAGTTCTAACCTTACATCTGATTGGATGGGAAAAAACGAAGCCTACGAAGCAAGAATGCGGTTATTAACTTTAAAAGTACCAGTGTGCTGAAGAGGAGGGGAAAAAACAGTTAAAAAAAAGTCAGACTTTATGGAGGGGAAGGTGTGCAAACCGCAGGAATAAACCAGCTTTGAAAAGGGGTTCTTATTTTACTCTTGGCCTGAACTCATGCCTTCTTCCCACCTCTAACACCAGGCACCTTTTAAGCCACCAGTCACAAATAAAACAAAGCTCCACCAGTTCCACCACTTGATCATTAACATATGCAAAACAGATCCGGAATACCTATATAATATATATAAAAACATATTATATATGTATCAAAATGCAAACGCTGAAAGGTGCAGTTTAGCTCAGAGCCCCGCTGCATGCACTATAACGTAACTAGCTGCTGTCAATCATTTTAAAAAAAAAAACCAACAAACAAAAACAGCACAATAAAATGTGAGCTGAGAAGAAGTAAATCAAAACTTTCTTTCAAGCAACAGAAAAAAAAAAAAGAAGGGTCCTTCAAAGGAAAAATACATGGTGTCATGTACTATCAGCGTTCTGTGGTTGTGGCACAGCTATAGATTCTCAAACCCTTTTAAAGAGCGGATGACTCATTTATTTGCTGCAAATAGTTGTGGCGAGAGAAGACATACCACATTACCAGCTGATCCTATTTCCCCAGCCCTCCCCATCGCTTCCGCTAGCAAAACCCTCCCAAGGAGCTGGAGGCAAGGGGAAAGAAGGGGCCAGGAGCCCCCAGCCCGCACCCTGCGGGGGGCTGGAGGGGGACTCGAAGGGGACCCCGGCGGGGACCCTTGGGGATGAGCCAGGAGGCCGGTGGGAGGCTGCGGCCATGGCCGGAGGAAGGGAAGGAAGGTGGGGACCAGGGTCTGCGAGTCAACGCCAGGGAACGGCAACCATTCCCCGCTTTTAGGTTTCCTGAAGGACTCGCACCGGGAAGGTGCTTCAGTAAACAAACCGGGTTCCTGTGAAATTGCCTCCAGAGTGTAAAAAAAAGTACAAAGCGCGACAAAAATAGATGTACCTTGCTCGCTCCGTAGGGAAAACGCACTGCCAGGACACGAGTCCTCTCCCTCTCCCCTACCCCTGTCTCCTCCAACGCCAGACCCTGCCTGCAACCAAGCAGAGCACAGCGAGGTTTCCTTCCAAAGCCTGAATTCCCTTTTCTTTTTTTTTTCTTTTTTCTTTTTTTTTCCTCAGTAAGAAAAAGCAAAATATTAAGAGTCAAGTGTCACTTAGTCATTAGGTTTTCAAAGCCCAACAAAGAATTTAACGCCTTCAAGAGATGGCACTGAAGTNTCCCGCTGGTCTTTTGGGAGAGGAAATGAAAGTGAATAGTTATTGTTCCAATGTAAAGTGATTCCATTTAAATAAAGTACAGTACTGAAATTGTAAATGCAGTGTGACAACCAGATCAAAGATGTTTAATATTTGCATAAAAATATATATATATAATATATATATATAAAATATAATTTTAAGCAATCGTGCAACACTCTTAAAAAGGGTTCATTTCACATTTACTAAATTCTAGTGGTCCTGGAATGCATAACGCATTCGATTAAAAATACTCCTTTAAATATTAACAATTAGTGTTCAAATCATCAACTAATACAATATTCTTTAGCTGTCAGGGGGTTTAAATAAACCTATCTTTGATCCACGTTCCACTGAATTACACATCATGGAGGTATGCAGTCACAACATTAGTGGGTTAAATGTCAAAATGGCATTACAGTACAAAATAGTTTAAAAAAAAAAATCAGCTAGTCATATGTTTCTCCATCTGTGGAATTATTATGGCTCACAAGCAACCCACTGAATTACTGTAATCCTTGTTCTTGCAATCAAAGACATTATCTGAATCCCACCTTAATCCTGACTGGTTCATTTACTCCAAATTTCTCAGGTGTGGGTTAAAAATTCACTGCAAGGTGCCCACTGTCCTATGACATCCTGTTGCAAACCGGAAAATACATAGTACTTTATTTAAAGATTCCTTAATTGCTACATTTTCCTAGACCACATTAATATATATTGTGTGTGTATATATATAGATATACACCTATAACACGTACATATATACACACACAAACATATATACACACATACACACACGTACCTAGGATAATAGCACACCGACATAACATTAACTCTATACAAGTATTTGCCAAGAAAAAAAATAGGGCATTTCCTCCACCACTTATTCACAAGCTTATGGTTTGGGGTTTTTTGTTTTTAATCCTTGCGTCCCTGATAAAACAAAATGCATGGTTAAACCACAAAACTATATTTTTTTTTTCTCACTTCAAATTTTATGAAGGCATCAGGCACTTTTGATTACTGTTGGTGTGTACAAATATAGTAACATCTTTCTTTTCTTTTATATATATATATATATATATATACACACACACACTCTTCTGTATCTTCTTTGCTCGGATAACTTATTTGTGAAATCTTTGGTCCTTGAGTATATTCTGTTTGCCACAGCTGGTTTTCCTGCACTCTCGCATTTTTAAAATGTGAGGCATGCACACAGCTGGAAATAATGGACTTTGTCATCGTACGCGTTTCTGTTTTTATAACTGTACCAATCCACTACTGTTCATTTGGAGCAAGCTGTTTCTGGTAAAGCATTCTAGCCAAGCAAGCTATACATTCTACACGGTCAATCCATAGACGGCACTTGCTGCAAGCCCCAAATGCAGTAATTCCAATATACATTTTTATTCAGCTTATCTCTGCTTTATGCCTCTAACTTTTAATTCCTGAATATATATATAGAATTGTTTTTTGTGATTTTTTTTCTTTTTGTTGTTTTTTTGTGTTTTGTTTCTTTCATATTCTCCCTTTTGCAGATCCCGTTCTAGAGTAAGAATAAAAATAAAAGAAAATAAGGCTTTCCCACCTTCTCTATGCCAAAGCTATGGGAGCAGATATTGCCAACCCATATTGTCATCAAGCATTCCTCCCTCACTTATTTCAGGGGAAGCTGGTTGCTTTTAATGACAGGCCTCTTGTGCTCTGGGGTAGGATCCAATTATTTGGGGGTTCTTTCTCGATCGTGCTCCCGGTATTTACTAGAAGAACCACAAGCTTTCTCAAAGCTTTAAAGCCAGAGCAGATCATCATTGCACAAAACACCCCATTTCAAAGGGGCGCGTCGCCCCTTCCTACGTCTTAGAAAACATTCTCCCCACCGGGTCTACTAATTTCGGTCCTTAATTACAGGGCAGCCAAGTAGAGTATGTGTGCTGCTGGCAAGGGAACACCGTCTGAACCTGGGCGATATAGTAATTGCTGAAGTTGGCATCTGCTACGTAGGGGGCTGGCTGGTAATAGCAGGTGACATTGGCCACATTGGGGATGATATTTTGCTCGGCTAGGACCCGGATGGCCAGCATGGTGATCAGATTCAGAGTCTGTCTCCTCTCATGTCCCATCAGGCACACTGTGCTCTCATTCACCACACCGTGAAGGGTCATGAGATAGTCATACTTGCGGTCCTCTAATCCCACAAAGTGGTTCTGCAAGTAGGACTCCAGCTTTCTCTGCTGTTCTCCAATGTCTGAGAAGTCAATGAAAAACCTTGAACACATGTATCTCTGCAGGGACTTAATCTCGGATTCGGAGGCAGCCCTAAAGCCCCTTACCAAAAGGTTGCAGTACTTGAGAAGACCACCTCCTCTGATTTCTTCTGGGTTTCTGGTGGCGATTATCTTGTTGCAGAGGTGATCAAAGGCTTCCTGGAAATCCCCATAGACGCTCTCACCAATGATAGTCGGGTGAAAAGTTTCGGTCATCGGATTCTCTGAGCACTCATAAAAAAGCAGCAGGGAGTCCAGCTTGATTTGAAAGGAATCGACACTGAATTCAAACTGCCGCCTCAGAGAGTCCACAAATTTCAGCTCCACATTTTTGCCACTGTTGTTGGACAGGGAGATGAGACTCCAGCGGTCTGAATCATTGCATACTTTTACCATTTTCTGCACATAAGCCTCCTATAATTGGAAAGACAAAATGAGCAAATGAAGACACGGATGCAAGAAATTTCCCCTTCACTGCATTTGTCCGTGTGTTCCCCCCCACCCCCAGCCCGTCCTAGCATTTCATAAAAGATTTCAAGGAGCCTGCAGATACAAACCAGGGAAGAAATGCTTAATGTGTGAGCTTGGAGTGCTGTCAGTGCAAGGGGATGACTGGGGAGGACACTCTTCTGGGACTGTGTCATGCAAGGGAAGCATATGGCAACACTACTTCCTTCAATCACTTCTAAATACATCTACACACAAAGCCCAGGGCACACACGCCAAATATCCATGCACTCACACACAAAAGGTCACCACTACAATCAGATACAAAATCTTCCTTATCGGTTTCCACTTCTCTCTTCCCTCCCCAGAAAAAAAAAAAATAAATCAAACTTAGCAAGTGTTCGCTCCCTTCAGCCCTGCTCTTTCACTGCAGGTTCCACAAACCCGCCCCATATTCGAAAAAAAAAAAAATCTTAAAGGCATTTGGCATTCAGCCTAACTGACGGGAGGGACCTGTCTCCAGGAGGAGGGAATATGCCTCTCCGCCGGGGCATGCAGCGCACCAGAAAGCCTGCCTTGCAGACGGGGTTTCCTTCTGGCAGGCACTAAAGCCAGCTCGGCTGGGCCCCCCCGGACCCCCCGCCCCGGGAGCGGGGTCGGGCGATCCGAGCTGCCGCAGCGCCCGGCGGGCAGATCCGCAGCGCCCCGCACACCCCGGGTAAATCAACGCTCCCAGCAAATTAAACCAGAGAGAGGGTGGAAAGACTAATTAATCCTGAGGAGCCCCGGCCAGCAGGCTTCACTGCAAACTCCTCATGGGTTATAAGGGGTGGGGGGAATCACTCACGGTCCCTGTGGGGCTAGAGGTGTGGAGGGGCACGGCGTCGCTCGGTGCACCCCTCCATCCCCGGCGGGGAAGGTGCCCCGTTCCCCGCTCTGGGCGCCTGGGCACAGGGCAGCAGGTTCTTACCTTGAGGGTGAGCGGCGTGATCTTCTCCTTGTTCACCCCCTCGGGCAAGAAATCCAAGAGGCAGTCCAAGACCACGTCCTTCACAGTCTGAAACTCGGCTTCCCCTTTGAGGTCGGCGCAGAAGATGAGGTCCAAGTCCTTGTAGCCCAGCCCGCTGTCCTGGTGGAGGACGTGGCTGGCGGCCGAGCCGTTGAGCCGCACGTCCCGCAGGCCGATGCCCTTCTCCTCCAGCCGGCTCCGCACCACCTTGACGATCTGGCGGGGCTGCATGGCCAGCGTGGGGAAGTTGCCGCGGCCGTGGATGGGGATGGTCTCGCTGAGGATGCGGTCCAGCCGCTGCACTTGCTCCCAGCTCAGCACGTTGCAGTGCGCGGTCTCGCAGCCCCCCGCGTAACTCCCGCCGGGGCCACCGCCGGCCTTCTCATCGTCTGCCATGGTGCCCGGCCACCGCCTCCCCGGGCTGGACGGCACCGCTCCGGCTCCTCGCTGCCCCCCCGGGGCCCCTCTCCCTACGCGCCTGGCAAAAGAGGAGGAAAAACCAGCGGTCAGCAGCGGTGCGCACCCGCTCCGCTCCCCCCCGCAACGCCCGGACGGCGCCCACCACCCCTTCTCGCGGGGAAGAGGAAGGGAGGGGGGGGGGACGGACACACACCTATCGATAAAATTAAAAATTAAAAAATAGGGCGAGGGGGAAGAAAAAGCCCCCCGGAGCCAGGCGGTGCTGCAGGGCAGGGGGAAGGCGCCCGACGTGCAGAGCCGCCGCCGCC
>VYZM01017431.1:21220-49429 GCA_013398915.1 Dromas ardeola | reverse complement strand
GGGGGGCTGCCTGCAACACTGAGGCATAGCTGCCCTCGGTGCGTATTTAGGAAACTCGGCGGGGTTAAAACACAACCAAGCTGAGCAAATTCCCCATTCCCAGCCTGGCTTCGCTCAGGGGAACCACGGCTCACTAGGGCACAGGATTTAATCTTTCAAAGGGAGTAACTACCTCCTTATTAATAAGCAAATGATCAGTATCACTGCAGCCAAATAACCGATTTCTAGAACTGGGGCGAAGATTGGACCTGCCGGCTCATCCCATATTAAGCTAGGCCATTTCTAAGAAACTGAGAAACCCCTGGGTAGAAGAAGTAGTCAACATCTGGCTTGTGTTTCTCAGCACGTTGCAATGAAATTTTAGCAGGATTTCAAATACTGCAGAATGTATTAGTGCATTAACACTGGCCATTAGGACTGAATGCTATTTTATATGCATCTTTTTCCATTTCCCCATGAAGTGTGATTTTTAACCTCTCTGTTGTTACTCGCACACGTAAGAAGAAAAATAGGCATAAATTCAATCTGGAGAGCACTGACCTGCTGAAGAGGATGTGAATGCAGATCAGAAGGAAGCCATTTACACTCCGGGGCTTTGCTAAAGGCCAGCCCAGCCCTGCCCTCACCTCGGCCTCCCTTTCTCAGGGTAAGCACCTGCAAATCGCCTCCCACTCACTTGAAAGAAGAGGGGAACTCGTTTCCAGTCAGAATCAGCACATTTATATTTTCCCAGTTTAGAAAAGTACCCGGGATATTAATCATCACGCTCTTTGTATAAATTCAGAATTACTTGCATTGATGTGCAATTCTTTTCACTTCTCTTCCCCTACATGATGGACTCTAAATAGAAGGTGCATTTTTTTAATAAACTGTCTAAATTTAGGGGAAATAGAACTTTACCAGCACAGTGCTTTTTCTTGGGTTACATGTATACTCCAGATTTTTCCTCTTCTTGAATTTGAAGGCCCGCGTTGCTTTAAATCAGTAGAAATCATTAAGAACTGTAGCAAGAAATTGAATTAGGGTGAACTACGTTGCGAGAAGTTCAGAAATATTTGCATGAGTTATGGAGATCATCCTAATTATGGCTGATACTGGTAATGCTGCTGCTAATAAAAACATTAATTCAGCTCATGAACATGCTCTCTCCCTTTAATGACAAACACATATTTTTGGAAGGAAAGGGTTTTTTTTTAACTTGTCGATGTGAGCAGGAATTCTTTGACAGAATTTTGATCGCATTATTCAAACAGGTTGTTTGTACTGCCCCGAGCAATTAATAGGAACGCAAGATGTCCGATGTGAAACATGTCTTTCTGTAGGTTCGCACAACATTGGTCAATTAGTCCCTTCACCTCACCCTGACTCTCAGCCCTGCCCTATCTAGAACAAATGAAGATTAATAGCAATAAATGTGTTTCTGTATGTATTTCTGTATATTTGTCTAATAAAGTCCTGGGTGTGAGCTGTTCATTCAGCTCGGCCGCACGGCAGAGATTGCACTCTCTAGGTGAATTCTGCTGAATTTAAGAATTCTTAGTATTTTCTTGACTGAACTACATATACCTTGACTGTAACGTCATTCTGCCTCCCTTCTGCCCATGACATGGTGCCTAAAAAAGGAACATGCGCTCTTTGGCAGGAAAAAAAAGGAAAAACCTGTGACTCTTCGGCTGTGTCTGTGCTAGGGATCGGTGCCTATTTGGTGCCCAGCTGGAGCAAAACTTCCACTTTAGTTTTTCTTTTTTTCCCAAGAGGAATCGAGTTTGTGTGCCACAGCTGCTCTGCCAACAGAGCCAACGTGTGGTACGTACGGATAATCAGGGGATTCACTTCTGAGCAGCGACGCTGCTTCAGTCCAAAAGCTAGTGTTGGCTCCGCTAGAGGTGTTTGTTTTTGTTAAAAGCATAATAAACATCAATGCTAGTATCATCACTAGGTATGAAAAGCAGCAGCCTTCTGTCTCGGATTGACTTGGCAGAAACAAAGACAACTAGGAAGGACTTAGGAAGCGTAAAAAACTCCCTCAGAAGAAGTTTGGAAAAAAGATGCAGCACAATTTTATCACAATTGTGTCGTGAAAAGTTTAATAATATCATTCCTCCTCTCTTCCATTTCTTTCTAATCCTTCTATTACGGGCAGTTATTCACAGTGCAGAGAGAAATGGGAGGTACCATCACGATGGTTTTTCCTCTCTCCTCCTCTTGGCAATGTTAAAAAGGAAAATAGATATTCAACATAATAAAAAAGCAATAGGCTGTGGCAAGATGGACATTAAAAGGCACCGTTTAAGGGTGGCTGGATGCACAGTGTATGAAGCCTGGACCAACAGGCTGGGCGAGGGGAGCTCCGGAGCCCCCACGGCAGCCCTGGCTGCAGTGGGAGCACTGGTGGCCGCGCAGGGCTATGGCAGCCCCGCATCCTCCCGCCTCTGGCACAGCAGCTCTCCCCGTCTCCGCTTTATAATCCCTTAGCACGGCTGGCTTGGCCTGTCTTGTACTGAGTCCAAGGGCAACTGAAACATTAAAAATGAGATCTTGACCTAATTTTTTGTTCTCTGCCTGCTAGAGATGGAAAGACATCGTCGGGCAGCAATCGCCAGAAAACTTCTTTGTATTACTCACCGCGTTGCTACACAATTATCTTGCTGGAAACGAGACTGAAGAATATTCCTAGCTGTTCTCCACCCAGATAGCACGTGAATGTATCAGCTTGTCTCCAGATACACATTTCTGGACAATTCAGGCCCTTGTGTCCTTCCCTCCCCGTCACCTCCCGCGCAATTGCTGGCGGCTGCTCTGGGCAGCAGCCGGCTCCGTCCCGCTTCCCCCCACAGCGTGGCTGGGCGACCCATCAGTGAGTTCCATCTCTTGGGTGAGTTCCATCTCTTCTCTGTGGGGTGCTACCAAGATTGGACAGCGGGGACATGCTGCGGAGGCATCAGCCAACAGGACAGAAGTTGAGAAGATGACAAGAGAACTCTAGACTTGGAAGGGAAATGCTGTGAATTAGTGCAAAGTCGTCAGATCCAAAGACAGCCCAACCTCACCTTTGCACGCAAACACGTACACAGGCATACACAGCCCGAAAAATGAGTTTGGTGAAAACAGCCTACGGTAAATGGAGACTCGCTGGAAGTACCTTTAAGTACCGAAATTACTGGTACTGCTATTGACAATAGCACAAAACAAAGTACCATCAAAATGAACTCTAAGACCTTGTCTGTAGCAGACATACTTGAAATCCTTTCCAAATCTTGATTCATTCATATCTTTCCTTGGAACTAGTCTGGGCAAAGTTTGAGCTTGGGTGTGGAAGCAGAGCTCAAAGGCTGGTTTTGTTGGGATTTTTTGGGGGTTTGTTGGTTTGTTGTTTTTTTTTCCTGACAAGAGTACTCAAGCCTGATTTCAAAACTCTTTTCAAAGACCTTGTTTTTCTCTTGCATGAATGCACAAAGTAGTCTTCTGATACCTTGATATTCTAGAGTTCGCACTGATTTGTTTCCAAAATTTATTTCCTTGCTTGACATTATCAAAAACTGTTGCATTTTGTGATGGAATAGTCTATACTAGGAATTAGGACTGGAATTAGCATTGACTGCTGGAGCAGTCAATCCTAAGGTTCTTTGAATAAAATGAAAATCAGAGATGTCTAGAAAATGAGCTTTCAAAGACAAATAAAAGAAATCTTTGTGCTTTCAAAGTACTACTGTTCTATTAGTTTTATTTTCCTTCTGCCAGTTTTTACTGGAAAGATGTTTTACTCATCCTGAGAAAAATGTCAATGTTTGGACTAAATGCTGTGCTGTTTTGAAAAGGTACAGTTTAAAGTAGGCCAAATTATCAGAATTTTCTGATGAGCCTGCCAGTAGCTTTTTTGCAATTCTGCTGAGAAAATGTGTGTTAAATGAAATAGTAGCATTCAACATGTGCATCGCTGCAACAGCTACAGGCCAAGTCAAGAGATCAGGGCACCTAACAGTTCATCTATCGAAAGATATAACCCTGCCTCATCTAGGGAGTTCGTAGCCTAAATACACCGGTGAATGGCAGTATCTTCGATTAGATAAACCCATCAGCATTTGCTCCCAGAGGAAGGGAGCTTTAGGGTCAGCTCCTGAGCGGGATTTTGCCAAGCTGGGGCTGTAGTTGGACACAGGAGATGGCAGAGGCATCAGAAAACCTCTCCTCTTCTCCGTGCCCAGCAGGCAGACATCCCACCCTGTAAGGCATGGGACGGTGCCCTCCTGGCAGACCCCTCTTCTCTAGTTCACCTGCATAAAAAATAGCCACGCTCTCAGATTCAGTTGCATTTTACACTCAAGATCCTGTTGTGTTTTAACCCATATTGGCCCATGGGATCTAAATGCCATTAAAATGAACTATACAAGATCCGCGTATTCCTATTCATATGGCAGTCAAGAACAAAACTTTTTTTTTTTTTCTTGAAGAGGACACATTTTCCATCGGTATGTAAGAGAGCTTAAATCTTCAGTCTTTCTACCCACATGGGAAAGACAAACCCCCAATGTTTCGTGACTCATGCATTCATGCAATCCCAATTGCTTATGACTGATAGGATTTTATGCCGATTTTACTTTTCCATGTTTTGTTTATCCTACAGTGCATTAAGCGCATGTTGGGAATGCTCCAGTGGATTTCAGCATTCTGCCTTTTATTCAGGAGAGCTGGAGAAGCTCATCATTTCGGATTTAAACAAGCTGTCCTGCTTTTGGAACAGCAAACCACAGTGTGAAAATACACGATATGAACTAACAGAAACTGGGTTACTGTTCACTCAAACAGAATTGCTTCCATGGATTCAAAGCCATAATTTAGTTTCACCTATTACAAAACAAAAGCCATTTTACCAAGTAGATTCACTACCAAGACTATGACTCCTGATGCAGTCAGGGCACCTTTCAATCTTGATTAAAGTTTATAAATGCTGGAAATTAACTGGATTATTACAGAAAATTTGTTCCATTACCTAATTACCCTCACTGTTAAAAATGTGCATAATGTTCCTCATTGGAGGGCACGTTTGCACATAACGGGAGCATTTGCACTGAATTTAGTTGCCGTACACTGAAATGATGTGTATATTCCCAGGGTACAATTCTTAGCAACTACCAAAAAGTGAGATATACACATTCGGTGCTCCTCCTGGTTAAAACTGCTTTTAAAACTGCATTTGAAGTAATACTTACAAATGTCTGGGCAGAGGTACAATGTAAATTCCTCAGCTGGCATCCCCCACTGTTTTGCATCTCACTCAAGACTACTAAAGGTAGTGGGTTTGCTCTGAAAGAAGGTTTCCTATCTCTAGCTGCTCCCAGAGTGGCAGAATGGGTTCATTTATAGCTGCATATACATCAACAGCCAATATGTAATCGTTATGCATACTAGAGTTGAATTTGGTCATCTAGAGTTGTATAGATGCTCTGTGCCTTTGACCTAGAGGCAAATAATCAACATGCCTTGAAGATGAAAGAATGAAACCCAACGTTTTAGGGCTGTGCAAGTGGGGACACAGACAAAACACTGTGCAGCAATGGACCAAAAGGATGTGAGAGCCCTATTCCAAGGAAGCAAAGAGCTGGAAAGTACCACAGTCCATTTGTGCATATTAGGAGAGACAAATAGGGCTTCTGATGGCCTAAGTATGCCCCCATTTGAAAATCACAGTTTGTGCCAGACATCTTAGCAAGCAAACTTTTCTGGTGTCCCTGGGATGCCACCGTGCCGGGCCGATGTGCACTGCTATCCTACCTGTATCCTGGTTCTGCCTTGGCATTTCCAAAATTGCAAGAAATCAATAGGGATCTGTTCTTAACCTTAATCTGCTTTATATATTTCTCAGTCTCCAGCCAAACTGTCACCCAAAAATTAAGTGGTCACCCCTTTCATTTTTTGCTCCCTTAATCCTTTCTTTTTTCCCCACCACAGATGATTTCCAGCTGTCCCTGTGCTGACAATGGCAGCCGGAGAAGGACCTGGTTCAGAACCGCGCTGCTGTCACAAACAAGAACGCAGTGATGAACTTTGCCAAAACACCCACCCACAACACTCCTTTTTCTTTCACGGGTCTCCTTTTCCTGCATGGGAAACCCTACTCCTCCACACCCTGCACTGCTTTGGCGTGCTAGATTCAAAGAGCAAAAATACTGTCAGAGCAGAGCGTTTAGTCAAGTACGGAGAAAAAAAGGAACTAGGCAATTTATCAACTACATTTCAAAGCAAAAGTAGGGAACTTTGAAAAAAAAAAAAACAACCCACTTTTTTTTCCAAGTTAGAAAGGGGCATGTCATGAGTGCAAAAAAAGTGAGGCGTTTTTTCCCGTGCGAGATTTTTCCTCCAGGAACACAAAAATGATACTGATTGGTACCTGAAGTAGGTTATTATGTAGCAGCGTGCCCTGCTTCCACCTCACTGGGAAGGGCAGAGAGCCACTTCTGATGAGAAGACTCCAATCTGTGCTGCCACTGCTCTCACTGGAACCCTGCAGGATCCCAAATGGAGCCAGCTGCATCAAGGGCCACCACCTCCACAGCTGCAAGTCACCGCTGGTCTTTGTGCGAGTCCAGGCAGGGACCCTGGGGCTCCAGCTCTTCCTGAGCATCACCCGAGCATCGCCAGGGCTATTTACTGCTGGGAGGGATGGGCAGCTGCGTGGTAGCAGCTGTAGCCCAGTTTTAGCTCAGAGAGGGCTACAAACTCTTGCTGCACAGGGAGGAGAGTTGTTGCTTCCCTGAGGAGCCATTGCCAGAGCACAGCAATCTTCGCTGAGCTCTGCCACTGAGGCATGGGGCTCATCACTTTTGAAGACCTCCGAAATCAGCAAGACCTAGGAGCCGGGAGCGTTTTCCTGACTGGGGAAGTGCCAGACCAGCTCCTGCTCCCATCTCCTGCCGATTTTGGAGCTCAGCTGCTGTCCTGCTTCTCAAGAGGCAGTTCTTCAGAGCAGCAGCTTCAGCTCCTCGGTCCTGCTGAGCTCAGCGGTAGCCCAGCTGAGCTCTGAACCATAAGCTGGCTTTGTGCACGGATAAAAATAGTAAGACACGAATAACATTAACACCGAAATAAGGGCAACTGGCGCATTTATGTTCTTTTTTCTACTGTGAAGCCCTCACAAGGCTGACGGGGCAAAGACTTGAAGTCCAAGTGCAAAAATGCTCTCTTAGCCACAGGACTACATGGCCCTTTTACCTCTCACTTGTTCCTGGACAGGCTCCTTGGGCACGCAAAGTTTCAGGTGGACTCTACTAAGGAGAAGGCATCCCAGAGCATAACCTCAGCCCACCACTGGGATTGTAGGAAGGAGTCGAACTGGGAATGGAGCCCTCCTTTCCATCTCCGATGTTTAAATGTTCCCCATCACAGTGGAAATCTTCTAAGACAGCTCATCTGAGCCAAAATACGGAGAAGAGTCTGTGAAATTTCATCCTTTTGAAATACAGCCCTGAGCTTGCCTCCTACTCATACCCAGACCTAATCTTATCCTGAGCAACAGCCACAGCTCACTCCTGGGCCGGATTTCGACACCATCTCCTCCGGGAGTTTTTTGCTGACATTAGGGAATTTCATTGTGGTTGTATTACTGTGTATCTGAAAGTGAAAATGAGTGTCACAGCCCTATGAGGTGACCCGGTAAATGAAATCGGAGTGAATGGCAGGTTTATATTATTAGTCCATTTCTTATTCCTCTGCTGAGGGCCGGTCTTGCTTTTTGAAATGAACCCCCAGAGGTTCTTATTTATCAGCATAACATTTGTTTCATTTGCCACTGAATTCTGAACAATGCTTTGCTAAGGATACCTGTTGTCCTAATGCAGAGCTTCAAAGAAAGATTTATATTCCACATGCCAAATGCTGCTAGCACTCCTATTAGAATAACAGGAAGGATTTTGGCTCTAGACATACAGAATTGTATGAAGAGACAATCTGTGCTTTTACACAGAAGGCTTCACAATTCTGGATTATTCCTTGAGGTGGGTGTGCAGAAGACCTCTGTTCAAGAGGGTTGATTTCCCATCAATCTCTTCCCAACAATCCCAGGATATCCTTCTGGTAGGAGCCCTGTGTCTCTCACCAGTCCACTAAAGAGTAAACTTCTTATGAGAAAGCTTCCCATGCTAGGCATTGCTCCACCAGCCATCCAACGTGGTATTTCACAGCAAGGAAACAGCGGTGCATTATCCCCTTTTTACTGATGATATCACACTGTGTGCCCACTTGAGGCAGGTAATACATTTCTATCTTTCTAGGATGGTAAGTTTCCACTGCATAATTTACGGCACTTTATTGCTCTGAAAAATTGCGCCTTGATTGCTGTTAAGTAGCACATGCCCAATAAATGTTTTTGTTGCATGCATCCTTCCAGCATCTGTCTTAGATTACATCATCTGTGTACGTAAACCAGTAACATTTTAAAAGCAGCTGATCCCCCGCAGGCAAAGTGACTTTGTTTTCCTATTAATTGAAGTGTGCAGCTTTTCATCACTCACTGCCTTCCTCACCTTAATTTCAGTCTCGCAGAAGCTTAGCATTTTATTACAAACCACACTCACCCTGGATGTGCCCAGAGACCAAATGAGCCCCGAGTCCTGCCGTGCCAGCCCCACGAAGAGGCAGGGGCACAGGCATCCCCCATCGCATCCCTGTTGACCTCATGGCAAGTCAAACAGAAAGCCCAAAGCAAGGCGGCAGGGCAGGCGAGCAGGCAGACAGAGGAAGAAGCCCAGAGGCTCAGGAGAGTGGGCTGACAAAGAGACGGTCGCTAGGAACGGAGGAAACCCACATCTGACCGGGGGAGGAAAATGCCAAGGCCGTTTCTGCTTTGACGGCGGCTGCAACTGCTCCACCAGCTTTCGTCTCTGGCTGCCTCCTCCTACGTTTTCTCTCCCATGAGCGACGTGCCGGGGACCGGGAGGGAAGTGCCAGGAGGCTTCTCTCAGCGCTTCCAGCAGCTACTCTCCTTAGCGGTAGTTGCCTCTGATTGCTTATGTGCTCATGTACTAAAAGCATGGGATTATCACACGCCCTTCGAAACACCACACCTGGCGAATGCACAAAGCTAGGAATGAGCATAACTGCTCTCTGCTAACGACAGCATGGAAGTAGCGGGTCAAAAAATAGTCTGGAAATGACTTCGCCATTTTGCCTCTAATAAACTGTAATCCCGAGCTGATTCGTTTTTAAGGAGTTCTGGCGTTGCTCCAAAGGGCTGCATTTTCCAGAGATGAGCTATCCATTTCCTCTGGTCTTTTTAACATGGCTGCAGCTGAACTTTTAAGCCAGATCATCCCAATTTACCAGGCATGAGATTATTGCTGATGTGCAAAACGAGGCAGAGAATTAAAAATAACCATGCCGGTAGATGTGAAGTCAGTTGCTCCAAGGCTTAGTTAGAGGTTTATGTGTCATTTGCAAGTACTTGAGTTCCAGAATAGGCTGATCAGTAAGGCTGTGCTATAGGGAGCTACACAGTACAGTTCCGACTCCTTTGCTGGTCACAGGTCAGTTTAGGATATAGGAGCAGGAAAAAAAACACCCAGGCACTCGTTTTAGAACTGAATAGGTCGGTGCTTTAACTGCACGTGATGAAAGCCAGTAGCGTACTTGGATATACTTAGCTCAGCTGAGCTGAAGGTAATTGTGTTGTGCACGTGTTAGGCTGAATCGTACAGTGCAGCACAGCAAAGGCTTGGTCCACAAAGGCAGAAGTGATTGAATCCAGCTACGTAGAAAAGCTGCAGGTGAAATTTCAAAAATCTAATTTCCTATTTTAAACGTCAGCATTTTTGGCTGAGGAATTAGTTAGGAAAGGAAAGATCTTTAATCAGCCGTTCGAGAGGACGAAAGCAAACTTCCAGGGTAAAAAAAAAAGAGCATGCTCTTCCTTCCAAAACTTATCATTTTAACACAGTATCCATTTTTTTCTCAAACTATTTCTTACTTTTTCCAGAATATATGGGATTCTTTCCTTCTATCACTGGGCAAATGACATACATTTATTTAAGTGCAGTTCGTAATCCTTCCGTACCTACTCATGAGGAAGAGGTTTGCAGCCCCCAGACACAGACCAGACAAACTACAGTCACACAGCAGCAGAAGCTGTTCACGTATCCTATGCTCCTCTTATTCATCATCTCTTTTTCTCGTGTATGTGTTTTTATTCCTACATAAAGAAATGGGACTTTCTATGGCCTTTCAATGCAAATCTAGTGCAGAAGGAAACTTACTTCACATATCTCTTGTGCTATTGAAGAGATTCTTTAATTTTGGATGCTTTAGAATACATTAGCAATGCATCACAATGCATGTGTAATTTAATGTATCATTTTGCATTCAGGTATCAGTAGCTTTTCTTCACATAAAAAGAATTGCTATGTTATGGTCAGCCTGCTGCCAACCCATTAAAAAGCTCTTCATTACCTTTTGTTTTTAATTATATCTACCTGAGGCCAGGGCCTGGCATGTACGTGGAGTCCATGGTCACTCTCTAGCAGACAGAGGTCCTTTTGAGGGGAAATAAGGGATGTTTGGCTGTTGGAAACAGTTTTTAGTGGAGCTGATGTCTTAACTTAGTCTTTCTTACTTAATTGCCTCTTTCATTACTCTTGCTAAAGTATGTCTTTTGGTGGCTGAGATCCCCAGAGTGTTCAACCTAAACTTCCTATTTACCCTGAATAGTGCAAAGGCAACAGTTACCATTCAATAACGAGAAATTTTTCCCCTGCTACATCTGAAATATCCACCAAGGATTTGCTATTCTGATACTAAGGAGAGGCACAAACCATGAGCAGTTGGTTTCGTTGATGGTATCCAACGGACAATAATGTCTCAGTGCCCCTAGGAAAGGATCCAGGATTTCATAAACATTCTGTGTGGATGATTTCACTTCTAATTCTCTAGTTTTTAAGGGCTTCCCCCAACCCTGGTCCTCCCCACCCTGAGCAGAGTGAACACCCACCTTTACAGCCCCCACCTGTTCCTGCCAGCATCCTGGAAGTGGCATCTGCCCAACCTTTGTCCAAAGCCAGGTACCGCAGCCAGGGTGGCCAGATGCTGCCGGTGCCGGGGCGCTAGCAGCTCCTGGTGAAAAGCACGTGGGGCTGGGTGGCATAGGAGCCACAAGGATAGGTTATTTCAGGCAGCCCAGGCAGAAATACATCCATTGTTCAACAGTCCCCAGAACAGCTAATCTTGTTCCCCCATGCCAACAGCTGTCCTATTAAATGTGTACTTTTCATAGACGTAGCTCTGTAAATTTCATGTGATACGTAAATATCAGTAAAAATGAGGCCATTTATAAACACCTCCTTCTCCTTCCTCTTCTCCCTCCCTGCCCTGCTCCCAGGATATACCTGTTGGCAGGGTGAAACCTGCCTGTCATAGACTTTGTCCACTTCATTCCAGACCAAACAGTAAAGTAGTGAAAGTCATAATGGTGGTGAGCGGTGGAAGGCAAAAAGAAAAAGGAAAAAAAAATAAAAGAGAAATAGCTATAAACCTATTGGTACATATATAACTCACCCAACATGGACTAGAACCACCAAATAAGATTCTGCCATCTGTTTTACAGTTATTGAGTGCCCTACCCTTTCTGTACTCACAGGTATTTTCCACAAGGGCTCCCCTTCCATTATATTTCACGTAACTCATTGATTTCAAAACTTGACAAAGAAAAGGTCCCCCTGGGCCCTCACAATTATAGCAAGCTGTGCAATCTCAGTATCAGCTATTTTGATAGAGGCTTCCTGCCACACAGCGGGTTTCAGTTCTATCGGGCCGCTGCTATTCTGGAGCAAACCGAGGACTGTGTACGCAAATACACTGTTGGCTTCGTCTGTCTCTCCCATCTGCAGTCACACCAGCTGGGGGCTTGGGTTTCTGGACTGGACACCTGGACTCCGTCATACCAAAATGCAGTGCCTTGTTGTGCAGGAGGACTTGGGGGCTGTGTAATTTCAAAGCTACCTGGGTGCTGGAATAACTCTGTTGGTTCATGTCATGGGGGAACACTGAAGAACAAGTTGGCGTTTGTGTGCTGACCTCTTTTTCTGCTCTTCTACATTTCTGCTCGTGTACTGTATGTCAAAGTTGGATGGAGGGTTGTCATTCATAACAGTAATCTGGTGCCAATCCTGTAAAAACTTCCTTTTAACAGAGATAAGATAATGCAGTCTAACAGTTCTTTAACTAAATAGGATTAATTAGCAGGAAGCTGGCTGCTTAATTCACCACTGACCTGTAAAACCTGGTAAGAATGAGGTCGCTGGACATAATAGAGCTATTTAGGAGTTTAGGTCAAACTGTCATAACAGAAAAAATCATTTAAAGATCACTCTGATAGAATAAAATTCTGGGCTAAGAAAATATTGCTTATTAAGGAGAGTTCTAATCTTTAAAATAGTGTGCTCTGTATACTCAAAAGTGTATTCCTTCCAAAACAAACAATTGCAACATCTAAGCATTCAGTCAGTGGACACTAGACTTTGACATTCAAACCCATCAAACTTTCATATCCTTTCCCCAAAAAATTTGTTATATAAAGCTCACTTTTTTTGTGACCTTAAGATCTCACAGGAGCTTCACATTATGAGAATCTTGTTTCACGTTTCAGTGTGTAAGAACCAGCACTTCTCTGTGCACATCCTGAGTAATCGTCTTGATTAAATGAAGTGTGTTTAAGGATCAGAAAAAATTAATAGTGCGCATATATTTCTATAGCTCCCCAATTTCTCTCCAGCTTCTACCTACTTTTTTACTTGTTTTTTTTTCTCACAGCAGCTGTTTGCAAATGACAGTTTCTATTACTAATACACATGTGCATCTGTAGCATTTCTGCCAAAACAATGTTCCTGTTTTCCCCCGTGATTCTCTGATTTCTTCCCCCAAATTATGTCCTGCCTCTTCCCCACATTGTTTATGTCAGGAATATCAGGCAAGGTTTCAATTGATTTACCTATTGCAGTGTACACTGTCTTCCAAAGAGGTCGGTCCAGAGCCATTTACAGATCAGAAACACCACCTGAAGCCACTCTCGGCAGCTAACTGCACCTATTTTAAAAGACTGTGGTCCTGTAAAAACCAGACACATCATCTGAGGTAGGGAACAGTCAAAAAAAATGTATTGAGTTTGATGTATCAGGTCAATTTGTGTTTTTGCTTTCAAAGCAGAGGGATGAAGGGTTACCCCTCAGCTACGCATCTGGGAACAAAAAGATTTTCCTCTTTAATTTTTTTTCCCCCTTTTATTATTCCCTCCATCTTCAAAGCCTTCATGTAGTAACTGGCTAGTGTCCCGCCTTTGCTTGCCAAGGAAGCTTGAACATATTCCTTCAGATGGCCAAAAAGGTCGTTATGGTTTGAAAGAAAACATTTCTTCTACCCAGGAGCTCAGCACACCATGTCCCCATTTCTCCAGCCTGCTGCCAATACTGAGAAGTGAGATCGCTTTTCAAGCCCACAGCTCAATAACGAACAGTTTTGTGTGTCTACTACAAAAGATCGGGAAGCCAGACCCACTTTTTAATTTAATGCACAGAGCCAGATTCTCAGCTGGTATAAGCTGAAGCAGCTCTACTGGTGCGAAGAAAAATATACTGATTAACACCTGCCAAAGTTCTGCTCTACATATTATGTTTGCAGAGTTAATGGCATAAATCGTGGAAACTGTACTTATTTTTTCCATTTTGAGACATTCTTCCTCCAGTCCTCCCTGGGAAAACATTGCTGCCTTTGCTGAAATGCTAAGGATTCAATTAAAAAAAAAACAACATAGGGCCAAAGTGCTTCCATAAAACTCAAAAATTTTTCTAGCACCATTCATCACAATTACCTCCACAGCCACAGAGACAATGGGATGAATAGTTCCTGGTCTAGAGTTTTTCCCTCCTGTCTAATATTGCTTTAATATGTCAAAACTGGATGTATCTGTGGACAGAGGGGTGCATGCACAGGATACACTGTCCCTCACGTTACGCACCTCTCTCTTTCTCTCTGGTATACAGGGCTCTGGCTACTGGAATTCCCATTAGTTCAGTGCATCCAAATGGCCAGATGATTCATCGGCAGAAAAGGAAAACATCTAAACTTTGCCTGTCTTTCAGGGATCGTTATTAGTAAAGTGTTATGCATAGGAAAAAAAAAAAAAAAGACAGTTGCTAACTTTTATTGAATTAATCCATCTCCCAGAATAACAGCATAGAAACTACATATCTGGACCTTTGAACAGGTAATGTCAAGGGTTATTAGAGCTGAAAATTTACATTGCTTGTTAGTCTTATATTGAAGTTAATATATTCCGCAATCTGCTGTTCATAGAACATTTTGGGGTATGGGTGAAACTTTACAAAAATGAATGCCACTTGGTAGTAAATTATTAATGCTTTGATTCAATTTTTTTTTTAAAGTAGACATGCAAATCGCTGCAACATTCGCAGTGAGTAAACAAGTACTCCCACGCTGTGAGAGAAGATAGGGCTATGTACAAGGTGATAGCAGAGCTAGTTTACTTTGAACCTCAGATTAAATAAGTGTTTTTACTGTTCAATAGGTATCTGAGCTAGCAAAATAAGGGGAAAGAAGGCTAGGCAAGGAAAGGCAAGGCAAGGGAAGGGAAATTTTGAGAAAGGCTGTGATTAGTCTTTCCAGTCGCTCCTGCCTGCTTGGGAGAGGGGAAGAAGGAAGCGAAGACAGAAAGGGATTATCCATGGTGTTACAGTCTGACCACGAGCAGAGAAACCCCTTCCAACAAATAGTTTGTTGAAATGGATACACTCCAAGGATTTCCAGTTCCTACACAAATATACCTCTGTCACCCTAATTAAAAAAAAAAAAATCAAAACAAACAAACTGGCAATGACAAGAAGTCTCACTGCTCTAGATTAATCCTCCCCGGCATGGTCCAGTTGCTCAGGCTGTAGCTGGGTAAGCCTCAGTAGCCTCAGAGAAAATTGAGGCTATGCCAGAAGAGAAACCAATCCTAGCTGAGGACCAGGAATTCAGAAGCAACTGAGGACTGCTGACATTCCTGGTTCGTGCAGCACCTCATGTTCAAACAGCTTGGTGATTTCATCCATCCCAGCAAGCTTGTCCAACACGATCTGGGCCTTGCACACTGAATTTCTGTCATCCAGGGCAGGATTATGCCCCAGGCTACAGCCAGCACTGGTAAACTGGGTCACCTAGTGGGAGACCTCCTGCTGGTGTCACCCAGACTCCTTGGACGCTTCTCTTTGTGCTCGAACAGGTGTACAGGCTCCACAAAAGCACAGGTCCCTGTCTCCCCCCAACATGGCCCGTGCCTCACAGACACCCTCTCAGAGCCCTGAGAAGAGATATCCATCCCCAGCTCCTCCCGGGCACTGTCAGGGTATGCATGTGGTAACTAAATACCCAATGTCCAAGAAAACCTGGTGGGAAGTTTGGACCTCCATGGTGGTTTAACTTCAGAGCCACACAGAGCCTTTTGAAGGTCACTGCTCCAGCTCTTACAAATCCAGATCTATTTTTTTTTTTCTTCCCTGCTACCCAGGAGATATTATGTTTGTTGGCACTGTCAACACCAAGGTTTTATTTTGCCATTTTGTTCTTCCCTCTCGTTACCCAGTTCATCTGCATTCCTCCTGCTGTTTCTTTGCCCTCGTGAACTCAGGAGCCTGGAACTAACACTTATTTCAAAAGTGGTGGTACAGCCATCAGCTGAAAGCAAATTTTTTTTTCCAAGCCTTGAACATCTGTCAGCAAACATTGCGGGGGAGTGCTTGTTACCGTAACAGGTTGGGTGGAAAAACACAGCGGTGCCGCTCTCCCCTCCCCACAATCTTCCTTGGATTTGATAAACTGGGACTGTCCTTTGTCCAAGGCCTATAAAATGGGTAAAGGGGGATCTTTATCAAAATGGGGGGGAATATTTTAGGGAGTAGGCCATAGAGCTAAAGGGACTGCAGGCAAGAAAAAAACCCCTCCTCTGTCTAGCTTAAAAGACAGAAATTATTGCAACAGGCTGCTATTATCGAATCCACAACCTAATCTACAATATACAATCTAATAACCTCATTTATTCGTCATCATGTTGCCACTTACGAGAAAATGAATGAAAATAGTAAAAAAAAAATCAAGTTTCAAAAGAGAAGTCCTGAAAATAGGTGTGTGATGGACCCCTCCGGGCATGCGCTGGCAGCTTGCAGGGTCAGTTCTTGCCCAACACCTTGTACGTGAGAAAACCCAGTGATGAAAGATCATCAGAACGTACAAACCCTTAACGCGTCTGCTGACATGTGTCAGTCTTACTTCAGCCTTCCTTTACTTGCCTTTTTTAATTAAAGGTACAAGGTGCAAAGAACCAACCTGCACAAGTTATTATACCCAGGAGAACAACAAAGACCCGATCTCATGCGCAGGAGCAACCCTGGGTTTTAACTGTAAGGTATTTGACTAAGTAGAGTTTATTTAACCTCGAGGACCTTTCATGAAGGTGCTCTGTGTTCTGCTGCGGCAAAGGAAAAGTAAACATTGTTACTTTATTAAAACCATTTATTCTACTAAGTGTCTTTCCTTGGGGTATAAATGACCTGTAGGCTGCAAGCATCGCTTCTCCTTGCCCATGCGGGCTGAGTTTGCACTTGCACAGCGAGCGTTTTGATTTAAAAGAAAGATTTCCCCCTAATCCAGGGCCGCTACAGCAGGTCCAGAGAGTAATCAGTGCCTGCTCCTCCCCACTGACAGATGTGATCCAAAGCACACTGAAACCAGTGTGTGACTTTCCGCCCGCTCCGCTGGGCTTCAGACCAGGATGACCGCACCTTTGTCTCTTTGACTCCTCAGTGAATCCGGCACGAGCCCTACCCAAAAGTGGAAATCGCCTGATACAGGCTGACTGGAGCTTGTGTCACCTTGGCTTAGAGCGGTCATCTTTGCCACACCAATATTCAGTTTGTGCTGTATGCTTCGCTTAATGGGTTATCTTGCTGCTGATAGTTTAGCTTTGGGTTTACCCATCAGTTTAGCTGATGGGTTAGCTTTTAACTGATAAATGTTTGCTGTCATGAACAGTGTAATTCTCAGGAACTGGCTTCCTTAGCTACAAAATGCCTGCAAGGTCAGGTGAGATCTAATAGGGATTGCTGCTCCTCAAGGGTGCAACCAGACTTGGGACTACGTGGAGACAGCAGTGGGGGAGGGAAGTGGCAGAGAAGGAAGGAGGGATGGAGGGGAGGGAAAGAATAATCCCAACCATGTCCATTCCCCTTCTCATTTATTGCTTCCTGGACAGCTTTTCTGTAACTGGAGTTCTCTCGTACCAGCGAGGTCCACCCACTCTCACTGCCAGAGAAGTGCTAGCATTAGTAGACGGCGTATTGGTTTTGCATTGTGTGCACCATAAATAATACAAAGACATGTTACCATGTTCTGGGACTGAGCCTGTCTATTTGCTGCTGCTCTTGTATGAGGAAGAAAATGAAAATAACAGCAAAAACGCAGAGAATGCACGCAACAGTTTCACCCATGCGCTGTGCCTATGTGCCACTTGCACCCTTTTTCCTGAACCAGAAAGCAGCAATCTTCGACTGGATTTCAGGTTTAGGTGGCAGATTAGACCCGCAGCACTACTGTAGGCGTTCAGGCTGTGCCCAGCGTTGGTTGGTGCCACCCCACCCCAGGTGGATGTTCGAGCACTTCAGCAGCCAACTTCTGGGGCAGCATCAGCACCTTGGTGCCCACACCTCTGAGCAGCACGGTGTTAGTAACTCTTATGCCTTTTCCATCAAATTTTCTTAGCCTCCACATGTGACGGAGCAGAGTCGAATGCAGACCATATTTCCAGGCCAGGTCACTAATCCATTCCTTCCTTGGCCCAGTGAGGCGCATATATAACACTGTTACAGTATCTGTGTTTCCAAAACTGCTTTGCCTTTGGTCTCTATGGTCAGTTTTCCAGCCAAGGTAATGCTCGGCTCCACGGGAGCAATCCTTCAGCTGTCAGGCAGAGCTGTCCTCAACGGGAGCGAGGACAGCCCTCTTTTACACCTGCGTTCTCAACCTTTCCTCGGCAGGCAGAACAGAAAATGTGGCTTTGTTTGTTTTGGTTTTTTTTTTCGCCACAAAGTCTTAAATGCCAAAATAAATTCCAGAAAAAGTTAAATTCTAAAGGCTCTGAAGGGTTGACAAAGCTGCTGTCTCCCGTCGCCTCCTCGCCCCCAGAAAGGCGAGACCTGATTTTTTTACATCGGATGCCAGAATCAGTTTTATTCAGGAGAAATCTTTTGGCTGAGTGAAAAATGCAAAATCAGACAGTTTTCTGCATGAGAAAAAGCGAATCATTGCTGCCTTTATTGCTCATTCCGTTTATTAAAACTGCTGGGCCAAGATTTATTTTTAATGAACTCTGATCAGTCACAGCCAGTGATTTCACAATTCATGTTAGTCCTGTAGGCATTTGTTGCACTGCAAACAGCTCATTTGCTTATTTTCTGGAAGAATTTTTTTTCATCTGCCTTGAAATTGGTCACACAGACCTCTATGGGATATTTCAGGCTAAGTATTTTTGTTCCCATGGATAGACGCCATATGTCAAAACCCTTTATTGTCACCAAAGACAAAAAAAAAGAAAACTTCCCGCTTCTATTCTGCTAAGTCCTTTCCTTTTCTTTTTTTTTTTTCAATGTTTACTGTGCCTTGACATCCTGCCTCACTAAACCATACTTCATCCTTCTGTTTTCTCTAATATGAATGTGTCTGTAAGGGAAACAACATACTTTACAGATGGGAAAAGATAACACATAAATCAAACTGTATGCCAAAACAGAGACAGTCATAATGAAGGTTGTAGAACCACATGTCTGCATTATATCTTCTTTTATTTAACAAAAAAAAAAAAAATAAAAAGGAGCTGTGAAGTAGATATCAATGTGCTCAGTCTTTAACCAAAAAAGCTAAAATGCCTTAAATGCTTTTCAGTGGAACTGGAGCTTTAGAACTGGCTGTTAGAATGGTAAACTGCATATGTTAAAGACTGCCAGCATAAAAAATGAACCCTACTACCCATTTTTTTCTTGGATTTTGTTGTTGGTTTTTCCCTCGTAAGTTTTTTATATTTTAGAAACGCAATAAATGGCTCATCAGGAAATGCACTTCAGGGCAATTATTGCATGCTTCAGGTGGTCTAAGCAAAGCTATAATCAGACATAAATAAGTTGACTGTTGTGTGTTTTGCTTAATGGTATGGATAATCCCTTAAAAAAAAAATAAAATCAAATAGAGGCCTTATCAGCTTGGAGAGAGATGTACCCTAGGGTTTGTAATTCTGGCAAACCCTAGGCAGACACACAATTTCTTCATCCGTCCCACAACTGTGGAGACTGGCTGAGGATTTTTTCGGACTTCTGGGTTGCAAAGCAATGCAGAAGGGCTGCACAGCAGGGCTGGGGGCCGACGAGAGGCCAGCGGCACCGCAGCCCCTGCGCGGCAGCCAACTCCTTCGCTTTCTCCCTGTGTTCCCCAGGATCCAGGAGAACAAAACCACTCACTCTGGAGGGGTGTTTACTTTGGATTTCTGAAACAATTTTAAAGCAGCTGCTTGAAGACAACTGAACAGAGTATTACAGAAGTGTTTTCAGAGCAGGGGAGGATCACACCGTGTGGTGCTGGCACCAGAGGCCCATTTGGGACCTGCCTGCAGGTGCTGGATGAGCAGTGGTGGTAGCCCCCAGCTGGTGGCCAGCTGCAGGGATTTGCTCATGGCCCAGGTAGCCCTATCTCAGTGCCCTCCTCCTCTCCCGGGCAGCTTATCAAAGCAACATCACCCTTTAAAGAAATGAATTGTACTACAAATCTGCACAAAGAACCACCTTTAAGAGGAGGTTCTTGCCAAGCCTCCCCTACTTCTTTTCCCTTGCCTCCTCCTGGCATGATGCACCCTTATCTTACTTGGGAAACCATGGCAGTCGTATCATTCAATACAACAACTGCTGTATTTTAGTCATTCTCTACACCTTTTCCTCTTGTCTTATCCTGTCTCAGCGTCTGCCGAGGCTGACAGCAGTGGTATCTAATGGTGTAACAGAAGGGGGACAGGGCCAGCACTTACGTTATTCATCTCTCTGCCTACTCAAAGGCTGAATTGTAACCAAGATACGAATTTGGAGGATGTTGGAAGTTTAACCTCCTCTGGCCCCACACTTCAGTCAAATACCTATTTGCATCCCCATAGACTTCATCATTAATAATGTCGACTAGTTCTGCGAGATAATGGGTATCCACTAGTAATTCGAGTAAACTCTTAGGGAATGTAACTGCAGTCCTGGCCTCCCTGCAAGGAGCCTGGCTTCGGCTAAGCCTCTAGCAGTGATTTGTCCCCTCTGCATCTGGGAAGATGGACTGGAGTCGCATTCAGGGTGGAGTGAAGTTTTCCAGCTTGCCTCTGAGCTCTGCTCGAGGTATGGCCACCTTGTTAGCGGGCTGGTCGCACTTCGCCTTCAACACCTGACCCTCACCCTGAGACGCACAGAAACACGGACCATCCAGAACAAACCCAGGTGTCTGGCAGTTTTAGCTCATGATATGGGCTTTGTTGTAGTTGACATTTACCTAATACTACTAGAACAGTCAATTCCTGCTACATTACTTTAAAAGAAAAATAAAACTTACCAAAAAAATTAAAATACTTAAAGTCCTATGTAACACAAATATTTACACAGCAGAAAATTATTAAATAGATAGATCCATCTATCTAAAACATTAATATTTGCTTTTACATACTAGTAGTCTAGCACTTCAGAGATTTTAAAAAAAAAGCATGTTGGCAGCAAAATGCATGGCCATGTTTGTACTACAGAGAATAATGACTCTGTTTTCAGACACCAAATCAGAGACATTCCTCTTTTTTTTGCTTTTTAACATCAGTGCATAAGGAGAACGCTTGATATGGAAATACTTATAGCTGGCTAAAGTTCTGATTCGTTCTTGCTTTGCTTTTACAAAACATAATTATCTGTCAGATGCAGAATTTTCAGCCTTTCTTTTCTAAGACATTGTATGCTGACTCTTGAGGAAAAATCCACATTTTTCTCTTGATTTTTAGAGTCTTTCAGAGAGAAAGTTTTACTTTTTAAAATATTAAAATAAACACTATAAATTTCAGCCTGAGAAGTTGCTGTGGGTGCCAGATCTACAGCTGTAGCCACAGTGTGACCAGATGTCTGGGGGCAAAAAAAGAGGACAACTGCTTCTGCTTAGCAGGATTCCAGGACTGACACTACACCAGCGCTCTGACAAAGCCAAGTGATATATGACCAGAGTAAAAATCACTGCCATTTTAGGCACTCCTTTTCTCCGAGAATGGCCTGTTTAAGTCTAGTGGCGTAGAGCATCTGAGAAGGAGTAATGCAAACTGAATCATTCCCAACGCAGATGCAGAACCTCATTGCCGAGTTAAGGGAGTTAAGGGATAGCCCTCCTAAACCTCTTCTCACATGGGTAAGTCCCTCATCACTTGGGTAATCCCATTAACTTTCTCAAAGATCCAAATTCCCAGGCAGCCAAAGAGCCCAGAGTGTTTGTACCTATGGTCATTTTTCAAGTTGGGAAATGAGCAAGTTTATATGGGTTTTTAGGGAATGCAAGTCATCAAGTACACAACAGCATCTGTATTGGAAATTTGGACTTTGCCACTTCTCTCAAAGCTAATGTGGCTGTGTTTGACCTGAACTAAGCCCTGCTTGGCAAATACTGTGTCTGACTCAGTGAGAGAAAGGGTCAGAAATGAGGAAGCACCTTGTGCTGTGAGAGTCTCATCAGTTTTGTGTTCCAGGGTTCATAGTTCTGTATTGTCTAAGATGATAGATAAAGCTTTTGGATACAGACTCAGGCCAAGTCAGAAACCCCAGTTCTCACTCAGATGCTCACCTTTTTTAGAGAACAGAAGAAGAGCTCAAAAACTTTTCAAGAAAACCTAGCTGAATTTTAAATGTGTAACAAACCATCTGAGTCTTGGATGGTTTGGAAAGTAACAATCTCAAATTTGAAAGTATTTTATATGCAACATACATATCTGTTTTAAAAAAATACATTGCAATAAATTCATCACTGAAGGTGTTGAGCAACTTAATAGATCTAACTTCCTCCTCTATCAAATGAACTGTTTACATGGGACAATTAGCCTGAGACTCTGCAAACAAAACAAAAAAAGAGGGCAAAATTGCTTTCTCCTTTCCCTGCTTTTTCAAAGCATTGCTTGTAAGTCTTACAGAAATCCATAGGAACTGACACAACTGTTTTAATGCTCCCCATTGCCTTTTTGTCTTCACTTCTTCAAATTGACTTGCTACTCTATTATTTGCCTCTTAATATCACAAGTGACATTAATTAAGGCTTTAGGCTCCCCTGCTCGTCGAGTTTAACAAACAAGCATGCAGACTCGAAGCTCATTTGCTCAAATGGGCACATTTTCCCATTTAGAGCCAAGTTTCAGGCTGACCCATTGTGAAAAAAGCACCAAAAAAAAGCAGTTTTGCAATGGAAATCTGAACACTTGGTGCGTTTTTTTGTATACTACAATGATAATTTAGTGTTCTGTTCTTTCTCAGCTTCAGTCTTAACTCTTATTTTCACAATGGTCAGACAAGTTCCATATGACTACAAGGCAAGAAACATCATTTATTTGTGGCTTGATCCTAGAAACCTCATTCAAACTCCTACTGTTCCCTGGGAGATTTTGCCAAGCAAGGATTCAGGACAGAGTGTGAGGATCTTCTCAAGGCACAGGGCTGAGCAGCCTTCATAGGGTAAGTGGTGGTCACCAGCAGAGATGGCTGAAAATGAGCTCACTAAGGGGCATCTTGTCAGAAGGTGCATGCCCCAGTTTCAAAAGGAAAGGAAGATCCAAGGTGGCATTTATGGTTAGTAAAGAGAGGAAAACCACCTGGAGCATGGTAACAGACTGGCACCAGGAGCCCTGAACTTCAGTGCTGGAGACTGTAGTTTCCTGCCCCTCACCAGGCAGAGAAGAGGCTTTGGTGTGACTTCATACATGCTATGCAAGCCCAAAACTCTAGCTAGTGATGAGTTTGGTCTCTTAACAAATTACTTAAACTTCTTTCATCCTAATGCAGAAGGGGCCTATGGTTTGCCATGCACTGGTGGCATCATGCCTTCAGTCCACGGTTTAGGTGCCTCTTGTATAAGGAAAGCAGCAAAGAAAATTTTGAGGTGTATCAGGGACTTCTTGCTCTTGCAATGGCCTTTTTGGTGCCTTCGAGGCAGCGTCTCTCCAGCATTTTCCCCTTGGCATAACAGTGCAGTTTGTAACAGGGGTCAGAGGGATTGAGTGTCTGAAATTGTTTTCATTGCAGGAATATACTGACACTGTAGAAAGTAGAACCGTGAGATAATTTAGTCTTACTAAAAATCCACACATTACAGGAAAAGTATAGAAATTTTGACCGTAGTTGGCAAAATTTCTTTTGTAATAGATAGGCAACGTCAGTGCACGGAACAGCAGAGCCCCTTCACAAGTGATTCTTTACTGCCATAAATTAACTCCCCTTTTTCTCTCTCCATTACAAATATTAATCTGGGTAATTCTAAAAAGCCCAACAGATAATTCTGCCTGACAAATAACTCTAAGAAAGCCTGACAAATCAAGGTAATGTAGCCTTATCGACTGACATGGCAGTTTATCTGTGAAGTTTTTGAATCAATATTTAAGTATTTTGGTCAGAGGCGGTGCAATAGATGGTCAAACAGAAATGGTTTCAGCAGGCCATAGATTGCTTGAGCTGTATGTGTGGTGTGTTAGCAAGACAGCAGACCCAAGAGGCCTTTCTGAATATTTGTTTGACACTGATAGATAACCAAGGCTGGGAATATAAGGTACGAGCTCATCTCTAAAATAACGCAACGCAACAACCTCAAGCTGAAAAGCGTTTTACCACTCCCAAATGAATTTCTACACTTCAGCATGCTGTTCCCTAAACCTGCTTTGTCACCCTTTGTCAAACTAGGCAGTGATATAAAGTGTGCCACAGAAACAGGCTGGAGAAAATACAACTGGTATCTAAAAATAACCATCTGCCTTTTCTCGTGCACACGTCCAGCGGCACTCGGGGACAGCCTCAGGGAACGAAAGCGCAGAGCAGCAGCTTCCTCCTCCTCCTCTTTGGCCTGGGGCAGCCCTGGGCAGTTTCACTTTCCACTTCCCAGTTTGCTTGTGGAGAAGCCAGAAGGACCGGGTGATCCGTGTCTCACCCCGCACGGAGACACGGACAGAGGATGCTTTCAGTAGGGCAGCCGACATGTGCAAATAGATGACGGGCAAGAAAATACTGTTCTTTGCTTAGGCTCCCTTTCAGCCACAGAGAATTGATCTCATTGTCCTGGCTGCTCACTCAGCATGGACACTTATATCTAGGCAGAGGCAGAAGATTATTTAACTTGTGAAAACTCAGTGCAGGACCTTCCTAAGCCTTAATCCCTGCCCCTGTTTTTGAAAAAAATCCTCCTTTCTTCGTTCCTTTTCTATACTTAATTATAGTTTTTCTTGTCCCAGCTTGGCTAATTCTGCTTAAATATTTATTTTATTAAATATTTATTTTATTGGTTTACATTGTACTATATGTCAGATACCCGGAAGGAGTACTATATAAAATAAAACCCAGTAAAATATTTTTTAAGGGTGATTCAGGGCTTTCTCTATCCACTGAGCTTTAGCAATCAAATGAGTGCAATTCACTGCCTCAGTGCTCAGAGTCTTCAAAGCAATTTGTGAATAAGTATGTTCCTCTCTCTTTACAATATAGTGATGCAGGAAATCAAATTTAATGGAAATTACTCTGTGAAAGACAGATTATACCCCATGAAGTTTACTTGGGGGTTGTCATCACCAAGTTTTACTAGCGTAACTTTGCAATTGGGCCTGAGCTTCATCACTAGCTGGAGACAGAGACAGTGACAAAACCAGGGTTAAAGAGCATCAGGGCATTTAATCTATTTCCTAGCATTTTAATATAGATATAAGCTTATAGTACCTGGACAGTCAATCTCTTGAAAATCCTGTGGTGATCACAAAATACTCAGGAAAGTCACTGTTATGTTGTCTGAAAATCTTAGTGAGCAAAGCCCACTTAAAATTGAGGAATCTGAAAGTCCTTCAGCTCTGGGGCTCATGGCTGGGTGCAAGTTCGGGAGCTGACTCACAGGCTGCAGTTTCCAACCAGTGAAATCATAATTGGGAGGCAGGAGTTTCTGCAGTCGACGGCAGGAATTGCCACACTCCCACACAGAGAGAGGAAACGAAACACGGAGAAGCTCCTCCTCCAAAAGAGACTGTAGGAGATTTAAGTCAGTAGTCATCCACTTAATAACATAGATTAAGGAAGCAAGAAGAAATGTGTTGTTCTTCATTCTGCTGGCAAAATATGAATCTGTAAAATGGTTGTGTGGGCTCCTGAGACCTGTAATCACATCACAACTGATAAAGAGCGGCTAATGAACGTCTGCCTAGTAGGAAGAGAAGAGCTGAGACAGCACTTACTCCTGAAGGTCCCTGCTTAATCCCAGTTTGTGGCCCATGATGGAGCACAGAAGGACCCCCAGCTGTAAGGAAATCTGCCCTAGATTTTTAGAAATGATTAATGGCTCCAGATGCAAAATCTGAGCCCCTAATCAGGGGACTTGGTTTTTGTAGAGTGATCAGTCCTTCCTGCAAAGAAACTATCTTTCAAGTGCCCCAAGCTGAACACCAAACACCATTAGTCAGTTCTAAATTATAATGCAAACATGTAAAACAGATGCACACACAGATGGCTACATGTATGGGTGCATGTGCTTGCAGACCCATACTTAGAGGGAATTTGTAATGTATTCATATGGAGTCAAGTCATTTGGTCATGTGTCGTAATAAGACAATGGTGATTTAAATTAAGTGTGAACTACACAAACAGTGTCAGCTAATTCTGAACAGCTACAGCATTGGCTAAAATAATTGTTTGAGGATTAGATGGATTAGCTGTTGAGATTCAGTATAAACAGATCACAGCAACAATGCAATTGGTCAGAGGGCTTTGCTCCAACACACACTCATGCTGTGGCTGCAAAATGTACACGGAGCACAGGGTCTGGAAAACACATGCAGAGGCAATGGCAATCGATGGCTGGATGCTTGTTTTTTCTTCTAACGGGACACCAGTATCCTGAGTAGGGGATATTCACCTCCTCATGTTTATTTCATGCTTTCGTAGGCCGGTATGGCAACCCTGGAAGACAGCGTATCAGTGAACCTGTACTAGATATGTATTCAGCCACGTCTACTCCACCTAAACCTCATTATCTACAAGGCTTCAGACTGGAGAGTGAGCAGGAGGCAGCCTTGTCCATCTGCAAAGTGCAGCACCCAGTTTATGCCGCATAAGCAACAAGCAGAGGTCGCCTCAGAGACGACCCAAGGCCTCTCATACATGCGCTTTTTTGAAACAAAGCTAAATCCGTGGAGTCAAAGTGCCTGTATACAGAAAGAGTCTCTTGATCTTACAAGATATTAGTTACAGAGAACAAATGCAAACAACCCATACCATATTTAGTGTATTTTTTGGTTAGCTTTAGCCTCTCTGAAATGCCTGGAGCTCGGTTGTTTTTGGCACAGGCCTGTGGTGCAACATTGCATGGGTGAAGAACCTGTCCATGTCCAAGAGGTCTTGTAGAAGTACATTTCCCCCATGAAAAGCATGCACAACAAAGTACAGGGAACTGCAGCTACTCACGTATGAACTGAGCTCTGAGGGGCATCCATTTTTAATAAAATGCCAATGTTTGTGCTCTCAAGTAGGCAGAAAGTAATTTCATTTCTTTTTAGTACTTTGTCGTAATTATAGAGAAGTTTCTTGGCTTTGGATTTGCTTTTAAAAGCCAGTTGGTCTCCACTGTTTGCGCCTGTCCAGTTAGATTATCTTTTATTGCGTAAGGGTACATAAAAATTTGAAAAACAGATTAAATTCATCTATTAGCACAGTTAGAAAAAAGAAAGCAACACAAACCCTGGATGTGTTAAGCATCTCTTTCATCAGTCCACCCTCTTGTGTTGGACTGTGACCAGTGAAATAATACAGTACATCAATCTTTTTCAAAAAACAATGTAATTCTTGCAATGTCTAGATGGCTTCTGGGATTTGAGACTATTTACTACAGTTTCTGAATTGTTAAAACAATGTTTATGTAAATGAAAATATTTATCTAGGTTACTGCTGTCAAGTACCCGCTGAGAAACATTTTGCATTTATAGGTGACCTTAAGCAACAATAGCAGCAGAAATTACCAGCAGCCAACATTTGGGATAGGCATAAAACACTACATAAATCTAAAAAACAATAGCCCAGATTCTGCTGTTAGGGACCACCTGGTGCTCTTAGTTACACAGCTTTAATTCCCATTAGAAACACAGAATTTTGCCCTTGGATTATAATGGTCAACCACAGAAACTAAACTGTAGCAGCTTTCCTGACAAGCAGCAAAGCTATTTCATGTCATCAGTGACAAGTTTTACAGAAAGTTACTGTATATCCTGTTAGGCAGAGGTGAGGAACTTTTTTTAGTATTTCAGTATATCAGAATTATCCAATAATGCTACAAAAATAAATTAAAATCAACTTACCTTCCCTGGACTAGTATGATATTGTAAGGCTGCAGGCCATATGAAATTAAGTCGCAACTGTTTTCAGAGCAAAGGATGGGGTTTCATTAGCTTTATAAAAGGATTTGCCTGGATGGAAAGCATAAAGACGGTTAATCTAAGCATTTTAAGTGGACTAGCAAAACTTTTTTAAAACAGGGAGCGGAGAGTGTTGTTCAGAATTAGAGCCATCTTTATTCAATTTAATTTGTTCCACTTCCAACTGAGATATCAACTGATGATAAATGAGGATTTGTTTCCATTTTGCAAAACTTGAAGAGGAAGACAACATCTGAGACCAAGTTATAGGAAGGCAGTGCATTAAGGCTAGCATTGACTTTTGGCACATGCTCTCTGGCTGAAATGATGGAAAGACATGGAGAGAAATCATGTATACTCATTTGTTTATCAGATAGAACTAATACAGTTGCCATGAGTCTTTTTTTGGGAAATGCTGATGTTGTTTTCGTTGTTCTTCAGTCAAGAATAAATTTTAGTTTCAGGGAAATGAAGAGGAGAGGAGAGGAGAGGAGAGGAGA
>VYZM01017431.1:0-21181 GCA_013398915.1 Dromas ardeola | reverse complement strand
AGGGGAGGGGAGGGGAGAGGAGAAGTATGGAGGCAGAACCTACATGCTCATCTCCATTCTTCCAGCACAGAACTGCTCTCTGCAGAGCACTGTGCAAGATCCTCTTCTCCTTTCCTCAAGGCAGGTTTCCACCTTCCTCAGCAGAGACCTGGAGAGCCCAATGTGTGTGTACATGTGTGGCTGCAGGACTGACCTGCACAGACTTTGCCCCACCACTTCACACTTCTCTGCCAGCACAGCGGCTCATGTGGTTGTCCAGGTGGGCAAATCGTCCAGGTTAAACACAGCCAAAAAAAGAAAAGCATGGTTTTTTTCTTAGGTTGATGGGTTCCTCAGCCCAGAATGGACAAGTCCCAAACCATGCTGCTGGCACTGTGGAGCAAGGGAGGATGGGAGAAGGAGGAGCAGTGGCAGAAGGTGGTGGGAGCTGCCTAGTTGGCAGTAGCCAGCATCAGGAGCCTTTTCAGCCCAGCACCATTCTGGTTTCATCCCAGTGCTCCTATTTATAATCTCTCATGCCACCGCATGCTTCCAAGTTCGACATGACACCAAAGATGCCTTCATTCTCTGTATGTATTTGCACAAAGTCATTACGCTCACACCTCTAATTATTATGTGGCTGTTTTCTGAGCACATTCCTTTGGCTGACAGTTTTCCTGCCAAGGTGATTCATACCAAAAGCATCTCCCACAGCCCTCACACCGACGTGAGAGAGAGACAGCCTCCCCTGATCTGTGGAGCACTGTGATGCCCAGGCACCACTTCATCACCTGACTGGCAGCATCTCCTACCCTAGCCTGTGGGCAAGTGGCACTGGCCGCGATCTTGGTAGCCTCAGAGTCTGCCCAAGTTGCCTTTACTGCCCAGAGTAAGCTGTTCCGGAATAGCTGAGACTAAAGCTGTACCAGGTCTGTCTGCACACATACCGTTACAGGTGTTAGATCATTGACTGTATCACTGCGTCTAATCAGATGACTAGATTGTAGGGAAAATAATGCAAAAGGTCAGAAAACAGAGTTTCTGCAAACAGACAGCTGCAAATTGTGGTGTTTTTTTGTTTTTTTGTTTGGTTGGTTTTTTGTTTAAACTGAAGCATTTTATATATGTGTGTGCATTTTCATATATACATGCACATATGTATATGTATGTATGCAAATGTGTGTATGTGAATTTATGGATATGTGGACATGCATCCATATACATATATAAATGTGGATTTACACACATACGTACATTCACATATAGGCCAGCAACCGAAGTAGATGAATTCACAGTGTTGCCAGAAATTCTTATGAGATTTATTATAGAGGGTTTTGCATTCCCTTTTCCATCTATGGACCACTCCTCTGGCATCATAAACACTTTTCTTCCCCTAAAATAAGATGAGTATATATGCAATAAGAATTCCATAATAGGTGTTGTAGGATGACCAGGAAACTTGATGCCTAGAAGAAAATGGAAGGGTAAAGCCATTTAACATTCATGCCCAGGAGATTTCCACTGGATTAAAAATAGTTATTTTTGACTCTTTAAGTAAACTGTCTTTCTGAGACTGTCATTTTCTGAGAAAATGTCACACTCAGAAAGAAGGTGTTTCACGTAAAACTTCTTTAGTTGAGAAATAAATTTTTCAGTTATTAAACAGTCCTGACTGAACAAGTTCCTCGCCACGAGGGTGGTCAAGCAATGTGTCAGGCTGCCCGGAAAGGCTGTGGAGTCTCCATACCCGAAGGTTTTGAAACTGGACTCAGCATGGCCCCGAGCAATCTTCTGCTTTAAGTAGGAGGGTGGACTATCCCACCTTGCATTTTTTGTACAAGCCTGTGATTTTCAGCTAGTTACCACAGGGAGGAAGTATGTAGTTTATGCTGGCCATATGGCAAGCTTTTAGGATTTAAAAAGTGACGAGCTCTTTCTGCAGCCCTCAGTAGTGACTAGCATACTTCCAAGCTTTTAAAGGATCCTAAAGGATTCCTGTCCTCAATTGTCATCTAATCCCATCTTTAGCCATATCTAATCTATCACTTTCTGGCTAGCAACAGGCTGAAGGATGAGGACCGGACTGAAGTGGTCCAAGTCCTCATTCACCCCTTTCCAGCCTGACTTATCACATTTGCCACATCGCAGTCAGTGAAACTAACTCCTCAAAATCCCCCAAGTCGAGCCTGGAGGACCACAAGGATGGTTGCAGGGAGAGCTTGAAGGTCTGGAACCTCAGCAGGTCCATCAGGAGGATTTTCGAGGGCCAACTTGCTACCAAAAGGGCTGAAGTGTATGTGGTACATACCTCAGCCACTCTTCACATTTTTCTTGATACTGCTCTGTTTTTTATCTCCTGCTCTCTCTTCACATTAGTATTTCCCACCTTTCATGTTCCACTTGTGCAAATAAACAAGACTTAGTATTAACACTAATTCATTTAGCAAAATTGTAGCCTTGGCAAAAAGGGCTATTTTCAGAGGGAGTTGGCAACAAAATAAACATGGGAGAAAATAAAAGAGGAGTGCTACCTTTTTCTCTGAGCTGCCGAAGTTGTCTTTGATCTTACTGGAGCTAATTTTTATCAAGAAGAGGAAAAGAAAACTCAAAAGCAAAGCGAAATAGCTGTGTACCTAGAAGCTGGATATCTCACAAGAGGAAAATCATCTAATTCAAAGTAGGAAAAGTCTGACATTCTTCAGACATCGTGGTATTGAAGAGAGATAAATTCACAAGGGAAGTAATGCGAAGATATGAGCAGGCCATGGCCAGCCTCTAACTGCTATTTGTTCTGTGTTTCTCCAACAAGAAATCAAATGGTTTGGTAACAGCCAAGAAAATCCTGGCTTGCATGTCACCATAAAAGCAGGAAATTCCAGTAATGAAAATAAAATCCTGCAATAAAAAAAAAAAGCTGAGAAAATAAGAAAAAATATTTGCAGGTCTGAGGAAGGAAGAAGAACTATACAGAATTGTAATGCCTTCCTTGCACCTGCTAAACGCAGTAGCAAAATCATGTAGCATGTGACATTTTCCCCCTAAGGGACAAATATACTTTAACATTTTCTTATTGACAGTGACTGTTATAATAATCCCTTCTTTTCACATAACATTCTGGAAAAACAATTTACTTTGGGGACTAAAAACGCTTTAAATCTGGTCCTAGCCCAGAGACATTTCTGGAAATATGAACAGGATGCTGTCAAGTATTTCTGAATTATGTGTAGTTGTCTGTCAAAACATATATTTCTTTAAGGTTTTCTTTCTTTTGTTTTCTCATCCAAAACTTAAAACAAGGTAATTTTTTTAGCATAAAATTTCTCTCCTATGCCTATACACTTTCATGGACGAATAAATCAGGCCCTTATAAGTGATTTGAAAATGAATTTTTTATGTATAGTACAGTAGTGCTCTAGAAATATACAAAGCTAATGATGGCTATGATTTCCACATGAAGTTAGAAATTTTAGAAGTTTTCTGTGACAGAAAATCCATTTTTCCAGATGCTCACCAAGGCAGAGAAGCCACAGTGAAATACTTTTGTTCATGTGTAAAGCAAAAGTAGGTAAAATAAGCAGAAAAAAATTAGAACATCACACCTCATTTTTAAAATAAAAAAAAATAAATTAAACCATTCACAATATCACTTTTCAAAAACACCGTCATGTTCAAACATATGCAGGCTTTCAGGCAGTGTCAATACTGGAAAAAATATTTTGCTGGTAACCTAGTCACAAAATACCATGCCATTCGTTCAATACAGGCTCTGGTTGATGTTACTGAAATTAAAGTTTCTTTAAGGAGCTTGCAAGTACGGGAGATCCTTTCCTTCCTGCAGAACTGGAAAAGTTAGTGGCTACGAGCACAAGGATGTACACCCTCACAGAGGTAACCTTTTGTCAATAATTGTGTCAAATTCCTCTGGCCCATGCTCGGTGGAGCATCCCCGGGCAGGTGGCAGGGACTCCCTCCCCTCCGTGCTGGTTCCGTAAGGCTGTAGCAGCCTGGACCTCTGACCCGAAGAGGTCCCCCACACAAGCCCTGAAACACTGCTATTCCCAGCGAAATGTGTCCATGACGCTGGAGCTGGAGCCCTGCTCTTACTACAAATGCCTTGTGATTTTCAGTGACCACAAGTGGTCAAGTCCTTAGTCTTAAATTTCATCCCTAAGCTGGGACAGGTTCACCAAGATCAAAACGAAATGCCAGAGAGGAGGGAGAAAGACGTGGATGTCTGGGAAAACTAGTCCTTACAGAAGAAAAGAGTTGAAATTCCCCATGGACTGTCTGGCTTTGTGTTTTGAATGTCATTCACTTAAATTGGTCGCCTGGTGTAGTCATATCTGCTATAATTGCAGCAGATTGCAGTTGCCAAAACATCTCCTGTATGCATACCCTTTTATTATGGCATATAAGCACAACATTTCCAGTAATTTAGGGGCAGCTAAAATCTCCTGTTCCTTGGAAGCTGCCTTTCCTGTAGTAGTTTATGCAGCATCACTGGAGCAATACAAACTGGAATGAGGTACAGTAGTTACTATGTTAGAAGTTGATGTCACTAGCCATAAGCTTCTACTTGGCATTTAAAAAACCTCAGCCTGTTAAAAATCTGAAAAAGAAATATACAGAACTGTACTCAAAGTTTTTGTCTGTGTTTTTGTCTCTCATTGAACTCTAGTGTCGATTTGACAGTTTCTGTCTAGCCCATTAAAGACCTGTGATACATGATTTTTCTTAGCATCCTTTGAAGCAATAAATTGGGTTCTTTTAAGAAAAAGCAGGTTCTTTGCCATCATATTCTTTCATAACAACTTGAAAGGCAGCATGATTTATGGGAAAATAGGCCCAGAGTGAGCAGCCTGAAGCCACCAAATCATAGTGATCTTAGTGTCATTAATTTTTCCAATATTCAATATTTTTCAAGAAGCACCCTCTACTGGAATTGTCTTTCATTAAAAAGAGGTAAATTGCCGGCTTTCATGGTTTTGGAAGGACACTTGAGAGTCTGAAGTGCAGAAACCTTGAGGCAATTAAAAAAGAGAAAACTGTTTTGACTCTCATGAAATCTTAAAACAATCCCATGATTTCTTGGGATATGCTTCACGAATTTTGGTCTGACACAGCTGGTAGTACTGTATTCTTTCCCTAACTATGATGTGGCTTCTCTTTCTCATTATTTAAATGCAATATCTTATGCTTCAATGAAGATTCAGCCCTTGGAGTTATGCAATTTAAGAAAAATTTTTGCTCCCCCTTCCCCCTCCTCATCATTGAAGACAAAATCTTGAAAATACAAAGCCTAAAAATTAGGATCTGAAAACAAAAAACAAACCAAACCAAACCAAAAAAAAAAACAAACACCAAATAACGTGCTACATATTTTTAAAAGATCTCTCAATAGTCTTGTGGAGAGCCAGCTTATGGTTTTTGGACCCATGAGGTGAACACTACGTCTAGTTAGCACTTGAAGGAGTAATTAGGTTGGTTTTTCTTTTACAGTGCCTTGAAAATGGAAAGCACTGTTTGCCAACAGTGCCACATATTGTTTATACTTTTATACCCTTTTATTATTTGAATTACTGTAGAGCCAGGAAGCCTGCAGTAATCACAAGCTTGTTCCATTAGTTAGTACATTGAGAACATGCAGGCCTCTTCCCTAAAGACCCCACGGTCTAAATGGATTGCTCTGGTCAATTTGTTCAATTAAGGGCCTTTTTGTTTTCACTTATCTTTGCTAGTGCAGGGGCACCAATTACATTTTACCCAAAGATGGCCTAGGAGGCTCAGAGTGGGCATGATTTCAAGCAGGCGAAGGGAACCGGCGCTCACCCTCCACTGGAAGAGTCTTTCAGGGGTGGCTGAGCTTTTGCTCCAGGTGGACCTGCCAACAGGCAGGGAAAGCAGAGGGCTCTGCTCGCTCCTGGGGCGCAGCAACATTTACAGGTGCTTTATATACTCCCTAGCTATGCTTTTTACCATGCTCCAGGGGTTAAGTACACACTTGTACAGCATGATCCAGAACATAGCCAAGATATGGTGGCATTTACCAGCTATTGAGGTAGTACTTTGGCCTTCCTATAGCCAAAGGGAGCTTCTCCATTGATTTGGATAGGTCATCCATGACGGCACAAACACAGCATACAACCTTTGTGTCCCAAGCAGAACAGCCATGCCCGCTCTCCTCCAGTCTCCCTTACAAGGAAATACAACTCGGGAAGCACAGATAACAGAAAATTTGAAAATACCCCCATTGAAATACTAACCAGAACAAGAACCAGCAATGTAATAACGTTATTGATTTCTAATCCGATCCTAATCAGGTTTTGCAAGACCTTGCAGCTGCCAGCCATTCACAGGCTTTTCAAAGCAGCTCCAAGCCATGCCTAGCTGAAGAGCTAAAAACTAGAGCACCGATAAGACAGGAGCTGCTGGTAGGGACAGTCATCTGCCCAGCTAGGAAGATACTTATTTATAGAAAAGCCTTTGAACCAGACCACTACATTTTAACGTAGTAATAACCAGTTATCGTGAATTCAAAGAGTGGTAGGGTGTAACACAGCCATGCATTATATACCCCATTGTAAATGGTCTCTGAGGGAAAGCCTGTAATTTAGGGAGGTTTGAATGGCAAAACCTGGGTCATTGTAACAGATACTTTTTCTTAGTTATTTTTATGGAGAGGGTGAAAAAGAAAAACTGGCCTGAAGAAATCAGGCAATGTGTGTTTTCATTCAACCTTAGTTAGCTATGAAACCTCCCGGAGCTCAATCCCCCTTGGCCAAATATTTGTTTTAAGATTAATTGTTCACACAGGAACTAAACAGCAACTTGCTGAATGCAAAGCTTTTAAAGGATATTTCTGTTCCGCCTCAGGACATTTTTCTCATGTGCTGCTGGCTCTTTCATATGTTCTGTCACCTTCGGGGAGCAGGATTCTAACAGAACCAAGGAAATGGTTTTTCTGTTTGTTTGTTTTTAAGGTTTATCCATGTATGAGTTGCCTTTAGGATTGATATTACAGGAGAGCCTCAGGGCTCTGTTCAGAGGTCCCTGTTGTGTCGGATCACTTCACTGCAAGCACTCTGCAGGCAGCATACCCCGGAGCACAGCCCAGGGAGCAAAAGCCAGCCAGTGTCATCCCCACGGTGCAGCACCACCTCGGGTAGGTGTCCTGACCAGGTTGAAAGCTACAGGCAAGAAAAGAAAACTACGTGAGGAGGGAAGCAGAAGCTCAGGCAGAGAAATCCCAGCTGCCCAGAAGTCAGTGGTCCAGCCCGGTTTCCACAGTTTTTTGGCCAGGGAGGAGTGTGACATAGGCATGTCACCTAAGTCAGGTGAAAACCAAGAAGAAAAGCTTGACCTTGCTGCTTGTACAGCCACTGGTTTTGTCAGTCTGCTCCTTCAAAAGCCAACCAAATCTTAAATTTAAGCTCCTCGAGCCATATAGTCGATTAAGAGCAGGGTATTCTTCTTTGCCTTAGTAATCCACATCTGAGACCCATTTTCTGGCCAGATGTAGACGTTCCCCATCTCATTCCCATCCCCATACCTGCATCTTACGTTTCCCTTAAGCAGGTCATTTTTCACTCCCTCTCTTCTCTACACAGAGGATATGTGCACCGGCAATTTCCCTCCTTTATTCTGAGGCTGTAACTACATATGGCTCTGTGAGTACAGTCATCAAGAGGTGAAGGTTACTCTCCAAGGGTTCTGTTGTGTGTGGACTTCAGTGTACAGCTCTAGCAGCACCAGAGAAAATGTTCCTTCAAAAACTTTAGAGTCAAAAAGTGAGAGAAACAACCAACCAAAGCCAAACCCAAATATCAGAAAGCAAGATATACAAAAGTAAGTTTTTAGTAACACCATAGGGTGCTTCCAGGTTATCATCACTGAATAGGAAATTAAATATGAACACATGTAGTACAACACTGCTCCTTTGTCACTAAAAATTAATTCTTTTCAAATGAATTTAAGATCTCCTCATCTCCATCTGCCTACTATTTAATGAAATTCTACCTAGAATAGGTCCAAATTTTATCTGTATGATCTATCTCGGCTCTCTTATCCTAATTTCCTGTCGATACAGAATAATGGTAAGTATGAACTGGAACTCTCATGTGAGAAGAGCTAGATTTTTGTCTGTTTTTCATGGATTATGTTTATAGACCAAACAAATTAGAAAAATAAAAGGAAATATTGACTTAACCAACACCTTTATTTATCCTTGTGTTTTATGCAAAAATTCTTCGTAGCTGTTGTTCTCTTCACAGACACTTCCAACAGACACTTGACTCCCAAAACTAACATTCAAAACCAGCATTAAAAAATGAGGTTTTATCACCTGAACCCAAAATAGTGAAAAAATCACATGTCTTTAAAATGGCTCAGAATAGGCTGTTGGCATCTTTTGTAGTTTTATCGGATCAAGCACTAAGTTACTTGTGGAATACTTTAAAATTACAAACTTCGTTTTTTCTTTTTCGAGGAATGCAAAATGGTAGAACTACATTGAATATCAGCAGTACCAAATGCTGAGGAACCCAGTGAAGTTACCTACCCATGACACCAGTTGAAAGGGAAAGCGTCACCAGTATTAGGTATTTTAAAGAAAGACAAGTATAAGGCACGTGCTATGGCGAGCCTGATTCTCATTTACTGTAAATCACTTCTTCATTACTCCCCAAAGCAACCTACCTGAAAGTGAATATTAGCATTGAATGAGAACTAGGCTCTCTATTATTGAAACTGAAGCCAAAACCAACCAACCAAACAGGATCCATACAGCATTCAATACATAGGGCATTGTTTCAGATAATAAACAAAAAGTGATAATTAGACACTCTTCCTAGAATGCCTGATTAAACCCCTATAGTGTAGCATATTGGTACTAGCAATCTCTTTTATGGCAAAACATCTATTCAGATCTATTAACTGAATTTAAGGGACAAGCCACCGATTCAATTTCACATTCACTAACACCGATTAAATGAAAAACATGACAAAGCACTGCTACAACCTACATTGCAGCATTAGGGTGGAAAAGGAAATGTAAACTCTAAGTGACAATCCGTGTCTCCGTGGGCTCGAGTGGCAGAATATGAATTGTAATATGGAATATGTGTTCAGGACCGAACGCCAGAGTATCCAGGTCTGCTACATTGTATGGTTTGATTTGGTTTGGAGTATGCTTAAATCTTTTGTTGGATCTAATTTAGTAACATTACCACCATGCAGTAATGCCTGGAGTTTTTCTAATATTCACATTCAAAGCACAGTTCACTTTGTGCTCAGCATGAGTTAAAGACCTTTGCAAATGCAGGCTCTGGCTGAGTTTCACATACAGATCTCTGCTAACGTCTCCCCTATCTCAGCAGTCCAATTTAACACTACACCAAATACGCTATTCATACAGTTCTAGTACAAACAATTCAATTTGCACTAACAGTCATTCAGCAACACTTTTTTTTCCACCTAATCTCATGTTAATATTGATATTACATGAATACATTATGTGATCAGAAAGAAATTGCTGACAACCAGTGCCCTCCAGCTGATAATTCCAGTTGTTAACAAGAAGACTTCAAAATATATTTCTTTTCCCCCACAGCCTTCTGAGATAAAAAACAGAGAAAAATTGTGCATGCAAAGTGACTCGAATTTGACATAGGTAGAGACTGAGATCCTCTGTGTGAAACATGGGTTTTATTTAAAATAAGTCGTTAGTGCAGCTGTTGAAAGTGTTTAAATAAATCTAATTGCTGCTAAGCCATGTTTTCAGAAAGTGGGTATCATTTTGGTCAGAGATCTGTAACACAGATATAAATATTATATAAAATATTTATTTTGCACTCCAGAGGCTCAAAAAATGTGTCAAAATCAGACACAGTTCCTGGCCAAGATCATGACTGGAGTTGACCCAAATACAAAAACAAGTGCAGCTAAAATCATGCAGCTATTTCCTGGATTTGTGGGTGAACGTGCCAGCCTTTGCCTTTTATATGTTCCTAACAGTCAAGGGTTTTTCCATATTTCCTCACCTTGCCTGGCCTCCCTTTTTGCAGACAAGGCATGCAAGGAGCATAACGTGTCAATAGAAACAGCAGCTCCAGCCTTGGTATCAGGGGAAGATTGGATCATGCTCGGGAGGACACTTTGAACAGCACGATAAGCAAGGGTAATCATGCCTAATCAGCTGCACTCACCCACCTCACTGCAGCACAGAAATCCTGGAAAACCAGGTGCTCCCGACGATGACACAGGGCTGGGAAGCTTGTGCCTGTGATTGAATAAGTAATTGAAACCTGTAGCGTCTTGTTTCTCTTCATTATCTATGCAGGGAGACCTGCATGACTCAGTTGCATTTACACAGTTAATTTTTAACTTCTGAAGTTAGGTGTGATGAAGTCAATCTGAAGTTACCACAGGACCCAAAAAACACAAACCACATCTTCCAGTCTTGAGCTGGATCAAGGTAAGGGTAACAACACTCACTGGGAGTAGCTGACTGCAGCATTGCATCATCATCCTCCTCCTTTTGCTTGAAGGTACACAGTTTTACATAAGTTTGAGCTCTGCTCAGGAGAGAAAACTATGGACTTCTACAGATCTCAGACTGTACTGCCACAGTGTTCTATGTAGCACGCTTCTGACCATCTGAACCATACTTCCACCTCTGCGTATGCTCAGTGAATATAGGTAAATCACCCACTTATTTTTTTTCTTGGGTCAAAAGGCCAAAAGGAACCAATACAGAAGCCCAACCTTTTGGGAATTTGTCAGAGGCAACACAATTTCCTCCAGCAACTCCAGCATCTGATGCAATGACTTGTGCTTGAAATGGAGCATACATTTTAAAAGGTTTAACATAATATAGGGCCTACTTCATTTGCAAATTGCAAGAGCTGTTAATGGCCCTTACTTAAAATACCTTGACTTGATTTTGTCAACATCCCGATTCCAGATCTTGTGCCTGTGACTCCAGAGTTAAAGAACATTTTCCTTCTGGACATGTTTTCCTCATGTGATTATATACGTATACACACATCAAGGTCAAATTCAATCTCATCTTTATATTCAACTCTACAGGTTGAAGTGGGAACAGAACACCATTGTTGCCAATGGTTTTAACTAGAAATACAAGTTTTTCTCTGCACTTTTCATTGTTTCCAAATTTTGAGTGCTTTTGGAATACCCGCAAGTATCTGCTTCAAGTGAAGGGGTATCCCTTCGTGAAAAAAATCTTGGGATGGCTGGGAGGAGGGCAGAGAGAATAGATCTACTGTTCTGGGGGGAAATCCACACATTGTCTTGCCCAGACCCTCAAGATTTTTACATCCTTCTGCAATTCATTGCAACTAATATGATTCACAGTCAGATATACATTATATCTGAGAGCTCTGAATTCCCTCTGAATATCCGAGAGCTCTGAATTCCCAATGAATGTCCAGCATTCATTGCTTCAAAAGTGCTTCTTTACTAGCACTGCCATCCCCACTGACACACAGAGGCATAAAAAGACACACAATGCAGGGCACAGTGTTCTTTAAGTAATGGCCTTTAACCCTGAAGTAAAATTATAAGACTTAAACACCGGAGGTTTTTTGGGGAGGAGCTGGTTTTGTTGTGGTTTTTTGTTTTGTTTTGTTTTTCAAAGCTCGCTTATAAATCATATTCAAGTAGCCCTGGAAAATCTTAAACTGATCTATCCTATTAGCTAAGAAAATTCCAGACACTTCTTTGAGGGGAGACTATAAAGACATTGTTAATTCTCCAGTGAGACCTGTTATTCTGTAACAAGTTGATTAGTCATCTGGCAGCCACTGGGTTTGATCTAATCATCCACAGAATGCAACTGGCAGAAGAGCCAAAACACATCTCCTGTGCATGGCAGACTTTCAAGTCTGAAAGTCGTTTCCAAAAATAACAAGAAAAGAAAAGAAAATTAGACTTACTTTGTACCAACACCAAGATGGAGGGGGGAGAGGGGGGCATGGCTGAAGTTTCATTGCACACGATTTTTGCAAGTCTTTTCACTCGAACTGAGTTTGGTCAATGCTCGGCTCTTGTGGGTCCTGATGGGAAGGTGGGTGCAATGAAGGAGTAGCTGCCTGAGTGTTTACTGTGAGGACAGCTCTCAGCCCAGGCAATGCTGCAAAGAAAATGCAAGTTGAGCCCTCAGGGTGGGAGCCAGGGAAGAACAGTGCAGTGCAGTAGCTATATAAGGAGAATCAGGCATGGGAACAGGGCATTCCACTGCACTGCATATGCCTCACTGCTTTCCTGGCAGCTAAAAATAGGATGTCATGGATGGGCATCAGTGAAGCAAGGTTTATTAAGAAGGAGAATTTATTTTTTTTTACCATCTTATCTTTCTCTACTTGACTGCATTAAAAGCTGGCTCGATTTTCAGCCCAAAGACCAATTTAAAAATCCAGATTTTTCTCCTATCATACTGCATGAATTTCATCCATAAATTTTATGTAAGCCCATTTGATGCTATTTATCATATTATACTATATCCTAACTTGATTCCAATATTTCAATTTTAACCGCTTAAAAAAATACTGTAAAATGCCAAATTGCATTAACAGCAAAATATATCAAGTCCTGCAATCAGATCTTAAGCCTAATCCTTCCAGATTCAAAATATATTGTTACCCAGAAACCCGTTTCTTGGGAAAGAGTAGATTTGTTTTGGATCTGGGTTAGTGGGAACTGCTTACAAACAAAATAACCACTTCAAGAAAATTTATTAAAAATCCACTATGTATGAACTAGATACATCCAGGAAATCATCTGATAATATTTTCACCAAAATGAGCATAACAGTTCAGTGTAATCTGATCAAATAAAACTGCTGTTTCTTAATCACCTCTACAGCAAGATATGAGAGACATTGTTATTTTAGGCTTTGAAAGAAATATATATTATACATGAACATATGCACAAAAATATCGCATGTTTATGTAATATCTACTGTAAAATGAAATATAAAACGTCTGTTTTGAGGAAAAGTACTTAGGTAGTACTGTGTAACTGCTGTAGTAAGAAGGAACTTTTGCTTGCTAGATGAATTGCTTACTTTGCTTTTATGGGCATCTGATGGTCTACTTTTACCTTTCTGGCTACCCTATTTTACCACCAATATTGGTACTCATGGCCAAACATCACTTTCCTCGAGGATCCTTGGAAGACTAATGCAATTTGTTCTGATGCTGATCCAAGCTGATAAAAAGCCGGTAATTCGCTAACAAGTGAATTTCATGATTGGCCAGGCTGGAGGCTGGTACGAGCAAGTGCCAGATTTTTGAAAATTCAGGGATGAAATTCTGATGGGAAATAAACTGGTTCATCTTTTTTGTTCTCCAGAAAAAGAAAACAAATGGATCATCAGCATCACCCTTGGACAAACGCATCCTCCACTTAGTACATATAGTGAGACTTGGGCACTCAGACCAGGTCTTTTTCAGTGTCTGCAAGTCCTAAGACATTTACATAACTTTACATGTAAACACCATGGCAGCAAGTGACCCTATTGATGTCAGTAGCACTATATGCTGTAGTGAAGTTACAGCTTATGGAAGTGTTTGTAACCTCTAGCTGAAATTTATTCAGGGCTGGGAATTTGTTTCTGCTGTACTTGCGTACAGCATCCAGCCCAATCGTGCCCTGATCACCCAGCAGGACTATGAGGCTTCTTCAATATTCCATTTATCACACAGAGCTCCATAGGATGATGGTACAAGAGAATCTGCTTGTGCATAAAGACATAAGGGAGAAAGTCCGAAGGACTGTTTGTAACAAAAATCACATTGAAATTATTTAGAATTCCCTTCCATCCCCAATTATTAACAATTTCTGTGTGAAAACTTGACTGAGGTGAATAAAAAGCCAAGGCAATGGCTGTAGAAAACAACTCTACTAAAAAATTAGATGTATTAATCTAATTGTAATGGCCAAGACCCTGGATAACTAACATCATCTCTGTTACTATATTCTCACAATTCTCATGAGGAATTTTGAGTTATGATTAAAAAAAATTCTGCATAAAGCCTTTTCATGTGGAAAAATACTGATAATGAATCAAATGCATTCTCAGTGAGCACTTAAAACATGCAGCAAAATGCTGAAAATATGATCTCCTCCTGTAAGCAGTTAGTTGTTAGCTCATCAGTCTAGTTTTACACGCTAATGGTCCACAGGATCCTCTCTCACAGCAGTTACAGCATTTTGTTGAATTATTTAGTGTCAGACATAGAGAAATAAATTTTCATCCTTTTCTATTTAAAACTTGGAGTGCAGGAAAAGAAAGGATAAAACAGTTTTCCTGGGATTAGGCCATTCATGGATATTTCTAAAACAAAAGTAATTCCATATTTGTTTTGTACAAAAATGTGATCCTTTTTGTTCCAGAAACAAAGAATTTCTGGCAGTTAATCTATTTTATCACTCATAGTTATTGTATGTGATACTTGCCCCCATGACATTTCACATGTCAGATATAATTTTGCTTTTCTCATTTCTCATGTTCTCCCTGCCATCACAGAGTATAACGCCATCATTCAAGGCCTGAGAAGGAGTTGCTTATTATCCCTTAACTGACTCACACCCTCAGCTTCTGGATTTCAGGCACTTAAGCGCTCTCAGCTAAATATTACACAGTATTTTTAATTCCTTTCTTTGATTCTCATATAGACCTTCACACACACTGAAACCCACAGGAAGATTTCAGCTGATTTCACTAGGCTGTTAGTCAAACCCAAATTACTTTCAATATCAGAACAGAAGAGGTACATCAGGAGATTCTCAGTTAAATAAGCGAGCTCCAAAAGCTCCTACATTAATGTCCCAGATTAATCTCAGCTATTCATCAGGCTGCAATTTTGGGCTTAGCACACGCAACTAGCAATTACTGTATGAGAGTTGGAAGCGTGAGAGCAGGCGCATACCTAACTTGGGATCCTAGAAAACCTCAGCAGCGGCCCATGAAGAAAAGCAGGGTAGGTCACAGCGAGAGCGTGGCTCTGCACTGAGTCAGCCGAGGAAGCAGGCTCGCTCAATTGCCTGTTCCGGTTAAATGCCTGGATAAAGTAGGAATACCCTGGTACGACCTCTCCTCCTGCAAGACCACTGCGCTGCCTTATATGAGCACTATACTTATGTGAAGTATCCTGCAGCTGAAGGATGTGAGTGAGCTGGTAGATTTTTTTCCTGGCTTTCTTTGGCTCTTGGGAAATGTGCTGGTGAACTGCTGAGAGATGGGGACAGACACCACTATCCCTAGATGTCTCTCAGATCTGCTTTTTGGGGGCAGGAGGTGTACAGGTCAAGGGCCACAGTAAAACCTCTCCCGACACAGTTGTCATCAGCAGGCTTCTGAAGATGAGAGACTTGCAGATGTCTTCCTTGCCTTGTACTCCAGTTTCCCAGTCAAAATCCTATCTCACAAGAATATAGCAGGGCTTTTAAAGATCGAGAAATCTCAGTGTTAAAAATATTAAGTTTCTGAACCTTCAGAATTATATTCAAGTACACCACAAAAATGAGAAACTGCATCCTAAGGAAACAAGAATCAGTTGAGACAACCGAGCATCTAAAGCATCGATAGGAAAACCCACTAAATCCTTAGCAATTAAAAGTATTTATGAAATACTTGAATGATACCTACGAGTAGCATAACCATATATGAAGCTGCAACAAGGCTAAATTTTCTGCAGAAATGCCAACCCAATTCCTTCTACCAACTCGCTCTATGAAGAGGAGTGATTTGGCAGATCTCTTGAGGAAAAGAGACCAAACAACTCTTTAGCCGCATTGCCATGGAAATACAAATACAAACAGAGCACCTTCTACTTCAACAGGCTCCAGTGGTTCACAGCTCAAAGACACCGTAGAGCACGAGATGTAACAGACCCAGGAGCTCAGGTAACAGCAGAATTCAGTTGCTGCCCCCTTTCTGAAACTTTTCCTGAAGTTCAGATGAGTTCCATGAGATTCAGAGTACTCTTGCTGTAATGCTCTCATTATTTTGCATTTGTGCATGACTCTGCCCTTCTCTGTTCCAGCTGGGAATAAAAGCAGGAATACTGAAATGCCATATGAAAGGTTGGAGGTTTTTTTCCTCTTTTTCTGATGTGAAATAGAAAATTCCAGAAACCTCTTGAGCGAGCCTGTTTTTATAAGGTTCTTAGCCCGGCTTTTGGATAACCAAACAAGTCTTTTCTGCATTAAACCACCAAGTCCTTTGAGGGGCAGCCAATTGTCCATAACACTCACCCTTCAAGTTTTCTTCCCCGTTTTTCTCTCTGAAATATTGTTAGGGTGGAACTATTCCAGTCTGCTTCAGCAGACACCCTAATGCCTCCTCCCTTTCTGTGTGCTGTGGAAGAGGAGGTGAACCAAGCGCTACATGGAAAAGTTATCAGTGACATCAAAGACGCAAGCAGGCGAAAGTCATAACCCTTCATACTTTTTGGAATGGGATGCATAAGAAATTATTTGAATGAGTGAGAACTGAAGGAAACCAGTGCTTTGTTAAACGCCTTCAGTAAAACTACCTGCTGCCTTTGATCAGGGACCTATAAATACTCGTCTCTAGCTACAGTTTTATTTTTGCAGAAGGAGGAGGAGCTGTAGTGTCACCCTGTACATATGCACCTTGTATCCTTTTTCATACATTTTTTGCTATATATCAAACTACTGAGGTTGTTCAAGCTTCAGATTTATCAAATGCTTCAGACTGTTTGGACTCTCCCCCAGAACAGGAGCACGGGTGTTTGCTGTGAAAATATTAAAATATTTTACATACAAAATCTCTCCCCAGAGAGTTACAATCAGCAGCCTGTGCCCTTTTAAGACGCAGTCCCAGGCTTGGCAACACCTTTTTTGAACAGGCAGTTTGTCTTCTGATAAGAAGCAGAAAGACTTCATTTACAGTTGTTTAATGCTATTAGAGCCTATGCACGTAGTTTCCATAACAAGATAGGAAAAACAAGCCAAGTCTTCTGCGTAGGATTTTTCTGATCTCCAGGATATAGGAACACACCTATGGTATCTGGGTGTACGAGTCATTGGGCTGCTGATGTCACGCAGTATGTGCTCTTGGGCTCGGGTTAAGTGATAGAGAGAGTTCAATACAAGACAATAGCCTTTGGTACACTGACGTAACACCTGCCCATTATAAAACGGTAACCAGGAAGAAAGTTATTTTAAAACACATAAAAAATTGCATTTAGAGACAGAAAAGAAACGTTCTATTTTCCATTCGTAATGAGATGCTGTTAAGCCTGCAGGAAGCATGTGACTATAGTGCTGAGCACGGAAAATCAAAAGCAGCACTGCCCTTTGTCCCCCCATCTGTCTCACTGCCACTGGGCTCCCCAGGCACCCTGCAAGCCTGGGAGGCTGCGGCACCCACGGCGTGCCGCAGGCGAGGAGCACTGCAGGACGGGCTGCCAATTTTAGCCATTCCTCAAGGTCTCGGAAAGTTTGTTCTTAAATATGGCTCAGCAAACAAAGCAAAAAACACACTCCTGAGCACTTTGCAACATTTAAATCTCAGCTGCTGCTGAGACTAGCATTTACTATCCAAAGCCACAGCTGTGTGGGTGCTACCAGAACGTGCACTCACACATCCCAGACGTCCTGACACACACAGGGTGAGGAGTGAGAGCAGTTTGTTTCAAGAGAAAAAGCATTAAGTGGCTGAGCCCTTGGACAAATGAAGATGAGGCTGGGCAGGGGTCCCCATCACAGGTGGGAACACGTACATTCCCCCTGTGTTTTTCAAGGACAGCTGTGACTGCACCAAAAGGAGTAAAAATAAGTGCAGATGGCCACTGAAGTGAAGAGGAATTGGTTGCCTACAAAAGTATCGAACATCCTTGAATATCCATCAGCCACCTGTGCTCTATGGACTTCTCACACAAAGATAATAAATTAAATGAGTTTGCTTAGATGTGTGGCCATTTTGCTCGCCTGTACACATACATGTGAACATTACTAATCTGGATAGAAAAAAATGAATGTTAGTTCTGTTAATCAGCCAATAAATCTAATTTCTCTCTCAGGAAGGAATCTAGATATTTTCCCCTATTTTTGCTACCTGGATCTTTGCGTATAGCACAATACATTGGTGTTTTTTTCTATGGAAAAAGAGAAAAGAATGTGTTTGAAATTAGGAGAAAGTCTTCTCATGATTCTCTCCCTAAAATGCTCCCACACTTTCTTTCAGTGGAACAACCCATACAATTAACAGCCAAGGCACTGGCCCAGTTTTACAGAGTTTGACATCTAATGAAAGTAATACATACTGCTTGTCAAAGCTGGACCTTGGTGCACCCAGCCCCACAGGAGGCTTCACCTTCTCCTCACCACATTTCCCACTGGAGCAGTGCTACTGGGATTTCCAAACACCATGACATACCTTTTTGAGACCTGGACTACTAAAATACAATGGCAGTTCAGTGTCGAAGTCAGTTTTTTCTCCTCACATCCAATGTTCCCTCTTAAACTCTCCATTACAAGGTCCAGGTCTTGCTCCCCGGGATTACCAAAGACCTCTTTTTCTAACAACCCCACCTGTCTTTTATCCTGTCGAAAAAACAACTCCAGCCACTCTCTTCCTTCTGGCTGGTGAGGTGAGTCCATTCCCATATCTTCTAGGATCCCCTTTTTTCTGCAAATAACTCTCTCTCCTGCTCTTTCTCTGTGCTTTCACCTTCCAAAGAATTGCCACCACCTGACACTATCCATAACAAGCACCCAAACTCTCACTTGCTCAACTCACTCTTTCCTTAGCAATCAGGACTACTAGAAAATAGTTATATGTTGCCACCTGTGTGAGCCTTGAAGAAGGAGGAAGATAAGTTCTTATGAGAAACTGAAACCAGAAAGACTTGTTTCTTGTAAATCAGACCAGTCATATTCTCTGGTTTTGCTGTTCAAACTATCAACCATTTGAAGCAATGCTGTTAGTAGTATTTGGGATTTACAATTTAGAAAGAAAACATGCACTCAGCCATGTGCTAATCTTCACTCAGAAACAGCAAATGTGCACCAGTCATAAAAATCATCATTTTTTTCTGGATAATTTGCAAAGAAGGGGGAAATGGCTAAACCTGACAACTATTCACGATAAATAGTTTCTGCCTGACTGTCTGGTGGATGGGTGGTTAGATGGATGAGCAGAATACATTCTTCTCGGAGTTTCATGTTCACAGACCATAGCCTTGTGCGTTGTCTCATTTTACTGACAGCAGATACGAAGAACATCTTTCCCTTTCACAACTAAGCTATATGGAAATATCTAGTAGAAATACTCTGCCAAAACATTCACAGATCTTGCAGATTACTTTGCAAATAGTTATGTAAACATGTGAAAAACATATTTTGCTTATGCTACAGAGATTGAGGGATGATGAAGAAGGCATTAACCTGCTGCTTAGTCAGCCCTTGAGGAACCCAGGCTGTGCAGCTGGGGTAAACTCCTCTCTCAGAGGCTTCAAGAAGTACACCCCTTGCTGTGGTTGTGCAGAAGCTGGGATTAAGAACTGGAACATAGGAAAGGTTATCTGGGGACAGGGTCAAAGTTCCCTCGAGGAAAGCATTCTTGAGTGAACAAATAATCGTCTTCAACTGTCAGACTTGCCTTTCTGCTTGCTTGTAAATAATCTTTGATCAAGTGGGAGAGGTAATTTCCTTGGCCATGGCCAAAAATCTTTTGACACCTTTTCATTAGTTAACAGTTTCATTTTGAATAAATATCTTTTCTGTTGTTGTTGTTGTTGTTGTTGTTGCTGTGCTCAAATGCGGGTACGTAATCTGCAGTCACGAGGCTTAGGCAGGCTGACAAGCATACCTGACAGAGTCATAAATGCTGACTATATTTCATTGATGTTCTACAGCTTTGCAAAAAACACCTTTCCTGGCTTCCCTCAGTGTTCCTGCCTTTACAATGGGGTTCACTCAGACGCAGAATGAAAAGCAAAAATTATTAATATTAATATCCTGCCTAGTGATTTTGATGGTTTACAGAACAGTTGCTCATGACTCAGACATCAGTGGTACTGGTATGACATCATCATTAAAAGTAATGCAAATGTGGAGTGTCATTTATTTAGCATTTGTTGGCAGGTACTTCAGTATGTATTCCTCTTGCCTAATGAATACCAGAAGGCACAGGCAGCTGTGTGAGCTTATTTATTTATTACTCGAAAACCATGTATTTTGGGTCTAGTCTCCTACAGCATTTTCACTCATAAACTGGCTAAAGATGTATGGTAAAGCAATTATTTACTGCTTAAGTGATCAGGAGCACAAGTAGTGTTCTTGTCTATCTTTCCAGTTGCAGGGAATGATGACAGAAGACACAGGAAGAGCCAGCAGGTCAATACAGCAGGCTCCAAGCCTGGTATCACCAGCAGAATTTTGGGGTTTTTGATCATGAGTCAGTTTACATGACACCAGGCCTGCTGGCAACAGATGGGGTACAACTGTATCAAAGGGGTAAAAGGATCTTTGCACAGGTGTTATCAGGCTCATTGAAAGAGCTTTGATTAAACTAGATTTGAAGGGGAAAAGGGATAAAACCAGGCTCGCTAGAGATAAGCCTGGGGGCAGCACATCAATGTTTGAGGGATAGTGTGCTAGCAAAGCCCTTCGGTTTGCCATTTCACTGGAGGTAGGGAATGGAGATCCATGTGTCAGCAAAGACACATGGGTTATTGATGTGCTAGAAACCATGGAAGTGCCTGAGAATGGTCACATAGAAATTAGCGTTTCTTCTCCTCAAAAGATGGCAGGACCCATAGCCCAACTGAAGTGCATCTACACCAAAGCACACAGCATGGACAAAAACCAGGAGGAGCTAGAAGTCATTGTGCAGCAGGAAAACTATGATATAGTTGCCATCATGGAAACATGGTAGGATGACTTGCACAACTGGAGTGCTGCAATGGATGGCTATAAACTGTTCAGAAGGGATAGGCAAGGAAGGAGACATGGTTGGGTAGCCCTGTATGTTAGTGTTTTGATTGTCTAGAACTGAATGATGGTGACAATAGGGTTGAGTGTTTATGGGTAAGAATCATGGGGAAGGCCAACAAGGCAGATATCATGGTGGGAATCTGTTAAAGACCACCCAACAAGTGATATGGAGAAGGCTGAGGTTCTCAAAGACCTCTTTTCCTCTATCTTCACTGGC
>VYZM01017425.1:149342-256965 GCA_013398915.1 Dromas ardeola | reverse complement strand
TTTTTTTTCCAAGTTAGGTGAGCAGAAAGCTATACCATTGAGATACATAATGCTGAGATAATAATTTCTGTGCACACCATCCTGACCTTAATATTTCCTAAGGTTTTAAGCTGTATCTGCTAATAGAACCAGCAACAATGATTCTCGGATATCTTTTTTTTTTTTTTACTTCATACCATAAATTCTAATTATTCTCAGCACTTACCCTTTCTTTGCAGTCAGCAGTAATTGTTATTATCAGAAAAACTTAACATGGCAAGTTCCCATCACATTCTGTAGTGAAGAATAGTGCAAAAACTTCACCTTCCTCAAACCTTTATCACACGAACATGCACAGATGCTTTTGCTGTCTTTATGGTTCTGCTTAATTTATAAGGTTTTGATTTTTTTTTAAATTAAACCCATTTTGCATTGTCTTCAGACTTGCACTTTTGCTCATACAAGTCCTGTTATGCTCCTGTAGTACCAGCACATCTTTTTAAGCGTGAGTAAGAAAAGAGAGAGGCTGCCGTTTCGTAGTAGGTCAGTTCTTTTTGTAATTCACTGAGATTGTTACTAAGCTGATAGTGAAGAAGTGTTTTTTCATTAAAAAAAATCCTTGGGAAAAAAGTGAAGATTAATCTCTGCATAAAATAATGGTAGGAACTAACCTGGGAGATTTACAAAGTTATTGTTATTCTATTAAGAAAGTTAAAGGTTAAAAAAAATTTAAAGGACCCCTAAATACTATTTTTATGAATAAATGAACAGATGTTTACGCCTAAAGAAATTTATTTGTGACTGAAACAAATAAGAAGCAATTAAATTTGAAGGAAATGGTCTGTAATCATCATAAATAACAAATGGAAGTTCTTCAAAGATTCAGCTCACTGATCATGGAAGCACAGCTTTTGTGTTTGCTATTTGCTTGGGGTTTTGTTTGTATTCCTGCTTACTTTTGCAAGCTGTGTCAGTTTTCATACAGTTTTTTTTTACTGTTTCTTTTTATGACTATATTGAACTTCAGTAATTTACACTGGCCTTGGTTTGGGTTAAATAAATGTTGCTGAAGTGTATGAATTAAACTGATACAGTTTCTGAGACCAGTCAAGATTGAACTAAGTGAAGGCTGTACTGTCTACATCCATCCGTGATGTAAAATACAGCTGTATCTTCTGTTAGAAGAAAATTGGTCTTCACTTAACTTCATAATTTTCTATGTAGCAATGAACTAAACATGGGAACTTCAATTTTCTTTAGTGCTGAAAAACTGTATTTCAGAAAGTAAGTTTCCAAATGGAATAGGGCTGCTAATTGATTCTCCTTTAGAGTGTTCCTTTCCTCTGACAGTTCCTGCTCGTTATAAAAGCGGACTATAAGGAAGATTTCTGTTGGAAAGAAGAATGAACTGAATAGTCGTCTACCTTTTAATTGGATCCAAGGCCTAATAAGGACAATAACAAATGCTATTATTTGGAAATTAAGTATTCAAAGAAGTCTTTGAGCAGTGATTAAAATCTTAAAACAGCACTGAAAAGAATATACAATGAGGAGATAGGCTGAACAGTGAGTTGCATGATGAGCATTTGCCTAACAGTCAAGCAATTTTTTATTTTATGTACACCAAATAATTTGTATCTCAGCCTGTGTTTTTCTGTGTATGCAATAGGCAAAAAAAAGCAAACTACCTTCTCTAATAAATGACTACAAAGCATATTCCTGCCTACTCAGAGAGTGAAAAGTCCAAAATGTGTTTGGTATTAATCATTCTGGATGTACAGAAATCATACTGCAGACAATTTTCATTTTAAATGCTAATTTTTTTGAGATTAAGTAATTCAAAAAATACACCAAACTGGAATTTGATTTCAAGTCGCTTTAGGGCTATTTTAATGAAAGGTTTAAGAAATATTAGGTCTTCACATATGTGTGTCTTGGTATCTTTGATACAGGAGACATTCCACTGCACGTTAATATACGGGAGACATGTGATTCAGGCCAGCCTGTTGTGATCTCGCAGCCTCAAAGCGATGCCGTAAGTTTGGTGCACTGCACTTAAAACAACAAAAAGCCCTCCCCAAAAGTGAATTGAAATAGTGCTTCTCGCTATTGCTGTTTTAAAAGAAATGTGTATCTGAATGTAACTTAGGGAAACAAAGTAAAAGAGGATAGTATCATCAAGTAACTCAGGCCCTTCATTTTGGAATGCTGGTCATCCGTTCTGCATCTATGGGTGTGTTTTTTGTTTAATTAGACCAAATCATTGAGAATAGCAAAGATTTGATCCAGGTTCTGGCATGCCAAGAAGAGGAAGGTCAGTGTCAAGCCTCATGAGACCTTGCAGCTAATGTAGGTCCTCTAAAGCTGTCAGTTGAGCTTTTGGTAGTTGAGCCTGGAAACTGTCAAAGGGTGCTATCAAAAGATGTTTGGAACAAAACCTGTGCATTGTCAGTACCTGGGTTGTTTTCAGCAGGAAGTGGAGCAATTTACACACAAGAGAAAATGGATTTTTCGGTGCATTTACCATAACATTTTATTGCCAAAGGAAAATATGAGTTGTTGTGGTGGTGGGGAGTCAAATATGCAAGTCTGTAAAGCAAAGCAGTTGTACATACAACACTTCATTAACACTGACAGAGTAAGATTTTCCTGACTAGTATATTCTTTCTCCTCTGATGGAGTTTGTCTGCTGGGCACTGTAAGGCAGGGTGTTGTCTGCCACATTGTGTTAGCACAATATATGGCATGATGCAGCCTCACCCTTGACTGCTGCTTAGATGTTACTGTAAAAATAAAGAAGTCTTTAATGCTGATAATAGATGGTAGAATCAATTAGAGATAAGGTAGGTATCTACAGTACTTTCTAGTATCGGTAACCTTTATAATATGGTGATTGCTAGGCACATGCTGAAATTTTTTTTTTCTTCACACTCTTTTTTTTTTTTTCTTTTAGAAAAGAAAAAAAAGGGGGGGATTAACACTGTTAATCCAGTGTTACTAACATACAGATCGGGATTCCGGAGGAACAGTGACAGTCTTAAAATTGTAATACATGATTTTGTTTTGAAAGAGAAGCAGCAGCACTAAGATATGTTGATTTCTAATTGAATGCAATATTTTTGCTAGGCTTGGGCAAGGCCTCTGCTGATCTTCTGTGGAATAATGTAGTGATCTTGAGTCTAGATCCATGTGAAAATGAATCATTCTAATTAATAGGGTAGTTTCTATCTGGGAAGTCGGATCAGCAGTGCGAAGGTTTGAATAGAGGCATGGCTTAGGTTAAGGTTGAAGCAAAACAGCTGAGCAAACTAAGATGGAAGGCTCACAGCGCACAGTATCCGAAATCTATAATAACCAAGAGTCTGTAGCCTGCAGGACTATCAATCTAAAAATTCAGACATGTAAGATAGCATTCTGAAAATTAAAAAAGACAGGAAATTCCGTTGCTTTGCCATCTGTTCCTCCTTGGACTACGTTCTTGGTAATGAAAGGAGGGGTTATAAGCACCATTTGTGGCAATTAAGTTAAATATGAAGAATAAAGATTGACAAATACGTGTGACTCTGGGGAAAACTTTTAATATTCTTCTCTGCCATTGTGTCTGTGAGATAATCATTCTCCTCAGAGAATGAGGGTTTTTTAGATGTCACTAATCTCTACAGAATGAAAAAGAATTTCCCTTTATCCCTGCTTTGCTTTTCATTTTAAAGACAGAGAAAATGATTGTTGTTCTCTTATATTTTAAAAGAAAAATTAAATTCTTAGCACATAAGTGATGGTGGGAGAGGTCATATACGGTCAGATTCTAATCTTTAATACATGACACCTATTGCCATGTTTCTCAAATAAACTAAAACTGGCTATTCATGCGTGAACAATCACAATTTTTCAGATAGAGAACAATATGCGCAGAGCTGCTGAAATTATCTCTGCTCTTGTCCCTTAAATTTACAGGGTTTTTTTAATACAAAATTCTGTGCTGTTTTTGTTAGAACACACAGATCAAATACAGAATCATAGAACTGAAATAATACCTAGCAGATTCAAACAGTGGGGAATGAGGATGGTGATTGACTTCTCAGAAACCCAGCATGCTGTCACACCTTCTAAGCTCTGTCAAGACTAGAATAAAGGGTGTTTCTAAAATATGTTAGCTAATACTTTTTTTTGCTTACACACCTGCCATGGGGTTCAACTCGCCTTGCTGATACATAAAAGTATAGCTCTCACTCTACACTAGAATTTTAAAATGTGTAAGCAAACTTGTCTAAATTCATTATTTTAAAGCTTAGATGTAGTTGGTGGAAAAGCGATGTTTCCTTTTCACAACTGGCAAGGAAATTACTACCGACTAAAACAACCCTTCCAGAAGAAAAGAAGATTACTTGTAAAATTGTGTGTGTGTGAACTTAGAAGGTTCTTCCTCAGGGAAGGCACAGGATACCTAAGACTTTTCTGCTTATGGAAAGGTCTGACTCTATAGGTAAAGGATGTGAAGGTTTTAACAGCTGCAGTTCGCTTCTGGTGAAGCTTGAGTCTCCATGGAGAAATAAACAGTGCTGGTAAAATGATTTTGCTCTTGGTATAACATTGTCTATGTTAGTGTTCTGTCAGCTTAGTTGTTTAAATTGTGTCTTTTTTAAACACTCTTCCGTGGCAAAACTTTGTTATGTGCTGTAGAAATGGAATATTGCTGTACTCACATGTTAGCTTAAATGGCAGGGGCTAGTCTAACAGAAAGAGAGCAGACACACCACAGCAATTGGGAGTGATCTAAGATCCTCTACAAGAAGCTAATCACTTCTTAGTTTAATCAACACTAAGGTCTTAACCACACCCTTCTGGAAATAACTGATAGTCTTGGGAGCATTTTTCTCCTCCATCAGGCTGTGGAGGTGGATTGGCTGACTAGGGCTTCATTTTTTTGCTCACCCAAACATATGAGAGAGTCTCTGGACAACAAAAAGCTAGTAAAGGAAAATCAGGAACACTGCTAAAATGGTAGAATAGGGAAAACAAGTGAGGAATCATTGAAACCAGGTAGTTTCATCATGCTCAGATGTAAGGGAGCCTCCTAGGGATCATGAGAAGGAACCAGCCGCAAAACAGGTGTTTGAAAGAGGCATCCTGAAACTTGTGGATAAGAGGACTAGAAATATAGCAAGAGATACAGAACACGATTAATTGCAGTGGAGTCATTCTTCCACCTAATGGGTTGTTTAAATGCCCAATGAACTCTGTCAACACTGGGGGAAAAGGTAAGTAAAGGTTCCTAAGAGCTCTTCGATCTGTGAGCACAGAATTCAGAGAGGTATGGGACAGTTGGTGGTTATCTTGTGAGGACTTCCTGCTAGAAACTTCTAGGTATATCACAGCCTTGATGGCACTGTGGATTTGTTAATACCTTGCTAGAATGGACAGGCTAGCTGTGACCGTTGAGCAACAAACTCCCATCTGTCTCAAGATCAAAGAAGCAGCTCAAGCAAACACGAAATACATTTGCTAAACCAGTGCATCCATTCACCTTCTAAAAGCTAGGAAGTCTTGTTGGGACAGACATTTCAGTGAGGAGAAATGCTGGAGGCTGAGGCAAGCAGTAGATGTTGTCTCTCATCTTCTTGTCTTGGGAACGAAGTGATTAAAAAAAAAAATAAAAAAGAATTGTGGAGGAGAGATGATACACCTCTAAGGTTCAGCAGGGATAATGTATTCAAGACAGCAGAGAAGTTATGAAAGAATGAAGTTTAGATTTCACCGACGTCTTCTCCATTATTAAAGAGATAGTGAGCCCTCATAGCAGAAAGTATAAAGAGGATAACTGCTTTTAGAAAAAAAATCCAACTTCCAGGAAACATGTAATGGTCAGTTAGTTCCTTAGTGTTTTCTTGCCACATATTGTTATGGAAAACATTTGGAGTCTATTAAGGAAAAATACTTTGAATTCACCCTCTTGTTCCATAAAAATTGAGTAAAGTATATTGGGAAAGCAGGGGAAGATGAAAGGAAGCAAATGTGATGAATCATATATAGCTTAGAGTGTTGGATCCCCAGCTCACACAGCCTTTTGCAGGTATGCACAAATTTACATGCAGTGTGCTGAGGAATTTATGAGTTGGGTAGGAGAAGAGCCAAACTTGTTCTGGAGCAAGGAAACCAGGACCTGTGGCTGGAAAATATGCTTAATGTCATCCTATCCAGCTTGCGATAAAGACCGGTGTATGATACAAACCCCACATACTTCCTGGGGGAGGTTCTGTGACTGTCTAGTTCACATTTAGCAATGTGAAAAGTATTCAGCCCTACTGGAAATTTCATACACTCATATATATTGGTGAAGGATTTTGAGGCCAGTAAATTGCACGCAGATCTGTAAGGGGAGAGAAAAAGCCTGGTCAGGTGGAAAGCAGGGGCACAAGGCATCAGCAGTCTGATGTAACAGAGGAAAGTAAGTCTCGTTAAAAATCCCTTTTCAATTAAATCAGAAATGTTACAGACCTTACTGTGGTATTATCCAAAGAGACAGGTGGAATTTGTATTCATAAAAACTTTTTTCGTGGAACTCTATGACAGGGTGATGTGTGAGTAGGGTAAAAATGTGCAACCTTTTAAAGCTTGCAAGAAATAGTTGGAGAAAAAGTGAAGGTAGCGGTAGAAAATCATGTTTGCTGTTGTTTAGCTGTCATCAATAATTTCATTTAAAGAGTGGTGTCTCCAGGGTGTTATATCTTTAAAAGAAAAGCAAGCCCTGAAGAAGGCTGCATGATAGCATTTATAATATGCCTTATCATCAAGGCTTCCTTTGAATGGTCACAGTAACATTTGGTATGTGTATGTTCGAATCCTTCGTTCAGGGTGTAGATAGTACAATGCATCATCAGACCCTCATTTATGCTTCACTCTGCTGAAGAAAATGCTGAGTGGTAGCATAATCTGTTTGAAGGGTGTTACTATATTGCATTTGAATGGCACTGTTCTACTTAGCCATGTTTTCTGAGCAGGATGTCTTTTTTGATGTACTAAATGGCACCTGAGTGATGTACATGCATAGTGGCACCTCGGGGCTAGCAGTGTTTCCCAGCTGAGGCTCCCTCAGAGGACAGATTGGCTTTTGAACTGCTGATATATAGGATTAACAAGAAATTTCCCATGAGCACTCAGGATTTTTTTTTGAGGTATTAGGTTCAGGAAGCGTCCAGTTTACTTACCCGTCTCCTCCATTTCATGTTATAATTTATGGATTGACTTCTGTTGTCTCATCAAGTCACCTTGCTGGGCTGAGACTTCATTGCAGCTTGGCAGGAGTCGCCAGTACACGCAAAGAAGAATCTTACAGTAGAGCTGCCCAGAGGAGGACAGAGTGGGAAAGGCTCTGGGCCTCTTGCAGCAATCAGGAATTTCTCTGGGTGACATGAAGCTTTTATCTGAATTGGAAGCTCATTTAAAGCTGTGCTTATGATCATGCTTTTAGTGCCTTCTGAGTTGACCACAGACATCGGAGGGCAGCTCCAGTCATGCACTGAAGGTTGGAGTTGTGTCAAAGTAACAAACAATCTCCATGGAAATTAAAGCTATTTAAAAATCTGATTGAACTGGAAAATGGACTGTGGTTGAGCAAAGAGAGTGCTAATAAGAACAAAAGCTGTCACCTATCATTATTTTCTTGCAGATGGTAGCTAAGTCTAGTATTTGTCCTTGTGATAGCCACTATTTGATTAGTTGCTCATGGTTGCTGGTTTCCTTTAGCAGTGAATAAAGTATAAGCCCCTAACAGCTCAGTTGAGCAGATTTGAATACCTTATCCTTCTTTACAGGTAATACTAGCATCCACAGCATTTGTTATTCCAGTCAGGACTTGCATAGATTCTCCCTTGGTTTGCTGGGCTGGATAAGGCATCTTAATAGTTCCGGAGTCTTTTAATCACAAATAGAAGTTAGAAACCATGTCAATACCGGGATTTGCGCTTTATAGTGTACTTGGCCCACAACCAAGCGATGGGATCAGTATGCTTTTTCTGAGTTGCTGGTCTGAAGTTGTCTGTATGCAGTGGTTTGGGTGAAGGTGAATGTGATATTGGCTCCTACCTGTTTCGACTTTGTTGATGGGTAAATTGTATTCTGTATTTGTGCAGCCGTTGCACTAGTCGCTGGAAGCCACTGTAGTGAGCTGTTTGCAGGCTAAGATCTGCACTTCAGTGAAAGGCAAACTAGGAGGTCAAGCCAAGCCAAGCCAATCCATGAGAACAGGGCAGCCAGCTATGACCTGTACGCTCAGTTTGCAGTAATCTTAGCAGTGATGCATACTTCCCTCATGGGTAAGATTTTTAGGGAGAATGAAATGCCGTAACTGAAAGGCTCACATTTCTTTAGGATTACCGTAGGGCTTAATTAGATGAGCTAATAAAAAGACTTGCAGTTTAAATCTACCCCATGTCTGTTATCCCATGACAGAGTAATGAATCAGGATGTTCTGATTATTTAGGCTAAGTAGGACTTTTCAGTCCTTTTCCTGGTGAACTTCATTACAAGTTCTCAGTTTCTTACCCCAAGATCTATGCTGTCATGAGTCACTTCATCATCTACCGTGCCCTCTCAGTCCTGAGGAGCTTTGTGATTTAGAAAATGCTGCACTGTTTTCTGGCAGCGTTTGAGAGGTGAACAGTCTCTCACGTGGCCATTATCCAGCTCTTTCGACTCTCTGAGTGTCACCTTCAACCTCAGCCTCTGCCCTCCCCGGTGCTGCTCTCCGACCCTGTGTAGGCAGTGTTCGTAATGAACAATTCTGGTCTGTTTTAGGGCATTCTGTCCTCCTGTGCACTTCTCCTTCATCCTCTTGAAGCAAGGGGAATGTTTGGCTTCCAGCTAACTGGAATATATAACTGTTAAATATAAAATTGTCCATCTGCAAAAAAATGCTTTCAGAAAGACAGTCTACAAACCACTCCTTTAGAGCTTCCAAGCCATAAAGGGAAAAACTGATCTGTAAAGTTCACTTTTATCCTATTAAAATGAAACTGGTTGTGAGTGATGAATGAGAACTCATGGTTTACTATTTCTCCTCTAGCTTTCCACTCAGAAAGGAAATGAAAAAACCCACTCCATTTTCAGTTGCAATCCGTCTTCTTTTGCTTAGTAATGATGGAGTAAACAGCTGACTGAGCTGTGCTCTTTGTCTACATCTGTGCCACATTGAAAAGATGAGTAGGAGAAAACATTCGATACGTGTAGGGTTGTTTTTATGTAATGAAAGGTGTATTGATAGTCACTGAGATTCTGTTTTAGACCTTTCACAGATGTTGATGTATGTTACGGCTGATAGGCAGGTCCTCAGTCATAGCTGAATGATTTGTTCAAAGATAGGAAACTAAGGGTCGAAGCAGTTGATTTTGTCAAAGACAGATTACTGGTGGAGTTCTGTAAGGACATGTATGAGATACTGTTCTGTTCAACATATAAAGTAGTGGTCTAGGAAAACAAAAAAAGGGTGCTTAGCAGGTAAGACCGGTTGCTGATAACACTAGGGCTAGATCAGTACTAGCATGCTGGCTACAACGAGTTGCACCAGGAACCTCCTGTTACAAAGTGACAGATCAGCTACTTGGCAAATAAGAGTCAGTGTATTTTGTGAAATTGTTGCCCAGATACTCATTAACAGTGTTTTGGAAGAAAATAGTTCATTGGGATCTTGACATAGGGTAGCACACAAGCAATCGAGTCTCCCAAGCAGGGTATCTGGTTGCTGTCGGGATGGCTACGGAAGTCTGTGTTCCAAGGACCCTTGCCAATGGTGTCTTTGGCTGGATCAAATGAGACTCCCAGAACTGCTGTTCATCTCAGTTTTAACACTGCAGCCAGTCCGTGGTCCTATATGACTGCCACAGCGCATGCATGATCTGTTGGTGCTGATTATCTTGATTTATGTACAGAACATCTCCTGTCTTAACTGTTTGCAAAAACACTGTCCCATGTTACTATTTCTGCACCTGCAAGGAACAATTTCTACAGCGTATTTATAATTCTCTGTACAATTTGGTCAACTCTGGAGCAGGAATAGCCTGGGCAGTCTCTAGAAGGGGCCAGATTTTCCATGCAGGTTGTTAATTGACTCATTAAAACACATGAATTGGTCTGTGCAAAGTGGGAGCTGCCTGCGGGACTCTTCAAGATAGTCCAAAATTCCCACCTGGAGCACTCCTACACTGATTAGTCAAATACTTAACTGCAAAGGCAGCTTGACTTTAGTCAATCAACCTTATTTCAAGCTGGTCCATTATCTCATCCATGCAGGTGGCTGGCTGGGGAGTAGCTAGACCACCCAGGGAATTAACAGCTAAGCGTGGTGGGTGTTGCACGTGGGCACAGCTGTGCTACCCAGCTGCACTGCAGTTATACCCAGAGGAGAAGTTTGAATTTCATGCTTGTGACTTAAGTTCTGTAGTTCTTGCCACAAAGTCACGCATATGGGAGAAAGCAGTCCTAGTTTGGTGTCTGCATTCCTTACAAACTCAGAAAATTATGTGACGTTTAGTTTTAAGGCGATGTGAACACAGAGACTATGAGGTGCAGAGCCTGGGAGTGCCAGAAAAGAAAACCCTACAAGCCAGGAGCAAACCCTAGAAGAGAAGGAGATGTGTTAGGGGTGCCTGGCCCTGCAAAAGGCTGCCACCTGGTTCAGACCAGTGACATTTGGTGGTAGAGAACCAATTGTGAGACTGACCACCTCTTCCTGCCCCTCAAGCTCTGGCCTCAGGCATTTGTCAGCTTGTTTGCTATTTTAAAGGCTCATCAGGATTACAAGGTCTAACTCGAAGTTAAGAGCCATCTAGGAGCGCTGCAGGAGGCAGGAGAGATTGATGCAATCAGGAGTATTCTGGTGATTTCTTCTGCTAAAGCAGGGAAGGTTGTCAATGTGGGCTCCATGTGCAAACTTACTTGAGAAGGCGAAGAAGTGCCGTGGTTGCAGTCTAGCAGAGTAGAAGCAAGCTGAATAGCAGAGGAGTTTTCTATTGTACTAGACAAACGCAGAACGTGATGCACCAGCTGGAAATTGACGCATGACAAATTCAAATTATAGATAAGGTGTACATTTTCAACAATGGAAGTAATCAACCTCTGGAACAATGTGCAAGTTATATATATATACACACACAAAGATACCCTTTTAGTTGAAAATCTTTCTATCAAGATTGGAGACCTTTCTAAAAGGCATGTTCCATTTCAACTACAAGCTGTTGAGCTTGGTACGGGAATTACTTGGTTTCATTTTGTGATTTGTTCTCTGTTAGACCTTAGGCAGTGTTTTTATATATATCCCTTGACATTACATTTATGAATATTTGATGTTAGTCTGATCATGGCCCTAGCTTTGTCATTTTTTTTTCAAGATGTTAAAAGAAGTGTGCCTGTTTGGGTCGCTCCTGATAGTCTTGCAGTTCTGTGCTCTTCTGCCCTCCAACTTAGAGCACCCGACCAAACGCCACGGGTGGTATATAGATATAGGTATATATATAGATATATATATAGATATAGGTATATATATATAGGTGCTGTATAGATTCTAGTGTTGCGGAATTAGTTATTTCTGATACCCACTTTAGTCTCTTGGAAAGATGTCTTTTTCTGAAAATACTTTAATTTTTAATGTCTGTACAGGAAATTCTGTACTGTAGTCCGTAATGAATTCATTATCTCAATTTTTTTTTTTTTTAATGTCATTGCTTTCTCCGATTTTCTCTCTCAGTCCTGTGCACTGTGCATCTCAATCTTCAGGGTGAGGGAAGTTTATAATTAATAGTACCTGTGGGACTAAAGAGTCTCCTTCCGTCTGAACACTTTGTCTCCAGAAGAATATTGATTCTGTTTGCTGTTTAAGACCGATTGTTCAGTCAAGTTCCATTCTCAGAATAATGCTAAAGTTAAATTTTATCTGCCCCCACCCCCCAATGTTTTAAATAATGCTTGTACTTATTTCATGTATTAATGCATCATTTTTCGTGAATACAAAACTGGCTAAATCGAACCCACTTATTGTAACATTTTTCTTTTTCTTTGAATGTGTGCGAAAGAACATGTACTTAACAAGATGTAAAATACTCCTTTTTATAGAAAATGAAAGGTGCTAAATATATGTTTCTGTTTTTACAGGCTAAAGCCTATCTAAAGATAGCTAAGGAAATAGTAAGACGGCTGCCAGTACCTCCTGCTTGAAGTGTTTATCACTGAAACATACCAAAAAAGTGATCTTTTGGTGCGACCAATGCAGAAGAGTCCTGCTGCCTAATTCTGTGGATGCCATATTTTAGTTCTAAGAACTTTTTTAGGAGTTAATTTACCAGAATTTAAATTACGATTGTGATATTTACTGTTTTTCATACCATTACTTAGCCACGTCCAAACGGGTTGAAGCATGCAAAAGGTGATAGACAATATTTAACTGCTGGATGGTAACATCATCAAGCAGGAAGGGATGGCGTACATTTTTCACATGTGTCCTGTTTTAAGGTCAAGAACGAAAAACAGCTGCTCCAGCCAAGCAGAACGATGAGAGCAATGCCAAGGCATAAGTCCTGCTTAAAAAATGACATTTGCAATACTTTAATTTCTGTCGATTTTGCTTCAACTTTTTCCTTGGTTAACTACCGGCCTGACCTTAAGGTCTGCAGAATTTTAAGAAGCAAATTCAGTTATGTAACTGCAATACTTTCGTGCGTTCATCTTAAAATAAAAAACAAAAATTCACATATACTCTGAAGAGTTCTTGTGATGGATCATGAGCGAATTCATTCATTTTTGGATAATGTTCGATCATGAGGCAATTCGCAGTTTAGTGGAGAATGGATTACATGAGCCTGAGGCTTATTTCTTGACTGCTTTGCATTATAATGGACCCCGACAGAAGACTAAGTAACCAGGGTCTCCACTGAAAATCAGATGATTTGCCTGATCTCAGTTTGCCAGGGGATGCAAATGATCAAAATAAATTAAATTTATGATTGCATATTCCTATTACAGTGCAGCAACTTGGAATTTGAACATAAAGATTTATTTTTGAAGGAAAGAAAAATTTGGTCTTCAAACTGCGTGGCCTTCTGGTTTGTTTTTTTACTGCCTTGTATTTCTGTGATCTTTATTTTTGTGTTGGTGTGTAGAAGTGGAAGAATATGCCTTCAGGGAATGAGTTTCCATTTACAATTAGATGTTTGAGTTGACATTTAGGCTTTTTCATTTACACAATGAAGTATGAGTATCTTCAACACACATCTTAACCATATCATACTGGGAATTTAACCTTACTAGGGATTTCTGCTGGTGACCTCTGTGGGACCAAGATTTTCCCTGTACTCCAGATAATTATTCATAATTTCGGATGTAGTTGTTTTTTCTTATTGAAGTGATACAACATAAAAAGCTGGTATACATTTACATGGAGAATATTTAAGTAATATGTATCCCAGAATTTACATGGGAAAGCTAGACACAAATAATGGGTTAAATTTCAAGCTTAGGTGATTTTGTAAACATGTAAATTATATAGTCCAAAGCTGTTGATTTTTTGCTTCAAATCAATCTCTGAACCTCCTTGCCCACACCATCCCCTTAGTGCTCTGCCCTTTCATATTTTATTTGTAACTTATTGGTTTTTTAAATTGAGTGTTACCTCTACACGTATTATTTATTCACGTCTGCTTTACATATTGTAATTGTTGATGTGTATGTCTGTAAATAATCCTTTGGTTGTTTTAGCATAGTATAATCATAAATTTCAGTGGAAAAACTGGGATTTCTGACTGGTTTTTAGCAAAAGGCTATGATACTTTCTGAACTTTGGTATTTATTATTTTCTTTCTGTTAAAAAGAATGTCTCTGACACTTAGTTCATGTTGAGACTGGGTGAACATTCTGTATACAGATATAAGGCTGGTTGTTTTCCGTTCCTTTTCTTTCTTGTTATTTCTTGGGTTAGTTGAGGGATGAAATTTGCTTTCAAGTATCCTTTTATTTGTATTCCTTTTTACATTTTTTTTTTCCTTTTAATTAAGTACTGTGGTTTTGCTCTGTTGAATCCTTCACCTGCAGAACTTATTTGGAATGCCTTTATCAAGAAACTGGTTATAAAGATTAAATATAGTTTCTAAGCAAGTCTGAAAATTCATATTTAATTAACATTTTAGTGGAAGGATTGCACAATGTAGTAAGTGAAACCTGATTTATTGATTAAAAATTGTCAGCCATTTAAAAAAATAATACGTATAGTTGTTTAGAGAAGGTAGGACACTTCTGCATTTAATGATAGCAGTGGTCAAACCAATTTTAAAATGGGAACGTACTTGCTTTAGTTTCTTCATTCTCATGAGTGAAAAAGTATCTAGTTCCCAGCCCTTCTCCTGCAAAGGAAATGAAGGGCATTGACACAGTGTTATTGCTATTTAATGTTATAGAAACACGTATTTTTTTATTATACAGCACACTTAAATACATATTAATGAATTCTAGTCAACGTACTAGATTTGAAATCATAGTTCATAAAATCACTGATAGAAGTTATTGGATTGGGGGGGGTGGTTGGATCAGTCGGAGGTTGAGCCGGAGACAGTGGCATTTAACCATAGTTTATAAATAGAGATTATAGACTTGACACACAGTGTTGTTTGCTCTTTTCAACTCCAATATTTTACTTTCATCTCTGTGATATTTCCTAGTGTACTAGTACATTTTTTCTAAAAATGTTAATCCTAACAACAGGCCCTGGCTTTCCTCAGCTGTATGGGTAGATGCCCTTTGCACAGGAGCAATGGAGACTTAACTGCAAAATTACCGTGACCGTGGGTTACCAGCCCAGAATTATTAAAGTCTGTAGCGTGGCAAGCTGCAGTCACGGGCTGCAGAATCCCACAGAGGAAGAGAAAGAAAGATGAAGGCTGGGGAGGCACGGGGCCAAGCAGGCGGCAGTGGGGGAAGAGGCGAATGTCAGTCCCAGGTCTCCTCCTGTGCAGGTTGAGAGCGAGATTCCCAAGATGGCTTTGTGTCACTGTCAGAGTTATTTTCCCTTTCACGACACGGCCCTTTGTATAGTGAATAGAAGAATTGTATAGACAGTTCTTGTCTTGGCAGATAATTCCTGTTGTTTCTTGGGTGAGGAGCGTATGGGCTGTGTCTTAACACAGTGCGCTTCCTGGCTTTCAGGAATTTTGGTTTCGATGAAGCTGAAGGAGGGTACGGAATTGTTTCTGTCAGTGAAGTATTTTGCTATAAAATTTTTACTGCTATGTTCAGCTCAGTGTGAACTGACGTCGACACTAGGGTTTGTGCAATCCTTCAGATGTTACATTTCTCACAACAGCAACAATTTTTAGTTGTTATTTGAAGTTATGTGAAGAAGGTAGTTTCCAAAAGCAGTTTTTCTCTACTAATTCAATTTGAGTTTAAACTACAACCCATTTTAGTTGCTCTGATGGATGATCAGGGTGATGAAATAACGTTTATGCAGAGAAAAAATGGCAGAAGTAGGTCGTCTTTAGTGTGTTAACAAAAACCCCTTGTAATTCTGAACTTGCTTCAAACTAGTTGGACTCACTTGGACGGAATGCAGCAGGTGAACACACCCCCCCCCAATATTTTTCCTTAGTAAGAATATGGTTTTCACCTGGGTTTTACCCACTTGTGGTGCTGATGAGAGCAGGCTTTGATCCGAAGCAGGTTCTGCTTCATACTGGTTTGTTGGTAAACTTTGTTCAGGCTGTTATTGGGCCCCCTAATGTAAACTAAAGGCTGCAATCAAAGCAGGGAAAAAAGGGAGTAAAGAAGGGGTGAATCTCATGCCAGTAGGGATATCTCCAGGTTCCCAGAGACCCTGATGTAATAATATTGGGTTTGCAGGTGGAAGAATATATGTGGGAGAGTAACAGCAGGGGAGCAACAAGAAAGGAAAACCCTTCTGTTGCTTAGGTGAAAGATTAGAGAGCTGTTGAGAGGCTCTGCGGGCTGCAGAACTGATTTGCAAAGGCTAAAGCACCGGAGCTGCGGTGCCACAATATAAAGGGGATTTCGGGACCTGCTCCAGCTGTGCAAAGCTTCTGCCGGAGCATCCCCAGCCCCGAGACTGGCACGTGAGCTCCGCACCCGAGTACCCAAGTCGCGGGCACTGCTCCCCTCCTTCCACATACCGCTGGTGGGGGTGGGATCTCCGTGCTCACTTTTCCACGAGGTTTGCAGTTATTTGCCCAAGGTGCAAGAAACTTGTTCTACGCCTGGCTCTGGCTGGGAAGGCTCAAATCCATAGCTCCTAAACTTAGGAGAGGTCCTCAGCCACCCGGCTTAGTCTTTGTTAAGGACCATCAAGGAGCATTCATCACTTCTGATAAAGCTGTACTGCTTGTGGAAGGAATGAGGAGCGTCGTCCTAATCACAGCTAATTATTTTTTAGCCTAATGACTTGCGCTAGGCTTTGATCCTTGCTCCCAGCTTTACTGGTGATTTTTACCTAGCGAGTCTGTGAATAAAGTGAGCAATTCTTAGGGTAATGTCTGGCGTTGTGGCGGCTTACAGACTTGAGAAGGGGTCTGGAGGTTCTGCCTTTGGATTTTGATACCCGCATGTCATTTTAGTTTCTCATGGCCACATCTGGGCCTAGATTGCTGTCGTCATTCTTATTCAACAGGAATGCTTCCTAGCGGATATGGTTAGGTGGAACGGCTCCTGCTTAAAGAAGCCTGACAATAAGATGTATCTAAATTGCTGATTTAATTTCAGAATTGACTTACAATGGCAGGAGTTATAATGATGATTATATTTTATTTTGGCAGCATATCAGCCAAGGCACCGATATGTCAGCCACATATCACAAAAACACAGCAAAAGAAAAAATTCATTCCGAAAGTAGTTTTCAGCCTAAATTTAAGACTTATCTTTTTTTGTGGGTTCTGTTTTACATTATAAAGATATTAAATCTGAAGAAAAGGTATATTCAGAAGTCTGTATTTTTCCATTATCTTCACATATTCAGGGAGGCTTTTCTTTTTCGGCAAGAAGAGGACGGGCACAGCTTGTCATTCCTTAGGCACCTATTCCTCTCACTTTCTCTGTTTGTATGAGTCCGGATCTGAATACCCACTTTAATCAATGCAAATAAATGACTTCTCCTAGGGAGTACGTGAGTCCTCGAATGAGCTAGTGGGGGGAAGAACATCTGTTGTCCTTTAACATCGTTTTGAGGGCTTACAGATTTATTTGAAGTGTTTTCCCTCATACCACAGGGATTTTCTAGAACTTGTGTTATTTCCTGTGGTCCAGGGGTTTTGTCTTTTCTGTGAGAGAAAGACGGGAGACTCCTCACACTTGCCTCCCCCACATATGCCGCCTGTTGCTAAACAAGGTCTGTTTTAAGAATACAAACTTCTGGTTACTTTCTCTGACAAGTGTTAGCTTATTTACGATGACTTTCCAATGGTACTTAAGAGTCCTTTTTCTTTTTTACTTTCAGGGAATTTTTTTTTGGTCAAATTAATTTTGAAGAAATACCATAATGTGTTTTTTAAAGCCCAGTTTGTCTGCGCAGTTGGGAGAAATGAACAGGGTGAGAAACTCTCTTATTAAGCCAAGCCCATGTTCTGTAGGTTTAATTTTGGAGTGTTCCTCCTGTGTGTAAATGTTGCAAACATTTTTACATCTCATTAAGGGAAACTGTTCAAATGAACGGAAGTTCAGAAGCCTGAACGCTTTCCTGCTCTGCAGAAAAGACTTTGAGGGCGGTGTGAGATGTGTGTGTAGGCTGGTCAGGCAGGCCAGGATGAGTTTACGTGTTGTTTTATCTGCTGAATCAGGAAGTTTCCCCGTGTCTCTCTTTAGAGGAGGAATTTCCATATAAACGGGCTTTTGTCTGTGATACCTTGAGGCCTCTAATTAATTACGTTTCGGATGGAGTCGGGAGGGTTTGGGTTCACCCTCCCCACTTCCTCCTGCAGGATAATAGGACCCAATGGCTATTTTGGAGAGTTACTTTTTAAAACAAGTGTTAAAAGGCTGGGAAAATGTGCCTCGTAAGCATCTAGGCTTTGAAAACTTAGTCTAATAAACCCACATTTATTCCTGAGTGCCAGCACTACTGGCATCTCTTTTGTTATGCCTTAATATCCTAAGCTTTTAGAAAGCCTGCGAATCCGTTGCTTGTTTGCACTTTTTTATAACCGCGTGTTTTACAAATGCATTTCTTATTAACACAGACACTTTCGGCTTAATTTCTTTACGGTGTAAATAAAACTCCTTTTCTAAAGCAGTTTTCCTTGACTATTGGTAACACATCTAGAAAGTTATTCCTCTAGAGAAACGAATGACAGGGCTGTTGGCTGCCGAATGCCTTCTTCCCTGTTGGGTTAATATAGGAAATTGTAATCGCTGTCTCGGTGAATGTTGTTGGTTTTGTTACCCTGATGGGAAATATATCTTCACTAATACAAAATGAAACTGCTGATAAAATGCCTTTTAATTATTAAGAGTTTGTAGCTCGTGAGTATTGAAAACAGTACATGCTAGAGTAATTTATTTAAAATATTCCTGTTTTTTACACTTTTTAAGGACGGTCTTTAGGAAAGCAGTGGTAATAAAGACATTTTGACAAACTCTCTGCTGTTGAAATGGATTGCTTTCCACTGGCTGAAAAGGTCTGCCATTTTCACAAAAGATATGACTCGTACAAGTTGAGTATTATTCACCATCAGTGCCTGTGTACAGAATCCTATGTGTGAATCTGCAGTAGGAGGTGACAGGAGGGAAGAGAGATGACATACCAGCATTTGCCTGGAATGACCTCATGCCAGGAAGCAATAGGAATTTGTTTGGCACAGCAAAAACACAAGCAGAGTGACATTTTTAGTGAAGGCAGATGGGTCAGGGCAAAGCAGGGGATGTCGTATTGGTTTGTAAATGTGACAGCCGAATGAAAGGAAATCAAGCATTTATACTGTCAGAAATAATATCGGGAATGTGTCTGTCCCACTTCTGCCAGAAATGTACAGTCAGGGAATGTGTGTCCCGGGGTGCCTGGCGCCCCGGGGACGTGTTGGTCCTGGGGCTTCGGAGATGTGGAAGGACAGTCTCGTCAGATCTCTGCAGATCATCAGGAGATGACATCATTTATGACGCGATTTTTGCATGTTAGGGAGGCTATCGAAAAAATACACTTACCAGTGAATAGTTGAAACCAGTTGCCACAGAACGCGACTTGAGAAGTGGGACGTCTCAGTTCCTGGTCAGTCTGTTTTACATCAGATCACATGCCGTCCCAGGGTGGTTCTTTATTAAAATTAGCGTTTTAGCTGTCGTTACCGCAGGAGCTGAAGTCGAATACAATGGCAAGATACATAATCGCTGCAAAGTATTTTTCCTGACACTTGGGTGATACCGACAACCAAGGAGTCATTTAGAATGCCCGACTGCATTACTGTACCAGAGCTTAACATACAGTAACCTGAAGTTTCATCCTATTCCAGTCATTTTTTTTCTGCACAGTGTGTGTCGCGTTTCCTTTTCCAGCACTTTACTACTGTCGGTTGTCCAGATAAAGATAAAACGATTTATGTGCAGGGGCTCCTAGAGGGAATTCCATGCTTTGAAGTGAGATTATATAATTTTCTTCAAAACAAAATGATGAACGATGGGGTTGTTCTTTCTTTTCTGTTTAGTTTTCAGGAACTACAGCCACCATAAGATAAGATACCAATTAGACATAATTTCGTATAGTCAGATTGGAACTCTCCTAAGCAGGCGCTAATCATATCTAGAGAATACAAACACACAAGCAACAGAAGGCCCTGGGGTTTTTTTTGTATATGAATGTCTTTGCTTAACCTTATCTTCATTGGCATGGGAACGATAACGATCTGTGGCAGATAAAACACAAAGGACATTGGAGAAGCACATGAGTTAATTGTCACAGTTGAGGATCATGAAAACATGTCTGTTGAACCCGGATTTGTGCTGCAGCGTGTGCAGGCACCGACACTGGAGGAGCCAGCAGCATTCAAAGAGTGCCACAGGAGTTTCCACTTCCGAAGTGAGCTCCAAACTCACTCTGTCATCTGCTGTTCAGAAGAGTCACACCCTAAATGGTGACAGTGTTGGACCTTTAGACTGTACGTTCGCCTGTCCCTAACGCGGGAAGTGACTCACCGAAATGTTTGTTCTTCACATTGCGATCTGCTCTCCCCAGGAAAACAGGGACCTGTTTACCCCGTGGTGTATCAGTGCTTCTTATCAGGCTGTACAATATCCCTGCCGGGGCTGGTGCTGGTCAATATTTGTTAGCAGCTGGTATTCTGTTTGTAGAGGGACAGTTGCCGTGGGTAGTACTTGGGAACCGTGTTCTTAAATTGCACCTGGCTGCACCCGGCAGTTGTTACGGGCTACGGTTGTTGCTTTGATTTACTTTCTGTTTGAGTAGTGCTGTGTTACTTGTAGGCGATGTGTGGCCCTGCAATCTTAAAGTGTTACCCGGTCACAAGGTAAAACCCTGCACCAGCCTTTGCCTGGTTGCTTTGGGAAGAGCTCTGCACTGGGGGAGGGTGGCAATGGTGGAGATGTCCACTCTCCTCTTTGCCACGAAGGGCTTAGTAGGGCCTGTTGGGATACGGGGACAACTGAGGGTCGATAAAATGGTATGAGGAGTTACCTTCCATGTTACATTTGAACACGAAACTAGTAAGGAAGGAAACTTGGAGGGAAGCTGGAACCTCTCTACTCTTTCTCCGGCCTTTTCACAAAAAACACCCTTCTTCTGCAGCATTGTAAATTAGCAGTTTTACATCGCGTGGCTTTGATAAACTGTATTTTTACTATTTGTGTTATTGTAATCATAAAACGGTAAGTGGGCTTTCTGTGCACATTTCATCCATACCTCTGTTGCATGTTATTCTTCAATTAGGTTGAATATGTCCTGATATTTTTGCATCGTTATATTCTGGTTGCCTGTTAACAGACTGATCACTGATTATTTTAGTAATATTACTTGCTGCAGCACTTTGTAAAATACATAATTATTTCCCCCTGTATATATTATGAAAATGCCCCATTGTGCTTCCATGTGTGCGGTACCTCTCTCGCTTTCCACTGGGGGCTCAACTGCAAAAACAGGAGAAGAAATACACACTTGGTTTCTTTTTAACTAATTGTACGTTTTGAAAAATCCTTTACTTATTCTAACATGTGCTTTTCAAGCAATACTTACAGCAAAATGCAAAGACATGTCTAACTAATATACTTTTATTGCTCTCCACGTTCTTTTGAGAGTGTGTTATTCATAATCTTTAAAAAGAACCATTTTCTTTTCAAGAAGTGTCAGTGTTTGTTATGTTCAACTAAGAAAAAAAACTCAGAAAACCGTTTATGATACAGTTTTATAGTTTTTGATGGGGCATATGAAAAGCATATTTTCTGTAACCTGTGTGCTCTAACTTAGTGCTACTAAAATATAAAATAATAGAGCCTGGCATCCATGGAGAAGAAGTGGTCAACGTAAGATGCAAAGAGGACGATTTGCTGTTTGTGTTGTAGCGGAGAGAAGGTAAGAAGTTGCCTGCATCTCAAAGCCAAGCCCTAAAAGTAGCGATCTCTCTGCAAACTAGAAATATTATGACTTCTATGCCCTAGTTGTAAGTAAGAATTAATTTCACTCCTGTGATGTGTTGTGGAAAACCGGATCGCTGTCTCTCTGTAGGAGGCCAGTGACTGCTTGACAAGACCGGCAGCGGTGAAGTTTCCTAGTAATGAATGCCTCACTCTTCAAGAGGATTATTGCATTTTGATTAAGATCGGTTTATTGGCATTACGGTATACAAAAAATTTGATTCAACCTTTGCAATTGCTGAATGCTGACCTGCAGGCATTTTGGCCCAGAAGGCATCTGAGACTTTAATTTGGCAGGTGGTTCAAAAATCACTGAGTGACCTGTGATCCAAGGCGCAGAGCTCTGCTTATGCATTGCCGAAGTGGCACTGATTCATCATCTCTCCCGGGAAACCTCTGCCGGGCTCACTTCAAGCCTTGCTTCCCCTAAGGGAGTTTTGAGCGTTCGTGCTCTTTTAACGAGCTGCATTGGAAGATGCTCCTGTGAAGCAGCGATTCCGCAAGAGCAGAAATACTGTCAAAGCTAATTCATCCTGGAGCTTGTATTAACTGCTCATTACCAGTGTTTGTCATTATGTTTTCTTCAGCTGTTGTTTTGGTGTAAGCAATGTCAAGTGATCTGACAACAGCAGAAAATCACACCGCTTTCAGCGGGTTAGATGCAGTTTTAAGTGTATTTCTGGCAGTTCACAGTTGTCTGCAGACTCGCATCTCTTTGTTGGGGGGGCCCCGTTTTGCAAAACGATCCAGATTTCAGCCCAGCGGTGCTACGTGCTGTGGTACCGATGCTCCAGCTCCAGTTGTGCGTTGCTGGTGACTTGCCTGGCCCCAGGCACGGCAAACGTGGGGTCGTGCTGCTGTGCCCTGGGCCCCCGGTGGCACCCTGACTCGTTGCAGTCTGGTGCGGTGATTGGGGTAGTCCCGCTAATATGGTAGGGACGCTCATACTTACCATGAGGGTGGTGAGACACTGGAACAGGTTGCCCAGGGAGGTGGTGGAGGCCCCATCCCTGGAGACATTCAAGGCCAGGCTTGATGAGGCTCTGAGCAACCTGATCTAGTTGAAGATGTCCCTGTTTACTTCAGGGCGGTTGGACTAGATGACTTTTAAAGGTCCCTTCCAACCCAACACATTCTACAATTCTGTGACTCCAAAACATGGTGTACATGTTGGTGTTTGTAATACCCACCTTGGGCCGACCCCTTTCCTTGCATCACAGGGGCTCAAAACACGAGTGCCCTCTGGAAAGGTGAAAATCAGCCTCCTTAAATCACTGTGAGGGCTATAAAAGGGAGTTGCCTTTCCTGACATTTCTTGATATGGGAAATTTTCCCAACCGAGCGGCCCATTGGGAGATGGAGTAGCCTGTGGGAATGGGCTACCAGCCCTGGGGCTCAGTGACAGGCTGAGCAAGGCTTATCTCCCCACGATGAGGGCTCAGCCCATCCCTGCTGCTCCCTCATGGATTTCACCCTTTAATTCTCAGTAGGTTATAAATCAAATCCAGGCGTTACAGATCCCTTTTACACCCTGCCCAGCGCCGCCTGCCTGTTCCTGGGGACTGGTGAGAGATGTGTGTGTCGGGTGCGATCTGCTCGGGTGCCACGCCAAAGGCAGGGGAAGGCGGTGGCAGTTTTCAGCAAGGGACGAAGCTCTGCATGCGAAGGTGAGTACTGGGAGTGCATGGACATACAGGCTCTAGAGATGCACACGAGTCTGCGTGTGTTTGCAAACTAACTGCAGGTTTTGTTTAGAGCAAAATGTCCCATAGAAGTGTGGTTTTCACTAGGAGGCAAGGAAGAGGGAGAGCAGGAGGTGTAAAGAGTTGTGGTTGCATAGGGAAGATCTCACACGTGTAACCAAAGCAATAATTCCCCAATTTAGAAATTTGACCTGGGTCCTCTCTTCCAAAGAGAAAAATCACATTTTTTTTTTCTTACAATGGCTGTGAGAATCACCCTTCCTGCCATAACTTGCCAAAGCAAGAGGATGATTTTTCTCATAACTGAGATCTTGCTATTCTGTTTGGGGATGAAGCAACAGCCTTTGCTAATCGAAAAGAAAGTAAGTGGCGCGGGGGCAGGTTTTTTACCCCCAAGGTTCGTTCTGCATTGCAGAGAGCTTACAGATCACAAATACGTTCAGCTGTTGTGTCATGTGGACACCTTTTTTAACATCGGAGTAAAGTCAGGGCGCTAAACTCCTCAGCAGCTCAGCACAAACAATTTTGCGGTAGGCTGACTACCATTGCCCAGTCCTCGTGCTCCATCAACAAGGTTTTTTCTTTAAGTGGCTGTAAAAGAATGAAACAACACATAGATGTTTATCCCTTGATTATCTAATTATCTTTGATAGGAATAGGATTAAAAAAATCAGATTATATTTCTTAGAAATTTGCTGAACTTTTTCTTTGCAACTAACCACATAAAACATTTAAACTGCATCTGCGGAGAGGCAGATACAAGAAAAATGAACGCTTCTTTTCATAAAAAATTTTCCCTTCCAAAAGTCAATGACTGACTTTTCATTGACTTTTCTTTTGGCTGTCATTATGTAAAAAAACCACAACCCAAACCTCCCTGCTTCTTACCTTTTTCTGCTTTCTTTAAATGACTCAGTTATTCAACAGAGAACGTTGAGCTGGGTCTTAGGTGTAAGTTCTAAATATCAGGAGGTTTTGGAGCCGGCAGCAACAGTTGGGTGAAGACTTACAAAATGCAGCAGTCCAAGCAATATAGTCATTTGAGGAAGATTCCATGAATTTAGTTCTTTACCAGAAAATGCCCATTTTTCTTGGCTTTATCTTCTTGACAGATACCCAGAAACTTATATTCCTTGATAATTTCTTATTTAATGCCTACCTATACAATATGTTATAAGAAGCTTTTTTCAAGACATTTATTTATTTTTCTAAAATATGTATACATTTTTCTTTACCTTTTCGAAACAGAATTGGTAATGTTAAGGCTTTGATTTTCAAATTGGAATGAATAGCAGCTTATTTTGTAATGATTTTTATTCCAAATTTTACTATGTTGTATACTGGGTTATTGTTAAAATTATTTCTGCATTCCTATTATGTGTGTGAATTTGAAAGACTTTGACAAAAATAAATAGGTGTGCAATTGCTTCAGATCTCTTGCTAAATATATAATGATAGGATATATACCACATCTAATTGCTTCTAAATCCAACTAATTGATCGTGACGATGTTTTTGTAATGTTCTCTTCTAAAAACATACAATTTACATTTCGGGATATGCTGCAATTTACATTTATAACAACATTATTTTGACCCAGCTTATGCTAATGTTGAGTTTCAAAAAAGAAAAGGGAGCGATTCTCCACCCCCGTTTTAAAGCAGAGTTGGTGTGGGCAGGTAACGTACCCCAGTATGTACTGAAGGAAGAGGTTTGCCTTGCAGCCTCTGCGTTTCTTTGTCTAGTTTTGAGAGGGTTTGATCAGATGCCCCTGGACTCTTCCCCCGAGATCTACAAAGCAAGATAGATTTGTCACAAATGTGAAGAGCAGAGGCAAGGAAACTTGGTAGATGTGTCGTCTGAGAAATCCCCTCCGTTACATTGCTAAAATTAAAATACAAGGAGATGGCGTAGATCACAGCTTGGATTAGGTAGCTGTCACCAGGAAGAGGAAAACTGGGCTCTAGCCCAATTTTGTACTGTTAAAAAAATACACAGAAGGAACGAAATTATCTCAGTCTCTGATACAATTACCTTAAATACAGTTTGTACAGAGATAACATTTTCATTTGCATCCTGAATACTTGATGCCTGCATACCTAGAAGGTATAATATTTCTACAGAAAATACCCACGTACTCGGGTTTGGCGTACAGAAGAATCCCTGCTCCAGGGAACAAACAGGTCTGAACTAACTGAATGCCTGTGAAGAGATGTAAAGCTTTCTCTAGGAAGGGATGTAAACCACGTTACCAAAACTATTTGGAAGCTTTTTCAGTCCAGATTCCTCTGTGCCTGTGACTTCAGCATACCTACAACAATAAGGCCTTTGTGTAGCTGCTTTTATAAAAGGACACGATACTTGGTACATTTATTTATGTATTGTGCCTAATAATACTTGACCTAAAACCTGTATGCTCTCGGATTTACTTTGCATATAGGCCTGACTGGAAACATCCCTGCTAAGTGCCAGCACTTCGGCATTGCTGGTGTCACTGCCTGCGCCCGCGCGCAGTGGAAGTTCCTGCTGTCCCTCATGCTCGTCTTTGGTAACCCGGAGTTTGTTTTGGGGCACAAAACATACTTTCGAAGGAGCAGTAAGATAAGAGATACCTTCTTCAGCTGTTATGCTAAAATAAGCAAATGAAGGCCCTACCTCAACACTTTTGAAGAATTTGACTTCCCGGTTCCTTTAGGTAGGAGCACTGTTCTTTTCTCCTCACCATCATGATGATGGTAACCTCCTGTTGGGTTAAATGCTGTTACTCTTTCACACTCCAAACTATGACAATATCGGAGATAATAAAAGAAGAAAAAATTCTGTGATTTTATATTGCTTTCACAGAACAATTAAAATACTTTTTCTATTAAAGTGATATTATTTACGTTGATTGTCTAGATATGACTCATGTACGGATGGGAATGCGTTTTTATAGAATAGGGGTCCGCCAAGCAATTGGTTTGGAAAATGGTGAGTGGAAATCACTTCTAAAGAGGAAAGGTCATCTTGAGTGCCTATGAACAAATACTGCCAGATCTTCTTTAAGAACAGTAGGTAACTATCCATCACTTCTATTTCAAAGTTGCTTGGCATGGCCTTATCCTAGTATTTTCCCCATGCAAACAAACATCTAAAAATGCTTCTGCTTATGCTCATTAGCATAAACATCTTCACCAACACATTGAAAGTGACTTCTACATCTGGTTGCCTTGTAATTTATTAATAAGCACATGCTGTTTAATAAATGATTATTTTTTGTAAAAAGCATTAAGAATTTATGTTTGAGATTTTTTTTTTTTCTTTTTAGGGAAGTGAGGAAATAGTTTGGAGATTGATTATTTTTTTTCTCTTTGTATCTGCTGTAGATACCTATATTTTCTACCAAGATACCAGGTAAGGCACAAAAGGGGAAACTGCAAAGGTCAAGAAAAACATCTTTTCAATACAATGAGACAGTGAAATGCTGAACAGGGCACCCGACCCTGGAAGGTCACCGTTGACTGTGAATAATTTAGAGAAGCAAACCCAGTACCCAGTTTTGCTGTATGATTTTGCATTAGGATGATGGCCTTAGCCTGCAACAGTCCACTCATCCAGATTTTTCTGCTGGCTGTTACTGATTTTTTTTTTTTCTTTTTCCATACTGAGATGTGGTTAGTTAGAGCTTACATTTTTACCACTTGGATTTGTGTTTCAAGGTTACTTCCTTGTGGCTTGGAGCTTTGATGAGCTAGTTATAACCTCTCTGTTTCCAATATGCTTTTATGGATGATATACCTCCTTATATGCATGGCATACCTACTAAAGAAATTATAATTACCAAGCTGGCACAGTCTGTATATGGCCTGTCAGGGCATCTGGACATTTGCTGAGTATTAATTTTTCTGCACAATGTGAATTAATGGAAAATTCCAAATCCTGAAGTCTGTTCTCTAACCTACTGCTTTGAACAGCATCGCAGAGGGAGCAGTATCAAAACAGGGATCCGAGTGATTGAGGAGGGAGCTGAGCGTGTGAGTGCTTGGTGTATTTGCACAAATTGGGATAATTAAAGCTAAGCAAGAAATGAGAAATGACAGGCAAGTGCAAAACACTCTTTTATCCAACTTGAAGCCAGATGACTTCAGATGCCAAAAGGTTCCTCTCCTGTGACAGCTTTCAAACAGCCCTCACAGACTTCAGCTGCCACCACCTGATGCTCTAAGTTAGAATTCACTCATCGCTGACCTTTTCTGGCTTTATTTCCAGGGGAAAAAGAGGTCAGGGTGACTAAAATAAAGTCAGTATAAGGTCTCAAAAAAGCTAATATTTTGAAACACGTGTTTTATATTTCTTGATGTGACCTCCAGTTCTAGGCAAACAAAAGTGAAGGTGAGAACAGAAAGTCAAGAGCTAATATTGACTCGGAGTGATCCCAAGTTCAGTATTGCCAAGCCTAAATTTGCAAACCATCAGGCTGCATAAAACTCATGATCTGCTTAGGGAGAACTAAAGGAACAGCCAACCAACCAGACAAAAAATATAATTTAATTTGCCTACTGGTTTTGAGACTCTATTTGAGACTGCATTCACAGGTTTCTGCAACTGTGGAGACTAGAACCTTACTATTTTCTGTTAATGGAAGTCAACATAATAAACTCCCAGAGCTGCAGTATAAGGAAAAAAAAAAAATTAAGAGTATTTTAATGAAATTGTGGAAGTCGGCAAAATTGCACGTTGTGGAGATACAGGGCAAAACCCCATTGATGTTAAATTATTGCTTAGATGCTGACAGAAAGGATTAGTTTTCTGTAGCCCTATTTTAGTGCAGCCGCTGTGGCCATTGGATGAATAAGGTTGTAAATAGGGGTAATCAATGAAAGAGGACATCCTGTGGCAGCAAACAGGCAGTGGCTGCAATGTGACAAACTAGAAATATTAAGCGAATGAAGATCTCGGACAGAATGACTCCTCAAAGGAGCTCACCTCTCTCCTGGCTCAGAGTGAAAAAATGAGGGACATTGCTGGATGCAAACATCCTCATCCCCTCTGACATCAGGCAACCACAGAAAGTTGCCCCCTTGGAATAGCACCCCTTCCCACAAGCTCTGTATTTACTTTTGCAGGAGGCCCAGAACTTCTTCCTACTGACACTGGAATGAAATGGCTAGTGAGGGCTCTACGCAATATCTGAATTGCTCTAATTTCTGCTCTTTTGTACTAAGCGGATCGCTACGTACAACATTGAGACTGAAATACGCTCTATCCCTGATGTGTAAGACACCAAGTCAGCTGGTTGGGAACCTTCTGGAAAAATGGTGTCTCATCAGTAAGTGGTGACTGAATAAAACCAAGTCTTCGCGTGTTAATTTCCATTTCTCTTCCTTGCCTTTCTCTAGCTCCTTTCCCCCCGGCTCCTTCCTACCTCCTTTTCCCTTTCATTTCTCCAATTACCAGTGCTGCAGTCTCCCCATGCCCATATCATCTCTCAGTCCAAGTTCTGCTTCTTGCTAGACTGGCATCAGTTGTTCAGAGATCCAGGAAGTCGAACCTACCCTGAGACCTAGGAGTTACTTTACATGGCTTACATACAACCTCTATGTCTACCTTTTTTTTCTTTTTTTTTTTCTTGTACATATATTTAAACTTCTTTTTTATTAAAAATACTTACAAACCCAGGCTCTCTGCCTTGTTTCCCCAGTCCTTGGCCCTGCTCCTGCTGGACTTGTAAATACTTTAAATTTAAAAAATTTAAATTCGATTACAGTAGTAAATTCTGCTGAGCTTTTTACCTTCTCTTAGAATCACTCATCTTGACAGTGCTCCCAATGTCCTCAGATTCAGGCATTGTCTTGAATGGGCATAAGCAAGCTGAGAGGTGAAGGGGTGACTGATCCCTATGCATTTCCTTTTTTGACTTTTTGCTGAGGATTTTTCTTCATACGTAATGCTTTCCCATTTGTACTTCCTCTCGCTTTCTTCTTCCTTGATCTGATTGATGAAAGAGTGCTGGCTCAAAGAGCTCCGCAGTAACAACAGCCTCTGTGTGTGGTGGAAGGGCAAAGAGGTGAGACGCTTCCATCCAGGATGGAGGGAGAGAGACGAAAAGGAGGACACACAAGGAAGCGTATTCACAGCACGAGCATTAATAACTGGTGCCTACTAAACACGTAAAGGTTGGTGTTTCTGGCCCAGGAAAATGTCTTGATGACAGTTGCCAAGTGAGTCAGTGTGCTTTCTATAGAAATTTAGAGGTATGGCCCAAAATTGCAACTTGAGGCAAGTGACAGTTGTTAAAGCTCACCATCAGATTCCTGTACTCTTCCTACCCATGTCAGATGTCCCTTCCACCCTGAGAGCCCAGGGTGACTGACTGCTCACACAGACTGGGAAAGCACCAGTTTTTCAGATGCCCAGCTGGTTTCCATTTCCATTAGGCTTTGGTGCACCTAGTTTTGACCATGCTTGTTACATATCACCAACCCCTGAGAACTCCTCAGTCACGGTATCCCCAGGGTTTCTGGAGATTTTGTAACTATTTAATAAATTGTGAGATAATGGAGATTGGAAACACTGATCAAAGGAGTGAGTAGAAGTTGTTTTGGGAGCTCAGAGAACCGCTTGCTCTGTGAGGAGCGGCCTGTGAGGAGCAGCGCTGCTCTCCTCAGCTCCCTCACCACTTGCAGGGGGAATGGTAGACCAAAGCAGCGACCCAGAGTCCCACAGCGACTTTGGGGCTGAAGTGGGTGTTGTGAGAGTGGGTCGTGATGCTCCCAGTGGTGGTGGAAAGAGCAGCAGTGATGGAGAGAATCGTCTCTTCACTCCATTGTCCTTTAATAAACCATAATCTGCTTTGGAAGCTCATTTTTTCTGTATGCTAATAAAATGGAATTGCATTTCTGAAAAGTGTCAATATCAGCACAATATGCAGATTTTTATGCAGACTTTTATAGTGAAAAAAAAAGTTCATAGCCTCTTTTACTCTAGTAATCACTGCTGTTAATTAATAAGTCTTTGTTATCTCTAAATTGAAGTAATACTGTAAGCTACTCATTCTTGCTGCTTAGCTTTACTTAATTGTCCAGACATTTGACTCAGCACTGACTAACGGAGATGCCAAGTCCATATGCTAATACGTTCCCCTGCTCTTAGGGGACTATTAGTTAGCAAGCTGCCCATTTAATGCCGAGCACGTGGGAACTGCTGTGTAGTGTGAACATGCTGGCCCAGCAGACTTGTTTCACTGCCAAAGCGCTTCAGAATCGGACATAATTTTTCAGTGTCACATTCCCTTTCAGGGAACTCTCCTGACACGTACAGGCTTTTGTTTTCTTCTCTCTGAACCCACCGTTAGGTGCTCAGAGCTCCACGAAGTCCAACCTGCCCTGAGACTTGGGGGTGCTCCACATGGCTTGCGCACCGCCTCCCTTCCCTTCCAACACCGGCGCAGAAATGGCCATGAAAGCATTTAGTTGCCCCCTTTCCCCCTCCTTCCCTTTAGATTCACAATGGCCTCTGAACCTGTATTTCAGAGGATTATACTAGGAGCTGTAGGACTGAAATATGGGTAAAGCTAGATGAAAAAGAAATGAAGAACCCCCCTAATTCTGCAGTTAGGGCAGATGGTGTCGTTTGGCATGCTAACAGTGTGATGCCGTGAGTATGATACCCTAACATTGCTCTGCCCTTGTGACCCATAGTTCATGGTGGGGTGTAACCGAGGAGTTTCATTCAGCCTGATCAGGTACCAACCTGCACATACGCCCGTTTCGGGCTGTAACAGCAGTGCCCTGTGCGTGAGGCTGCCTCTGCTTGAGGTGGTAGTTTGTTGCGGTTGTGATTGATAGACCAGCAATATAAGCAACGTGAATTTTGCCGGTGGAGAGAGCGTCTTTTAGGAGATCGGCTGGGAGAGCTGGAAATAACTGATCAAGCCCTCAACCCCAAAAGTTTGCCTTTGGGTTGGAAACAGAAACTTCAGTATAAACTCAACAGACCGGTGTTGTAGGACTGCTGTTGAACTGAAGAAACCCCAAAACTTGTCCAGCCTTTCCCACTCCACCAGTTTGTCTAACAAAAGGTGTTACCTCTAGCCTTAACCTTTTGCATTATCACTTCTAGGAGCTACACAATTAAAAGTTGTGGGCCAATTTTACTCAAAGGACTGGTACTTCCTAGCACCACTGGTTCGCTGGCATGGTGGACTGGATCCAGTCTGTCATGTTCCTTCGAAGTCCCTCAGATGGGAGGACGGAAGCAGCCGTATCTCCCACCAAGGCATCAGAGAAGCTCAGCATACTAGAAAGACCAAATTAATCTATTTTCTAGGCACTTATCTGGGCTCTCTTCCCTCGGCACAGCTCACTCTTCAGGCTGCAGTGGGCAGTTCAAGGGTAACAGCAGACTCCCTAGGGTCCTTGGCTACTGTTGGGTAAATCCAGCTCTAGATCGTTATAAAAAGCAAAGAGTCAACAAATGTGAAATAATAAAGTGAAAGGTGAGAACAGGGCATTGGTTGTATTGAATCACACCATCGATCATCACCTTTGCGCTCTTTTGTCTATTCTATTTTTATGGACAGTATTACTAGCTCGAAATATATAGATGTTCCAATAGTGTTGCACTGACCCATAGCTTCCCTTACCTTTTCGTGGGGCTCTGCTGTGGTGAAGCTGGCAGGAGCTTTCCTTCTCTTCAATATTCTTACCCAACTTTATTTCGTTCCTCACTTGCTGAGGACGGAGCAGTACACGCTGTTGGTGGTGTGCTCTGGTCAGGCAGAATGAGGTCTGTCAAAAGAAAAAAAAAAAGTAACAAAAAGTGGGCATTTCTTTCCTTCCTGGGGGTGTTGGCAACATTTTGAGGCTTGGGCTTCAGTGGGGGAGAGAATGGGACTTGGTATTTTAGAACTAAGCAAACTGCATAGTCCTTTCACAGCCCATGGTATCATGGATGATTGCACATTGTGCTCTTAGCAGTTTATTAGTCTGACGTTTCACTTGCTTTCACATTGTTGAATGGAGATTTCTCCCTCCCCAACAGGCTAGGGAAGGCCCAGAAACAGGCTGAGTATTACGTATGGTTGGAAACTTGTGGACAGACCTATTTCTTTTGAAAAATGCTTATTCATTGAAACTGAATTGTGCAGGGGATGTTGATTTTGATTTTATATTTTTTTTTTGCACTTGCTTTTTGCTGTAGATTATACTATTATATAACCCTATATATATAATTTTAGTTGGTATGAATTGAAATGCAGAGTGAAAAAAAGGATGAATTGTTTTGACTTACTGGATTTTTAATGCTATTTTGTGGGAAATCCCAATTTTTCAGTCCACTCTGGAATGAAACGATTTTTGCAACATCAGCAGCTTATGTGAGAGACATTTTAAAATTTGACCAGCACTGTGTGCTGATCTGCATTGCTCATCCCCCTCTTTCCAGCTGGCTGTGCTGGGCAACTCTTGCCGTGGTCAGTGGTGTCACCTGTTAGGAATCATTAGAAATGTTGTTGTAAGTACCAGCCTGGAGAAAAGAACTTCTGCTGAGGACGGGCAGAAAGGATGGCTGGCTAATGGAGGGAAAAACGGAGGGGCCTCGCTGGCTGCAGTCCTGGGTTTGGCAAGTCTGAGGGGAGAGTTTCAGTAACTTTCTTACTTATTACTCGCGTGGCAGTGTCCTTTGCGGAAAGGAGAGGAGACAAAGATGAGGACAAAACCAAAGAACATGGTGAGATTCCCTTTCGAGTAATTTTGTGGTTGAGGTGCCATTTTCTGTGTACGGGGAGCGGTAAGCGCCCTGGCTTTTGGTACATTTTCCTGTCTACTTCAACGTCTTGAGAGACACGGTATTGCCCTAAAGTCTGATAACAGGAACAGGCTATGCCGTGAAATTCCATCAGTTTTAATTTATCTGGCCACCATGCATGTCACAGGGCAGGAGTATCATGCAATTACTCTTTAATTATATGATTAGTTAATAGGGTTTCCTATTAAACACCATGTAACTACGTGGAGATTACCATGTAATTACCTTTAGTAGATCCAAAACTAATTAGCATATAACCTGTATTCTTGCCTTGTGGTTCAGAAGGCTATAATCTTGTAATGATATGGTACTCAGTGTGTTGTTAGCCTGCCACTACATGCTAATTGCCGTGTAGTTAAATGCACAGTAGTTTCCATACAAGTAGTATTTGCACCCTCTTACCAGTTGTCCTATAAACTTGCGTCCCTGTTGGCTTTGACAAGGACTTAAACCAATTACATTTTCAAATTGCCTTTGTGAAATGCTTTTTCTGTACCCCTTGCTTGCTGCTATGCTGTAAACTCAGCTGGATGTGAACTGTAAAAACAATCATGAGATAGGCGACTTGATTAGCCTCATTCATTTGCTTCATGGCACCAAATCTAGTGCAAAATGTACACGCCCATGTTACTAATGTTTACTGTTCGTTTGTGGAAAGCAATGAGTTTTGGGTAGTAAATGCTGCAGGTAATGCACCAGTTCAATAACCGTAATAAAATTATGTATACTTTAAAGATAAGCATCCCTGTCCAAGTTTTAGTGGAGGTAAATTCTTTCTGTGTGTTGTTTGCCTTTTAAAATTCAGCTGAAATATTGGTGAGCAAAGCTAGCTTGCTTGATAAACAGAGGCTAGGTTATATCTTCTAGTAGATGAATAAAAATACTTTTAAAATATTGGCTCTATGTTTTTGCATATATAAGAAGAAATTAACTGCGTTAATTCTGCAGTGTATTCTTTGCTATTCAGTTTCTAATGAAGGGCTCCATCATACCTCTCAGCTGGGATAAGACAGGAAAAATGACCACTATAAATATGGTTGGGTTGATTTTTCTGGGTTGGCGTTGTTTTTTTTTTTTAATTTTAATTTTTCCTTCGTTTTGCCCACTCCGTTGCCTTTGCAGTGATTTTCCCTGGCAGAATAGAACTGCAAATCATTTTTCCTTGGCCAAGAATTGAGCAAATCTAAACTGTACATGGCAGTATTTGGTCTGTGTAAGACACAAAATTTCGCATCCCATGGGCTATAAATCTGTGTCACTTTTTACAGGAATGGTGTGAGCTACAACTGTTCCTCCTTCAGCTTTGAGACTTACCCAGTAATTTGCCATTAAAATGAACAGTGTTTTTCAGGGATTGCCTCTTATCTACAATAATAATTTCTGCACTGATAATTTTTACTGTGCCTAGTATGTGATTTCAGAAGCTAATGCCAGTTATTAGGATGTCAGTATGTACCTTGTCAGTGGCTTTTTGCAATAGCTTTCCAGCCCATCAGTCTTACTGACTGGTGCCTTTATATAAAGACTGTTTGGTCATCAGGCAACAGCAACATTTTCATGAGATCATTTAAAATATTAAAAAGAGCTGGAGAATATTCAAATTAGTAATGCGGTGGGTTGTCCTTGCAATTTTTACTTTATGCATTATTTGCAAGCAGGAGTTTGGATGTAACCACAATAAAGCAATGACCCAAATCCCAGAAGTTATACGCGGATCCATCCGCAGGACTTCCATGACTCAACATAATGCGGCGTGAAGCCATTCTTGGACACAGCGTAAACAAACTTCTCAAACTCCCAGTTTCAAGTGTTACAGTTTTTTGTCAGGCTCGCTCTCACCGGAGATCCCTGGACCCCTGCAGGGAGAAGAAAGGGACTGCCATGGCCCAAGGAGTTTATCTAGGAGCCAGACAGGGATTCTCTTGGCTGAAATACAGGCAAGATTGGGCAACCAGCAGCAAAACTTGACATCAGTGATAGACTTTCCCAGGAGGGTCTTCGCAGGCATCCCTGGGGCCATTCCGGACTGGTGTCAGGTGGGTGCTGATGGTGGCCCAGAAGGAGCTGTCTGCTGAGATGGACATGGCCATGTGCAGTCAGACCTGCAGGGAAGTGGCCTTGAGCCGTGATGTCTGTACACAAGCAACTGGCCTGAGCTTGAGGTATGTGGGTCTTGTGGTCTGTCAGTCTCTTGTTATACCCATGCGCGTGCACACGTGCTCCTAGGTGGCAATATTTGAAGTCGTGATTAATTACAAACACAGTGATTTACTGCCTGCACTGGCGCCTGGGCTCCCGCCGTGCTGCTATATCTTCTGCCCCTCTTCACCTCCTGGTCTAGCCCCTCTCCAGCTGAACTCAGACTCTCACCGGGTTCATGTCTATCTTCCCAAAGTCCGGTCCAAAACCATATGCTCCCCATATGATTTACAGTTTTTCTTGAACATAGAGTAACCTCAAACATGTAAATCCAGTCTAAAAAATTGCTCTATTCTTCCCCCCGCTTTGCTCAGAGCGTCTGCTATGCCCAAGGAGAGGAGGACCTTGAAGACACTGGCGTTTTTGGAGTGGTGGGTAAGCCGTGCTAGCAAGGTGGGCCGGTTGTGGTTTGGGTCTGTTTAATTCTCCTGTTGACCAAATGGCATGTGCTCTGCTAGAATTCTGTTACCTGTGGGTGCAATAAACGCACTTCACATTCCTACATTCGTCTGCCTGTGAAAATTTTCAGTGGGAGCAGACGCGGGTGGAGACCCACAGATTGCTGCAGATCTCACTACCCAGTCTCTGTGTCCTTCACTTCGACAGTGACATTCTGCTGGGTTTGAGTGCGTAGGTTTTTTTTCCCAGCCAGTTCTGCACTTGTCTTCAAATAGTTTAATCTAGACTGTATTTCCCTAGCCTGTTTGTGCTAGGGCATGTCATGTGAGACAGTGTCAAAAGCCTTAATAAGTCAAGATGTATGACATGCGCTTACTCTTTTCTATCTGCTATGTCTGCTTCTTTGTCAGAGAAGGAAATTACAATAGTTTGACATGACTTGTTCTTGGCAAATCCATTATTGGCTTTTACTCATCTCTCCCTCTCTCTATTTTCTTTTAAGTTCTTTGAAGTAGTTTGTTTATTTGCTCCAATAATTTTCCTGACTACTATAAAAGGGTTTTTGCTCGTGAAACATCTCTGATTTTTTTTTTAAAATGTTACATCAGTTAGCTTAATAAAATGCATTATGTCTCCCTGTTAACCGTTTCTGCCGTGTGTCTCTACACTAGCTAAGCTACAAAACTCTGCTGCTGCTACCGTATTTACACAGACTGGTCTGAAATTTCCTAGCCCCTCCATCCACCGCTGGGCAAGATATTGCTATTTTTTCCTTTTCCTGGACCTCATCATTAGCTACCCATGAGCTCCAAGAGATAACTGCTAATGCTCCTGACATTATTTCACCTACTTCTTCAAGTATCCCATGATGAAATCAGCCTGGCCAGGTGAACTGAAAACACCCAGCTGTGCCCTAATGTTCCTCTTCTAGGGACATCTAGACATCTTTTCCCTCTTCTAGGCAGAGATATTAACCTGTGTGTTGTTGGTACTACTAGTGTTAGCAACCTGACAACAGCTAAATGAATTTGATGCTTTGACCTCTTCTGCTGACAGCTTTCTTCCTCTATGAGCAGCAAACCAACTCTTTTCTTGGGCTTCTTTTTACTAATAACCTATTTATAGAAATACATCCTTGTTGCCATGGATGTTTCTTCCTAATTGTATCTCATTCAGTCCTTTTCTGATTTTGCCCTGCCTGTATTTTATACCCACTCTTCTGTGACCTAGCTTACACACGTATGCTTCCTTCTTGTGGTGAGGGCAATGAAGAGCTTGTGATACAGATAGATGAGGAGCTGAGCACCACCTTGTACTTAAGTATTCTGAATATTTAATAAATACACGAGATGCATAAATATCAAACCACGTAGGAATTCAGATGTGCAAGTGGACACAGGTTCAGCAGAGCTGGAGTTAGAGAAAATCTTCCTGAGCTGCGCGTGATCTTTACAGTGAAGTGGTTGGTTTCTGCAGCACTTAATGTCCAGCTTTGCTGCATGTTGTTACTTGGGATTGATGATGTGATTTATCATTTCAAAGTAGCTCTAGGAACTGAGATGAGGCAGCAGCACTGGAGAACAGAAAATTCTCTTGCCTTACAGGAAAGCTGCAGGATAGACTTGGAGGCATCTTTTATCTTTCAGCTTGTTTGTCTCAGCCTTCATTTTTCTCTGTCATTTTTCTCTATCTCACATGTCCACTTTTCTCTCCTCATCTATCTTGAGGTGTCAGAAAACTGTGGAAATCCACGTGGAAGCTGGGAAAGCCCAGCATGCCACAGGCAAAGGTGGCAAATGGCAGGGAGCTCGCAGGTGCTCTTGGCTGCGGTGCCTGTCAGTGGGCTGAGACCGAGCCAGTACCTGCGTCTGATGAGAAGGCGAATACAGCAATGTCCATCTTCGTTTCCTCTCTGGTCTATGATGTACTAAATAACTTCAGGCACATGTTGTGCAGCTTGTGCTGGCGCTGAACCAGAAGAAGCTTTGTGTGTTCGCTAATGAGATCAATGCTGTTGGGGGCAGACACGGTGCTAACTATCGAGTTTAGTTCATGATGTTTTGTGCTGTCTGCTTTTGTCCTGTGTGCCAGTAATAAGTTTCTGCAGTACACAAAATCTGGCTGCCTGGAACTGTTGGTGTTCTGTTTTGTGGGTTTTGTTTTTTTTTTTTAATGTTAACTTCTCTCCTTTGGAGAAATCTTGTGATTTGAGTTAAGAAGACACTGGTCCATCATGGGGCGATGGGTATAGACATGGCTGTCTAGCCTCTCAAATGCAGGAAAGGGACAAATCTGTGGGATATATTAAGCTCAAACCTGGGAACTGGTGCAGCCTCTTTCTGGGGTAGTAATAGGGATATTAAAAGAACAATGTCCTAAAACCGACAGAGTTTAGTGACAGTAAGAATGCGTGGAATTCACTTTTCAGCAGAGTATGAAACTGTTGGTGACATTCAAAGATTGATTATTCTAAACTTCCTGTTCTCACAAAAGCTCTGCTACTTTTCCCTGTTCTGAATGGAGATGGTGAGAACATCCTGAAATAGTGATAGCACTTGCATTTTACTCAGGTCTTCACTAGAGCTGTGAAGTGACCTATTGACCATGTACTCGTGATGAAGCTGAATCAATCATAGAATTGTCTAGGTTGGAAGGGATCTTTAAGATCATTGAGTCCAACCAGTAACCTAACAGTGCCAAAACCACCACAAATGAGGATTATCCTGGGTCTCGGTTCTCCTTCCCTACATAAGAGCAGAGCCATTTGGCAACATCATTCTCGAACAGATTCATGTGATGACAGGTACACTGAGGGCAGAATCTGTACTTTCCTCTTTGATTAGTTCTGCTCCCGGATCTCAGACTTTCGTATGGGACCAGATACCTTGACTTACCTCCTTCTGGATGGGGTGCTGTGATCTGGATAACATAGCAATGCTGGGGTTTGAATATTGTTTTTGAATTGTCCCAAAGAAAAAGGAAAAGTTATTTAACACATGTTTTAATTTGGTTTGGTATTGTTTCTTCATTTATACTAACCTTTTTTTAAAATGTGGATTTTAAGAATACATTTTTTCCATCCATCTCTCTGAATCTCAGTTGTGAGCGAAATACAGTTATCTATCAGCAGCTGTGCATGAAGAATTTTGCTGAGGAGCCAGTTTCCCATTTTGCAGACATTTTCTTGTTTTCCTTCTTTTGCAGTGACTCAGTAGACACAAAATCACCCTGAGCACTATGATCTGTTTAAACTGCATGGTTATTTTGCCACACTTGGAATAAAGAAGCATAAACTGTTTAGAAACTTCTATTACCCATGTTTTAAAATAATTCTCTCCAATAAATCACTCGAAATATTCCCCCTGCAGATGTTAAAAATGTAGGTGTCAAAAGCATCATCTGCTTGTGCTACTCCATCCAACCCTGTTATGGAAGTATTACTAAATTCTGTCATACTTATTTACAAATCTACATAATTTAATGAATATAAATCTCAGCTTTTGATAAACCTTTCAACTATGAATCTTTTACTTCTCAAATGACTATAGAAATAACTCATGGGAAAAAAAGAAAAGGTGAGTCCTCACAAAGAAAAAAAAAGGCCACATAAATTCTAAATATATAAAATGGCACTTGCACTTTTCAAACCAGAGTTTAGCAAAAATTCGAGAAAGATTAAACATACAAATGAATTTCAAGCAGAAAACATTGCTTGAATACAGTGGTGAGCAACAGAGCATTATGATAACGGAGCATTATATTAAAACCAGAGCATTATAATTAGCAGAGCATTATATATAAAAGCAAATATTTGTGCTTCTGTATTTGGATCAGAGTCTTAACAGCTTGGATGAAAATAATGTCCTTTTTCTTTACCTCTCAGAAAACTGTGTGTTTAATCTAAGCTAATCTTCTGAACATTCTGTGTAGTGTCATGGGAGAAGGAGAGACAAGGAGCTATTTCCGTGGCATTTTAAAGCTCCAGTTCAGCAATGAGCTCTCTATTTGTCCGCACCAGACCAATACTTCTTCAGGTCCAGACAGCAGGAGCTCCACTGCTCGTGCAGAGCTTGGGTAACGGATGCCATCGGTGAGTGAGGATGGCTGCGTTCAGGACTGCTGGCCAGGGCAGGTACAGAATGAAACCACACAAAGCTCCTTCAGGACTGGGACATGAATATGATCTATGGTGATTACTTTTCTAATATCATCTGTGTCTAGACAGATGAGTATGTTCTTGTTAGCTGATGAGTTGTGTTAATGGCATTGGTAGGAATGTGCCTTCAGACAACCATTTACTTCCTCTGAGAACTGCGTTTATGATGTTCCACGAAGACTGTACACAATTCAATAGATGCTGAAAAGCCTCTGAATGTTTTTCGTAGTCTCGATGTTTTATTTTAAATAGCGTGTCATTTACAAGACTCCCAAAGACAGATAGCTTTCCCTGCTAGCTTGCAGTCACTCTGCAATTACATGGAACAGACGTTGAAATGATGATGGTGGCGTCTCACGGCTACATTTTGCTGCTGCTATGATCTAATGTATTTCAGCAACAAGCAATTCCCCCTGCATTTTGTATTCATCAGGTGTCGACATTAACACACTGTCAATTCTATCAGCTATACTCAGTTTTTTTCAAACTTGAAAAATGGTTTTTAATCTAGAAAAAGTGACACTGTATTGCTGTAACTGTAAAGGTGGAAGTTACCCAACGGAAAGGGAGAATGATGCCAGAATGATGCCTTACCATTTAAAACTTTATCCCGAGTGTTAAGATATGTATATCGGCCTTTATGGAGCTAAGTGTGCGGGGCCAAATTTTGCATGCTGTATGCTTAGCCTGTGTTGTTCTCTCTAAGCACCTGCTTTTGACAAAAACAGCCGGCTGCTGTGCACGCTGACATTTGTAGCTCTAGTTTTAGTTTAGTTTATTGATGATGGTTTAAAAACACCTGTTGAGGTTCTGTCCATCCTTGATCAGAATAAAAAAGGCTCGAAAAATAAATAAATAAATACACCGGATTTAGCTCCCAGACAGCATCACACTAATGCTACTGAAAAATTCTCTGTGAGGTCCCAGCCTTTCCTAAATATGCTGCACTTCCCTGGGGGACACGTGCTTGTTTAGTTCACGGCGGTACCACTTATCCTTAGCGAAGTTCACAGCACAGTCTGTATCTCCTTTTTTTATCTCTGCGATATAAAAGTCTGTCAGGTTGTTTTTTATAATGGAACGAAGCATGGAGTTCTAGAAAACAAAGGAAAGGTATTTGTTTGGTTTTCATCCCTGTGGCTGTAAATCAAGAGATCAGAGAAATATGGAAAATGCTGAAATGGTGAGTAAAGTAGAGAGAGTTTTCTAGGGGTGATTTGGATATTAATACACATGGAGGAACCTGAAAAAATATGAACACTTTGCTCTACCTGTCTGTTTATTTCTCTCTATATATCTGGTTTACAGTCACTGATGGCTTCCTATTGCAAAGAAAGTTCTTTTCACACTTCCTGCTGGTTGAAGATTTCATTTCTTGTACATCTCTAAAAATACATAGAAAGATTAAAAAAAAAAAACCTGCATGCAGCAATTTACCACCATGCTGGGACTTCCTTTGCATATGCTCAGTGTTTTAAAACTGCATCAGCAACGGAAATCTGCGCACGCAGCGTTTATTACTGACCTGCACTAACTCTTCAGTCACCAGGCAAAACTCCCCACCGGAATTTTTTTCCCTTTGCTAGGTTGTACCGCGGCTGCACCTTTGTGCGCTGTACGCAGCTGAAGAATCTCCAAGATCAAAGCCTCATGCCTGAGCACAATCTTGTTCCTGGCATGTCATGCCAGGCCCTTTTCTGTGCGAGCGCTTTGATCCAGCAGCAGTCAGGAAAAATAACAAACCAAGAACAAACCGAGAGAGGAAGGAGGGAATGCAACGTGTTCTCATGTCTCTAGGCTTCTGCATTAAAGCTAATATGTGCAAACCCTCTGGTTTGGGTAAGTTTCTCTTGTTGTTTTCCTTAGTTACTGTTTCCATCGGTCATGCCTGGAGACCTCACATTCTTGTAAATACACCAGTGAAAACATAAAGGATTCAGGCTGAGAGCAAGGGACTATTTCCAGCCATTCCCAGTGTAGGAAGAATGGCACACCTATTGATTCACCCAGACTTGCACCTGGCCATCGGCAAACGGAAACGTTCTGCCTGGGAGGTTTGCAAGAACTGTGAAAGCACTTGTTTCCCTTCTATGGAGCTCTGCTTTGCCCAGGAGTGGCAGTTCTCAGTGGCCGATGCTCAGCTCTGAGTCTCCTAAGGGACCTTCATCTTACTCTGTTCTAACAGAAGCGGCCACGGCACGGGACTGAGAGCAGGCATCATAGATGAGGCAACTCAGAAGAACCTCTAGGACTTGTAAAAAGATAGGCATGGTTTCCAAAGAGAAAACTATTGCATGCACAGAATAAAAAAACAAACCTATGTGAATATCACAGAAATTTGGTAATGCCAATATGGGGGAAAAAACAGGGCCACCTTTGAAGTCAATGAGAAAGGAAAGTATGATGCAGGTCATTTCTGCTTCAGGCATAGCTTCTGGTGGGAGCCAGAAAAAAGCTTTCTCCATTTTTCCTCCTGGTGGAATAAGACTGCTAACACCGTGGCTAGCAGTTACCCTGAAATACCACATTCCCACTGACACTATCTTTTCATCTCAAGAAGGTGGCAGTTCTGCAGAGGAAGTCTCCTTGGTTTCCTCCCTGTAGAGAGGACAGATTGCGAAGAGAGGAGGGCTTTTCACTAGAGTCGGGGGATGGTCCTTTAGGTCACTTCTGGAAATCTATTTGTGCAGCTGCAGCCAAAGCACCTGAGAAGGAACCACAATACAGCAGAGGACATAATCGCCCAGTTTCACAATGGTACTGCGACTTCTGCTCCCGGGCCCAGCTGCGACCTGGGGTGTTGCGGGGTGTGTGGTGTGTTGGCAGCCTTTCAGCTGCAGGCACCTGAAGCCCAGGTAACACTGCAGGAGTTTCGCAGCTTTGGCCTGTCAAGCACATTTTTATCCAACTTCTGCAGGTGAATAGGCATTCATATAAAACCAGAGGAATAATGGCTTGATATTAAGCAGATTTATGATCGCTTTGTGCCTTCAGCATTTACCTAGGGGAAAGTCCTATTGAATTCAGTAAAAATTTACATAAACTGAGATTTTAGGAATGAATAAGAATGTGGATTAAAATTGCTTTTCTGTGTTTATTTGTGGCAGGACTGTTTATATACTAGACAGGTTACAAACGCTTAGAGATGACAGTGAGGAGTTCACTCTACAAAACTAAACACTGGATTGCACTTGGAGAGACAAACAATAAGCTGAACAACTAAAACAACTACTCCACTTCAAAGTTGTCTTCAGTACTTGCTTCTACTGGCCTGTCCGTACGGATCTGCCAGCTGGTAACCAGTAAGCTGAAATCCAGTAGGAAATACTGAGTTTTCTTTCCTCGCTTGAATTGATCCTTTCTTTACCTTGTTGTGAATTACTATCAATAGGTGTTTTTACTGAGTTTGCCTAGGCTCACAGCTGTCCTACTGTAAATGCATGTTCTTATTGTTTCCTGCAAATCTCTTATTTCTTTAGGTTGCTTGCTATGATTACTTAAGCTATCTGCTCCTAATTAGCTGCCTATGAGCAGATGTCATAAGGTGCCTATGAGCAGATTTCGCTTTTTCTTGGTTTTTGCATAATCCAGAAACCAGTATGTGACTGGGGGTGTTTCTCTAGCACAGTTGCTTACTTCCACTTTGCTACCATCTTCAATTTTATCAGTAAAAATCCTTTTGATTACTCCTTTGCCAGATGATTAGCAGAAAAATCCCCTTCTGAGCCACAGATCATGTTACTGGGTGTGGGCGCTGCCAAGCTTCTACTTTTGCTTTCCTTATATTAATATGGCGTTTCCGTTGTCATATCAACAGGAATACGCGTTGATAACAGCTAAATAGAGGATGGGTTAAATTCCACAAGTGTCTTTAATGTTTGTACTTTTACAGGCTGTAGTAATTGCACCTAAACTCCCTGTCTGCTTTCCAGCTTCAATTATTAGCTGATGTCACCTGTCTTGTAATGCTGGAATTCACTAAAATAATATGAAATGGATCCAAGTACCCTGCAACTATTATTCTCTCATCTGATATTTTTCTCCACTTGGACATGCCAGTTCTTCAAACACTGACCCAGCAGCAGGACTTGCTACCTGCATCAGCATTTAGAAAACAAACAAAAAACCCGAAGCAAATAAAACCCCATAATGTGTTGCCATTAGAAGATCTAAACCAGAAAGCTACTACACACGCTATATTGTCTAGGAGCTGTCTGCATCCTGTGATTTTTAAAGTATTATATTTGTAGTGTTAATCATTAGTAGGTCATTGGCGAAAGTTGGCATCCTTCGAGAGATCACATTAGCCTAGATGCAGATATGCTTCTGACTGGAAACCATGCTAATGAACTGATTCAAGCCAACCAAATCAGTCCATTTCAAACTTTGGGAGACTTCTGAACAAAGATCTAACACCCACTCAATATGGATCATCCTTAAAAGTCTTCATCCTGTGCCATGAAAATTCAGGGAAGTTTTCTCTACTGTCTTTCATGGAAACAGGCTGAAACACGTTATCCTGCCCACAGTGAAGTCAGCATCAAAACTGGCAGACTCTACGTTCATTGCAAGAACATAATTGTCAACAATTTAACATCTGAGAAAGCTGAACAGAGGAAGACTGTGTTCTCTGTTGTTACAAACAATAAAAAGCAATAAGACAAAATTATTTTTTTCTTAGATTATCAATACAACAAAAAATCAAGTTAAAAAGTTTTAATTCAGGAGAAACTCTCACTAGTATACTTTGGCTATAGGTTAGAAATATGTACTATAAACACTTTTTAAAGGTTCAAACGTTTGCCCAATATATATTCTCATTATTGTTTTACCAACTTGAATCAAGTGTAACTTGTGGTATAAGTGTGAAATGCTTTATGAAATGAAAACAAGACTGTTTTCCTACAGACAATGATCGTAGATACCACTGAATAGGTAAGAAAGACTTGCATGTCTTTTCTTTTTAAACATCATCCCGTTTGTACAAATATTTGCATTCTGGTTTAAACTCGTTATATTTTCAAATAAAAATGAACATGTACTCAATGCAAGAACAGTATATAATAATGTAGTAGTCACAGATCCAACAGAGACTTTTCTCAATCTTTTTCAAAACGATCTCCTAGATAAAAGCTTGTATTTCAGTTAAGGGCAAAGAGAAGGTAAAGCCAAACCTCTAATCCAGATTGCTTCTCAGAACAATGCTTTACATGCCCATTTTTATTTTTCTGTTCTCTTTCTGTTTATAGCAGGCGAGGGAAAGGACAATGTGAAATATTACAGCCTTTGACTAATAAATATGTGCACATGGGCTGTGTCCAGTCATGTTTCAATTATAACGGGGACGCAACAGCCTTGGTGCCAAAGCGTTGAATGTAAACATCAGAGCAAGGTTATGTTAACTTGGATGATCTCAATTGACGAGCTGCATTAATAGTCTAAGCTTCTCTACCTCATTTGCATTAGATGTAATGGACAGAGCAAAAAGTGGTGATAAGAAACATCTTTCGCTGTAAGGAAATGAGCATGTCACCATATAACTCAGTAGGGTGGCTGGGAGAATTTTGGCCACCTACTTCAGAAGTGATCAGAGTTAAATAAATAGCAGCAAAGGCTACGTGCGAATAATGTCCACGTTCTTAATGAATTGTTTCAGTCCACTCTCAGTCCTGGAATGTGCTAACTGCACAAGCTGTAACAGAAACAAGAGAATCTTCTTTTTTTAGTGGTGTGCACAGCTGCCAGACTTATTATCACATCATAGACATTCCCCACAAGTTGTGTGTGTCCTGCATGCTTGTGCTTTCTTATCACTGAACATTGCAGTCTATATTGCACTACATATTGCTCAGCTGCTTCCCTTTCATGGAGCCTCATTTATCATGTGTTTTGGCTTGAGCAAGGATGAGGTTAACGGTCTTCTGGTTGCTGCCTGATTGACTCCTACTTTTCATAACTTCTCAGTGTAGTCAGCTGTATTTGTTCTTAACGAGTGTCTTAATTATACTTAATCACCCTGCTTAGCTGGGAGAAACACAGGATCCCCATACCATACATCTTTGATGACTGTTCTCCATAAAAGCCAAACGCTATCAGAAAAGGGTCCCCACTTCCCTTCTTCAGTGATACTATCCCCTTTCTTCTGTCCCATTTCTTCCCAAAGCTGTATATTCTTAAATTTTCCCGAATGTATTTTCCATATGCATTTGGGCTTTGGTCACTTTGGCTTCCTCAGGCATTGTCCTTTCTCTCTCAGCTTCACCTTCTGTCCTTCCCTTGTTTTCCTGATTTACCCTAAGTAAGTAATTCAACTTCCAGTTTATTAGACGCACAGCTGCAAGCTGTGACAATACCGGAATACGAACATGTAGGATATATTCATTCTGTGCACATTTTAAATCCAGGTAGGCAAAATGTAGAACACTGCTTGTTGCTGTTATTTGTTCATTAGGAGCAGTGAGCTGGGCCAACAGGGGTAAAACTTCTCTGGAAATGTTACTGAGACTTTAACCTGAGGTTTTCCTTTCCCCAATGGATTTAAATATTGCACCGCAATTATGTTGCCACCGAACACAATACTTTGCACAGAAGCTGTAGGAGAAATATTCCAAGGCAGAATCCAAGTTTCTCCTTCCTGTGCATGTACGTTGTTTTATCTATTGATATTTCTCTGAAAGAGCATCCAGGGGATAAAATGAAGAGCATCGTCCTCCAGTGGTGCAAAGAGCCTGTATTTCAGCAATAGAGGTCCATCTCTTGGAATGCATTGCCTAGAGCTTTACTCTTCTGATGCACTTTGTTTTGCTTTCTATTCTCACAAGCTATCAGGCTCTTTCCTGGAACCAGTGCCTCAAGACCTTTCCCTTCTGGACCCTGCTTCTGCCCTCCCCCACGCTAACTGCATGTCAAACTCTGCCAGTTCCTGTTTTAAGAATGCAATGTTCTTGGGAGCCGACAAAAACATAATTTGCAGTGTCATTTCATTGATGTACCCAGCTTCCCAAGGGTCAGGGTAACAGCCTGCAACAATGTGGCCTGCAAAAAAAAGCCAGTAAGTTGCTTTTCAAAATCAGTAATGCACAAATAGCAAGTCACGCTCCCCCGCCTTGCTTCTGCTCTGTCTCTAAAACTTTGAGGTCCCATCTGTCAGTATTTTCTCTGGGACATCTTGTGTCTCAGTGTAATCTTCCCTGCCATTTTCTTTGGCAACATGCACCAGAAGTCTCTTTGGCCATTAAGGCAACTCAAGGTGGACAAGATCTCCTCTATTTTATTCACACTGAATACTCTTTGAAGAAATCTCTGTATGTCTCTTCTGGTAAGGGAAAACGTATGCAGCAAACAGCAGGTAGCTGTAAGCCTGCTTCAGACATGTACATGTTTTGCCCGGAGGTCAGATAATAAGCTCAATACAGTTCAATACAATTTGAATGCCTAAACCCATTGGTTTTCTTTTAAAAACCTAACCTTCATTTGCAATATATTTTAACCTTTTAGGCTAATTAATCACCTGCACAAGGGCCTTTTAAAGACATTAAGCTGGAAAACGTTATTGTGTCCATAGGTCTGGGATTCGGGCGGTGGCATAGTGAGCCTTTTAACCCCGCAATCCATCCCCATCATCCTTTGAAACGTGGCCTGAGCAGCACAGGGTTAAGGGAACAATCCAAGCCCAGAGCTGTGCTTCCGTTTCAAACTCTTCAGGGCATTTTGTAAGGACTGCAGGTACATGGTGGTTGTGTCCTTGAACTCTCAGCTGCTGGTTCCCGGCCGTCAGCTGAGGAGCGGTTTGGGTTGGCTGGGTAAGTCCTGCTGGCCCCTTTCCGTGCCAAGGCAGGCAGATTAGTTTAAGCCGTATTGGTAATGGTTTAACTTTGTAGTGAGGTATATTAAAGAGTTTTCATGCATTCATCTTCTGCTTCTCATCACATTGGAACAGCAGGAATTTACTGTCTGGAGCAGCTGTGACATATTTACTTCTTAAACTGCTACAGCTGTTTCCCAAGAAAACTGAGGAGCTTGGCACTGACGCCCCTGTACTTTTCCATTCATACAGCCTTTGAAGAGGAAGGTCAGACTCTCTTAATAAGCCTCCAGCCCTCGGAGGGCTGAAAGACTTCCTTGCCCGTTGGAGAAAAGGCATCCCAGCCTAGGCAAATGGGCTTGCTGTGTGGCTGAACAGCAGGTGTAGTGCGAGGCTCTGGTCTCAGTCCCGGGTCTTAAAGACCAATGCGCAATCCAGAATTGCTTCTGGCTTAAGTCAGTTGGCACTAACTCTTCTTGCCCTGTCACTATGTCAAAGATCAAGCAGCTTCTTTGGTAAAACCAGCTCTGGGAAACAGGCACAGACTGTGCAAGTAGCAGGAAAATTATGGAGCTGGCCCCCAGAGCAAGTGCAGCCTTCGCCGTACCTGATCGATGGCTGCCGTAACCTTGCAGAGGTCTGCTCATAAGCCATGAGTGGGTTTACATCACTAGGATCTGAGTTTTATACCTAGGATCTGTACTCAGCATAGGAGATTTTGCTGCACAGGGACACCAGTTGCTCCCTGAGAGCCCCAGGGGAAAGCACAGGGGGTGAATGGGAAATGGGGCAGCACGACGACACCCAGATGGGACATCGGTAATATCGGCACAACAGCCCTGTATGCACGACAGAGGAATACTCTGAGGCTGCTACAGCCTTTTCACGTGAGTGATTGATTCTGTCTCTCACCCCTTCTATCCCAGGAGAGGCAAAACAATCCAGAGGAGACTGAAGTACTGAGCATTTGTCGAAAATAAAAGAGGGAGCCTAATAATTACCCCAAGATCAGCTTAGGAGTAAAATAGCCGTAATCAAATGAGCTGGGGATAGAATCGAGCCTTGTGCCTATAAAGGGACAATATGAAAAGAATAACAGGGGCTTTATACCATCATCATAATCACGTTAAATGAGTGCACATTAGCCATCACATTGATGTTAATAAGAAGTGAAATCTTTTTTTTCTGGATGTAGATTAACTAACAAGTGAATTAGGAATATGCATTAGTAATAGTGGAAATAACTTCGTTTAAAGCAAAGAAAATCAGAAACTGTAGCTCTCTACCACCCTTCCTCATGAAGAAACTCAGCTGCAAAGATTTTTCAGCCAGCACGGAGCAAGGCTCCACGCAGGGCAGATCCCAGCATCATCCAGCCCTCTAGCAGCATTCGCAGACGGGCAGCAGCCAGCTGCCCATCCAGCTCTCCCAGGGCCTGGCAAGACTTCCAGGGTCAGTGCAATCAAAAAAAACCCCAGCAAGTTGTTCTGCGCAGTCACTTGGGAAGAGCGGCTTACAGTAGCAGGGGATGGCAGAGCTCTGCAAGAGAAGCTACAAGTATTTCAGCCCACAGGGGTGTAAATCGCTCTCTAGTCAGTGGCTGCGCTAACTGCTTTGGGACGGCAGCCAGCTGGATATTGCATAGCTGCACTCCTGTCAGGGCCTGGGTGCTAGGCCTCTTTCCAAAGCCTGGCAATTAAACCAGGAAAAACATTCAGTTGGGGGATAATTTAAAACTTTAACTGCAGTACTAACCAGAACAGGAAATTCCATTGTTTAACAGGATTGGTAATGGTTGTTTTCCCTACAACGAAGGGAGAAGCACGGAACAAAATCTAGCAATAGGAATAAATCTCTGTCCCCCTGGTGAATCAAGATTCACCTTTGTAGATACTTTACTGGGTAATTTCAGCTTCATCGTAAAGAGGAGCAAAGAAGGGTAACAGAGCACTGGCACAGGCTGCCCAGAGAGGTGGATTCTCCTTCTCTGGAGATACTCAAAACCCTCCTGGATGTGTTTCTGTCCAACCTGCTCTAGGGGAACCTGCTTTGGCAGGGGGGTTGGACTAGATGATCTCCGCAGATCCCTTCCAACCCCTGCCATTCTGTGATTCTGTGCAAGAAGGCTCTTCCCTGGTCTCCCACAGAAGTGGTTGCTCATCTGATGAGCACTTGTGGAGCCTCACTGAGCTCTCCTGCAGGATGCTGCTAGCCATCAGTTGAAGGATGACTGTCCCCTGCTAGTTATCTGACCAAGGAGGTACGCTGCTTAGAGCAAGGACAGTGAAGGAGCGAGGATATACTTGGAAAGAATCTCTGTCACAACATGTAAGCCTTCAGATGCAGTCGAGATGGGCTGTGCTCGCCGAAGTGAAAAGCTCTGAAGAGACTGCCAATGGCTATTGTTCATCTCTGACAGGGTTTCAATGCAATGTTTCAGCACATCGGTAAACTTCGGGATGCTGATGAATCTGCCCATTAATTTTTGGTGGTTTCTTTTGGCATGTGAAGAAGCATGGAGTGATTGCCAAGTGTCTGTATGTATAAAGGCCAAGAAAGACCTGTTGAACTTTGCTTTGAACATTGCTTTGCTGTGTATTAGTACTAGCATCCCCATTGCAGGAGAAACTGGAGCCCAGGTCTTCTTCCCAGGATGTATCCTTACTAAGGCTATTAGACTGTTCTTTTAAACTTTTTGCCCTAATGAATGTTTAAGTGTTTTATCCAGACTATTTCATTCAATCGCCTCTAGAAGTGGGAAGTGGTGGTGTCAAACGGCCAGGGAAGACTTTGAGAAGGAAAGAGGTTGCGTAGGTAGTAGCAATGTCATAATGTAGCTGGAAGCTACTCCTACTTTCTCAGAAAAATGTTTTTTTTTCATCTGCTTTTTGTTACCTCTTCAGTTTACTGTTTGGGAAGCGCTTGATATGAAGAGTGTGTGGTGGAGGGAAGAGGGAGAAGCAAGGGAGAGCCCTTGCCCTTGCCCTTGCCCTGGCTGCTCCTCCTGAATTGCTGACGGCTCACCTGAGCTCAGCCGGGCTGTGAAGTGCCAGAGGGCCTGCCACACTCTGAGTGGTTTTATGCCCTGTTTTGGAAGACAGGAGTGATGTGACATGGACTCTGATGTCTAGAAGAGGATGTAACTGAATCTTTATGGCAGTCTAGAAAGTGGCAGCACAGTCCAGGAGCCCTCACGTGCCAGCCTTTGTGCTCGTGCTTCTTGATGGAAAGCTCAGGCTGTTGCCTGGTCTGTCAGCCAAGGTCTACAAACCCTGTTCTTAAGCATCTATTTCTTTCTATAAAACATGAAACTGTGGGCTAAGGACCAGGACTCACTAGGCAGCAGGATGCTTAAAATGTTGAACCTAATTCACCTTTAGAAATTAAGCCCCTATTTATTTCCTCTGTACAGTATTGTTTGCAATCTGGCAAGTGCAATTAAATCATGTCTCAGTCTCCATAGATAACTAATGCTTTTCGTTTGCTTAAATCCCTTTACAAGGGCTTGCCTGTTTGAGAACTCGTCAATAAGGCTGGCAGGGTGACTGCTGTATGTTTCTAATCCTTTAACCATTTGTTTACAAACAACAGTTCGGTGTCTATGCTGTGCAAATTAGTCAATAAGAGGAGAATGTAACAAAAGCCAAATGAAAGAGGATTCAATTTTAATTGTGTATTTTTCAATTTCTAAGGAAATAAACAGAAATTCCCATTTTTCAGGAAATTACATCCCTTAGTATTTGTTACCAATTCCTTAGCATTCCTTCTTGAGGGACTTGCTCTGGATAGCTGTCGAGTCCAAGTCAGAAAGATGGGGTGAGACAAAAATATCTCTTCCATACATGGGGATATCTTGAGTGAAAAAACCTCACAAACTTAATTTAACATCACTAATATGATTTTAGTTCTAAAACACTCAAGTGTACGGATGGTTTTCCTTTGTACACTCTCATTCATGCACCTCAGTGAGCATGCCCAGTTAAACCTAACCCTGTTTTGCAAGGGAAATTGAAGCACAGATTTGAGTTCCTTCTGTTGCACAGCACACACCTGCAAATCTATACAAAGTCAGGACCCCCGCCATCTAATGCAGATGTTGGACTAGACTGTTCGATATCAGTAGTGTATATATTGTTTTTAAATTTCAATTCAATTCAATTAACCATCATCTGTGTATGAGCTCTTCTGTCATATCTTAGAGGTAACTATCAGTTTATTATTAAAATTAGGTTAAATACACAGGTAAAATAAATACATAGGTAAAATACATAGGTAAAATAATCATATCCTGAAGGAAAATTATACTAGAAGACATTGATTTTCACAAATGGCTTGATTTTGGTTGATACCAGTTTTGGGTACCAAGCTTTAATAGATATGAGCATTGACTCTGTGGAAAGATGCCTCAGCATGTTTCAAAAGGTGCAGGTTTTAAAAAAACTCAAACAGAAAATAATAACCTATAATATTCTGTAGTGGGACTCTCTAAATGCAGTAAGTGTTGCTACATGCTTTTGGGTTATTTTTTCTAGAATGCTGTAGTGTTTTTATAAGATTGTTTAGACAGATGTTCTCCTTTTTTTGTAGAAGAACTATTTGCTCTTCTGAGGCTCAGAGGTGTTCCTTCTGATGTTGAACTGACATCTGGTCTCTCTGTGGCAGGATGTCTGCAGGTAGAATTGCTGTGGAAATACATCTGGTAGATAATTTAAGTACACAAAGTTTTAGAGTTGTGGCAGACAACAAATTTATAAGCTCACAAATCCTGACTGGTATTAAATATGCATCCTACTGAGTGAGAGGATTTAGGGACTTTTCAGATCAGATTTTTCTCTGAGATGTTTCTGCAGCATCTTGAAAGTACAAGGACAGATTAATCTGATCATTAATATAACACTTAGTTCTTGAGCATCTGAACAATTATACAACAATTTTTCCTATGAGTCTCAAGTCACAGACAAGTTGGAGAACTCCTGAGCCAGAGGGAGCACTATTGGAGATACTGAGACTTAGAGTTGCCTGGTTGTGAGACTGCTTACTCCATGGTTGGTCCGTGAGTCTGTAGGGATGGATGAGCATGGGAGAGGTCACAACAGTGCTTGTCCTCACTGCCCTGTCCCACTAGGATGACACAGTGGGATAACCGGCTAGACTTCATCAGTTCAGAGAACGCTTTTGTATTCGAGTCAGTGTCAACACGTACTGAGCTGGTTATCTTTGGTATCTACTGACCATTGACCTGTTTTCTCTTTTTCTCTGAAAAGTTTTACACTACTGAACTTGCCTCTTTCCAAAATGCAGAGCTCTCATACTTCTGTCCAGGATTTCCACAAGGAAAACATTTAGGTGCATGCACTATGCCACACATGTGCCATAAATACGACTTCTGGATATGTCAGGCTCTCTGTGCATACATTTAAAGTCAACTTGATCACATTCAGTTCTTATCTGCTCCAGCCAGGATACCAGACATCCAGAAAAGTAGCCAAGGTCCACCTCTTACATCCAGACATGTCCAGAGTAACTCAGACCCACAGCAGCCAGGCAAAGAATTAGGGGCTCGTTCTGTGAAAGAAGCAATGTTGTTTCCTCATGCTTTTTGAGCCCCTTCACAAGGACTGCCTGCAGTCAGAAAGGAGAAATAATGCCGTGTTTTTCTGTACAGACTGATGCTGTTTTCCTTCGACAGCAAACAGGGCTACTGTATCCCACATTCCAGCAAAAGAAGGAATCCCCTTAACTGGTGTGGGAGGGCTGGCTCCTCTGTGCGCTCAGCCCTCTGGGTCCTGCACTCCGCTTCCAGCCAGGTCAGGTGTGAAGCTGCCTCAGTCCCCATCAGATGGTTATTTGTGTAAAGCATGAGGTCTGTTGCAATGGTTCATCCTTCCCTTTGGCAGCTATGGGTTTCTGTTCAAGTTGTGTCATTTTAGGAGCAAGTAAAAGAGATGGGAATGAAACTTAGCTGCCAGTATAAAAGGAGAAAAGAAACACAGCTTTGAATTATCCAACGTGTAATGGCAAAGCTGTCAGAAAAATAAGGTGCGTGTCTGTCGTAACCCAAGAATCTGCCTAGATCTGGTGCAAGAACAGGGTGTTTGATAAACAGCTCTCTGTTTACAGTTGCGCTGTCCCAGCCAAATTAAACCTTTTAGCTATGTGTGCTGCTGGGACTACCTTCAACGGCATAGCTCCCTGGAGAATTCCTGTGCTTACTGGGTTTACTGGTGTTTGTAATTCTAAATTTGAATTTATAACTGGGTAGCTGGCTGTCTTCCTATTTCAAAACACTGAATGCTAATTAAATATGAAACTACTCGCTAATGAGTTCTGTATTCACTGGACGGTTTTCACTGTGTTACCTCATTATTTCAAGTCATATAATTGTTCTCTAATAGGAATTCTCATACTGAGTCTTATTTCCTTCATGTGAATTTCCATAGGTGCGCCATTTTAAGGCACTACTTCAGCTATCAGACATTTAAAATGAAATAGTGCTATTTAAAGCCAGTGCTTCTCAAGGACAGCAAATCCTTTTTTTGAGTCATCCCTAGTCAATCAGCTAAAAGCATCAAATTTGTCCTAATCTAATAGTCGCTCCAAAGAGTTAAATACATTCCTCTGGAGCAATGCCACAGAGACAAATCAGATATTCCAAGCAGAACCAGGTTCATTGTGTAGTTTGCACATGCGAGACAGTATTATTCATGGAGTTTTTATCAAGAAAAGATACTGAACTGGTCAGAAAATAGTATGTATTGGGCTAAATTGTGCAATTCTCATTCATGCTTGTGAACATTTGCACAAATAGACCCATTGACTTCCCAATGAAAGTGTTTCATTGTGATCATTCCTATTACAGTGATCATTATGTGATTTGAAATAATAAAGCACCACAGCCTCATTGACTTCAGTGACACTACTTGGTCCACCAACATGAGTAAGGGCTGTGCAATGTAGTTAAGAGGATCTTAATGACAAAACCTCTGTTACCAACTTAAATGTAACCCCTACCACAACCCTGCCATGGAATATTCACGAAACTGCATGGGCACAACCTCTCCCATCCCCGCACACACACACACATCCCCCTCCAGTTTTTCTTTCGGAACAAAACCAGCTGTAACTAGAGGCTGAGTTTTACAAACTGAAAGGAGCTTGTAGCGAAAAGAACAAAAGTGCTAGTGTGCAGAAGCCACCCTGCAAAGAATGTTGGCAGGAGAGGAAGCCACTGCTGTAACCTTAAACTATCATTTGTTGATGTTGATGTATTTCTAATAAGTGAGGAAATGAGAACACAAGAAAAAGGGAGATGGAGAACTTGAGACCTTTTGGAGACTAGGCTTTTCACATTTGTATGTAGCCTGGCAAAGCAGAAGGAACTCTTTATTGAGTGATAATAGCATACACTGCACAATTTACCCGTACGCTTACGTGAATGGGAAGCACCATAATCTGCAGGCTTTTCATTTTGCAGAAGTGAAACCAGTAAAGAAAAAACGCTTTGTTGCTCAAGTCCAAAGTGCAGACACATACGGGACTGTGGCTCCGGTTTCAGAGCGAGCTGATGCTTCTTCACTGAGTGAGCTATTTAGCTATCAGGTAAAGTGGTGTGATCTGGAGCACAGCAGTGCATTACTTCAGTGTGAAAACACTATGAAGCTTGGTCTTTCCATGCACACTAGGAAGGAGTCTCAGTTAAAAGAAAGCACTGTTTTACTAGCAGTACTGCTGCCTAGGGAGCTGTGGAGCCTCTTGTATGGATTAGTCTATAGTCCTGGGCTGAAGGGTTATCTTTATTTGCAAAAGAAAAAAATTTCTTAGGCCTCTTCTGCTGTGTGAAGAAAACAAACGAGCGTCCATAAGCAGTCACTTTCTACCCAAGGATCTCTAAGCACCTCAGAAATATGCAGTGCCCTTACGCCCATTTGACAAACAAATTGTGACTGACAGAAGTCGTGGCAAAGCCATGACCAGCACCCACATTTTCTGGCTCACACTCTCTTACACCATAACATACCGGTAAAAGGAGTTTTCTGCGTCAATTTTACAGCAGCCTCACGACTTTGAATGGCTGAGGTGGAAATCACAGCTGCAGTGAAGTCAACAGCAATTTTGTCCCTCACTGCAGTGTCCCAGTTAAGTAGCAGATATTGTATTAAAAATATTTCACAGCCATCAACCCTGTATGAATTATCAGCAGCTGTCAGATTTTATACTGAAAGATAAAGACCAATAAAAGGCATGGTATCTTTTTAAGTTATAATGCTATAAGGATGAAAAATTCAGTCCATTCCAAGGGTTAAACCCAAGCTGCTTCTCCAAAGTTTCTATGGCAACTAGATGCAATCTATAGTGATATTGTAGTTAATGAAATGTTTCTTCCAGACCAACAGGGCAACATGTAGCATTCAGTAATGAGGGATGTCTTTGGGGAAAGAACAGTGGCATCAAAGCTGCCTTCTAGCAAACCATATTGCCTAAAAGCCTGGGGTAAAGTGTGTCCTGAAGTCCAAATTCCCTTCTGTTTATTCACAGTGCTTCCTTCATGTCTGCTCTGATGATGAGAAGCATCGGTAATAAGAACATTACTTGAAAAGGAAGAGAGTAAGGAAAGAAAATATATTTGATCACTTCCTTAATTGAATCATAAAAAGAAAAAAAAAAGCTTGTAAAGAACATTTTTTTTGTGTTTGTTTGTGTTTACTTTTTCTTATAAATGGACTAGCTAAATGTTGACATTCTATGTCAGCGTATTATATCATATCTATATGTGCATGTGTGTGAATCGTGTGGATACAGATTAAGTCTCTATGTCCTCATCTTGACTTCTCAGAAGCTGAAATCTATGTCAGCCTCAATCCAAAACCCAAACCACACATTTTTCAGCCTAGACTCATCCCATCAGATAAAAGATGTGAAACCTGGGAATGTGTATTGGAGAGATGGAGGCAGCAACTCGGACACAACACTCTGCACCTGAGCGGTGACACAAACTCCCCTGGTGTCCTCTCTGGTCCCTCATGGCAGGGGTTGACCGTGCGGCCAAGACCCTCTGCTCCTGGGAAGCCGTTCCTTCCCTGTGCACGGGGGCAGAGCTCTTCCCCTGATGAAGAGGGAAGAGAGAGGGGTCTGGTCAGGGCTTAGGAGCCATCTGGTGGCCTTCTGCTCTGCGTGAGAAGGCCCATTCCCTCCTCTGCTCTGGGGCAAGGCTTTGCAGGCCGCTTAGTCACTTGCAAAGCTGTAGCTTTGTCCTCGCAGGCCCTCCAAACGTGCAAGAAATCTCACAAATAGGTAAGTAAATATGACCACAGATACCTGGCCTTGGGTGTCCAGGTTTAAGATGTTGGTTGTTGAATTTCTATGCATACTTTTCCTACACACAGGCCTCAAAGAACCGTATTAATAAACAATCTGTCTGGACCTAATGGATGCTTCCCAAACTGCCTCCCTTCAGTGCCACGTGAATGCAAGTGTCAGAGCACGACAGAAGGTAAGAACATGATCTCCCCCTAGTCAAAAAGAAAGAGGAAAACAAAAAGCATACCCAAAAGACAGAGGTTTAATTTGATGGGATGAAAACTACTTGTTCTATGTGAATGTGCTATGTTTATCTTGTACCTGATATACGTACTATGTTGTAGTAGTACTGTCGTTGTAGCTATGATGGCCTAAGGACATAAAGAAACCAAACAGGGCCTCCAACACAGAAACCCTTCTTCAGGCCTTGAAAAATAGGTTAGATGCTAAAATGCTGGTCTGCTTCTTCCAGTGCTGTAAATGGATCCAGTAAGAATAAGCATACTTTTTCTTTCCCCTCACCTGGCCTTGCTTCAGACACATGTGCAGAAAAAAGGGAATGAAACAGGTTACACGCAACACAAATTCTGACCCTGGAGAGAGAAACGGGTGGCTTCTTTCAGCGGGAGAGTTTCAGAAAAATACTGAATAAGGTCTTCAGAAGTTGGCCTTAGGGCTGTAAAGTGAGAAGCAGGCTTGTGCCCAGCACTCGCACGCTGGCCGAGGGGCCACGGGACGTGGTGCCATGGTTTCTTAGCCACAAGGTAGATGCTTCATTAGGCTTTTTTTTTTTTTTTCCCCCAAAGCACTGCTGAACAGTGAGAAGGCTACATTCTTTTAGATGGATCTGTCAAGGATCTCCAGCTTTGTAGGCGTGACTCCATGTGGCATTAGATGCTTTTGTTTAGACATCTGCATTTGAAGATTTTTAGCAAATCTAGTTTTAAATGCATAAAATGTAAAAAAACCCCAAACCCTCATACTGTACCCCTGCCTCAGTACCATTAAAATATAGTGGAAAAAACTGAACTCTTCACTAGTGGCGTGCTCGATAAAAAGCAGTGTTCCCTTAGGCAAAATTACCAACATTTTTTTTTACTTTCTGGTTCTTGAAGTGTCATTTACAGCCACAGGAAATAAAGAGCAAGGTACCTTAAAATGGCCTTGTAAACTTTATACAGCCAGTTAAAATGAAGCACAGTAGTAACTTATTTCCAAAAGGTGGAACTTTGTAAAAAATTTTGTCGCCCAGTGAAGATTTCCCTCTCCTTAGCTAGGTTACATTAAAATGCATAATGCCTGTTCTCCAAAAGGCCTTGTGCCCTCTGTCTCTGTTCCTATTGCTCTGGGGATCTCTTTTCTCCCCTCATACCAAATACATTCATGGTTAAAGCATTGATAGCTAAAGCAGTGTTAGGTCCAGAAACTTTATCTTCGTGGCCAGGGATGATATTTGCCATTGTTTTGGCAGCTGCATAAAAAAATGTCCTACAGTATTAAACAGAAGCACTCTGTTTTCAGCTTTCTCCTTATTTTGGAAACTGTGTGGATCACTAAAATAAAAACAAAACTGTGCAGGCAGTAATTTATATGCCTGAGAGGAGGATTTGTTGTTAAAAAAAGCATTATGTTAGCAATAACAGTATTCACTTGAGTTAGATGATATGCAGTGGGAAGAGTTGAACACTTCTAAAACCATATTTTTACAGCCTTTGCTTGTGTCAAATACAACATCTCACTACAGATCCTTTGTTGTTATCTATCTGAGGTTCAGAATAGTATTTCAGTTTGAGATTTCACCTCTGCAAAAAAAACAAAACAATCAACACAGTCCATCAGGATCACAATAAAATCTTGTGTCATCAAAATTCAATGTACAGTTCACGGCAAATCAGAGCCAATCAGAGCATTTTAGTAGGACAGATAGTAATTTTGGTGTAAGGGTATTGCACGTGTCAGCATGGCAGCTGCTGTGCTATGAAAAGATCACTGTGCATAGAGCTGAGGCACAAATAAAGCTGGCCTGGAACCACATTAAGTTTGCTGTGGCCAAGGAAATGATGTTCTTCTGCAAAAGTCAGTCAACTTTGAGTTGAGTATGCATTTTGCTTTTGTATTGATTTCATGCAAGCTTCATTAGACAGCTAGCCCATAAATACACTTGCTTTTGGAGAACAGCCTCAGAATAATTAATGTGTATGAGCACTGATCAGTTATCTGATGAATTGTGTATTGCAACAACAGAGAAAATTTTCTTTGAGGTGGTTTATAGCTTGTCCTTGCAAAGTGTTAGGAAACTGAAGATACTGAATATGCACATCCAGAATAGTTCAGGCTATGGACTGTGGCTGCTGAGACCCTGTCCTCTCCTCTGGGCCTGTGTTGGCCCTGGTGCTCACGTGGCTGCACAACAAGTTGTTTCAGAGAAGTGATGAAAACTGGTCCTACAAGAAGAGTCATTCTTGGCTAGATCAGCTTTCTGGACAAGCAAGGCTAGGAACACACAGCCAGGATCAAGAGGGAAAGGCTTAGGTTGACTTAAGTTGCCCTGGAGGCACTCTGTGAGGCTGCTTTTGCATCCCAATGGCAACATTCCTGAGAGGGGGGTTGGAGGACGAACACTTTTGGGTGTATATTCAATGAAGTTTGTTGCTTTCAAGAGGAAGGGACCTGGAAACCCATGGTATAAGGAAGCTTCTTCATCTTTGCCCACTAGGTCTAGGTAAGCAGATCTGCATGCTTAGCTTTCACTTGCTCTTGGCTCATGGCGATTTGGCTGGTATAAAGCTACGAACAATTCCCATGGTGAGTGGAATTAATTCATTCGTGGATTTCTACCCTGTACAGATAGAAGGTAGAAAACAGAAAATTCCTTGCAGAATGTTTGCCCTTTTCTGTTCTTCATGAGTCATTTTTGTACCATACCTAAAGAAAGGGTGGTCTTACACTACAAAAACCAGTACAAAACAGTACATGCACAATCCCTGCCCCTTCTATACCATAACAAAAGCACTGCATACTGACTGCAGTTTGTGAAGTCCCATATTGCCGTTAGAAGTGACCTGTCCTTGCTCTTTCATTATTGACGCGTTTCCTCGCTGCCCTGAAAGATTCTTGACTCACAGAGTTTTTCAGCACATGACTCTCATCGTAGTGAATCAAACACTGTAATGTTGCTAAAGCTCATCATTTATCAAACGGGCACAGGACAGAATTCAGATCCGTTGTAAATGGATATATAAAGATTACTGTACACGTGGTTTTTCTGGGTCACTCTGATTGTTTTCTGGCAGTATAATGCTTCATGTGAGCTGGGCCAATTGTGGCTGGCAGTGCAGCTCTAGGAACATGAGATATTAGTTTATGCTGTTTTACCACTGTACCTACAAACCCAGTGTACAGCAGCTTTGATGAATATGATTGTATAAATCCTGAGATGCCTATAAAAGCATTGCAAGCACTACAACGAGGAAGGATTTTTCCCAAAATACTGGTGGTGATGTACAGGGAACTATTTTGTCCTGAGCTTGTTCCCTAAGCCAGAAGAGCTTGTGTGAGTTTTACGCAGAGAACATGTTTGTCTTTCAGGAAGGACACTGCAGTCTTGGAGGCAGTAGGGCACTTACGAAAACCAAATATAATGGTGCTTCTCAGACACAGGGCAGATTATCATGATAAAAGATTAGTTGAGTAAGGAGGCAAAGATGATTAAAAAAAAAATACATTGCACTCAGGGAGCAGGTCCCCTCTTCCTCTTTACACGCTGCTCAGTCATCTTAGGTATGAAGGTCAAGCCTCTTCAGTATTCTCCTGTCTGGACTCAGTGCCATAGATAACAGCTTGTTGTTTTACATGACAAATTCTTTGCTCCCCAAATAAATAAAACTGTCTGTATTAGCTTTGTCTATCAAACAGACCACGTGCAGATTTGTAGAGCTCCTGACTCCACAGGAAGTTCTAAAGCTTTTTTTTTTTCTGCTTTTTATCTGTGTCATGCCCATTAAGTAAAAAAAGTAATAAAAGGAACTTAGATAATGCTGCTTTTCATAATTTAAGAAATCAATTACATTATTATTACTACGAAACTATAGGTGTGCTTTCTATTGCTAAGTATTTCTCCTAGAGAGACCATAATGTAATGACCGTCCTAAAACCTGAGGACGAAGAAGCAGCCTCATCTTGTCTTCCAGGATTGTTATTTTATATTAACTCCTTTCTTGTTGGACTGGAGTTGGTTTTTTTGTCTAATCTCATTCCAGAGCAGGCCCAAATGGGCAAGTCATGAAGTCATTAACTGCGTATATACTGGATATCCCACTCATCAGATAAAATACCTCTGGCAGGTACATGTGCTCTGACAGGCCTAATTCTCAGAAAACAAGGCTGGTGGCGCACCAAGTCGCGAGCCGGCATGTACTATCATGCACCAGAATAAAAAAAACCCATGAGACCTAGAGGCCTTTTGTACAGCACTGAACAAACACGGAGCTGGCTGAAAAGCTGGGGAGCGAAGTGATGTGACAGGAGCAACGCTGTTGTTACCGCTATCTCCAACACACGCTTGTAGATTGTCTCATTCCTTGCACCAGGTGAAGTGCCTGGAGCGGTACAAAGGGGTTTTCGGGCTGTGGTGGGGTGCGAATTCCCTGCATGGGCAGCGGGACGAGGGCTCCCCACCCCTGCCCTCCCTGCCCTCAGCAGGGGTGTTGCGTACCGAGCAGCAGAGACCCTCCGGGGCAGCTGGCGGTAGAAACCTGGCTGTAAATGAGGCACCCTTCCCTGATTGTGCCAAAAGCCATCACCGCCTCAGGGCAGCAAGTGTGCAGCGCCGGGGGCAGTGCAGCAGTGCACTGCCTGCTAGCAGGAGGGACCGCTGCCACCAGTAACCATGGCATCCCTCCCTCTGCTCCAGGACTGCAACCAATTACTGTGGCCGCCCTGTCATTTTATTGCATGAAACTATACTACTTGGTGTGCACAGGTTTAAACTTTTTTTCTTGAACATTCTTCTACCCACCGGTAATGTCACTAGGTGACCTAATTCCTTCATTCACACATGCTTATTTTTAGTGAATGTCAGATAAAATAAGAGCATCATTGTGCAGGAAAGAACAAATCAACTGTATGAACTTCTTTTGTAGAGGTGAAGAGTCTGTGGGGAAATCAATGTCAATTTTTAATTACCACATCACAATAATATTTGACTCCCACTAAAATTTTTGTATTTCAAATGCAGGGGAAGAGCTATAGTCCACTCTTAAATGCATCAGATAAATAAACACAAATGTATACAAAGCTACATTTGAAATGTGTAATTTAAGTGTAAAAAAGCTTAAAATGCAGCTCTATTCACTGATAGAGGAGAAAGAAGAGACATTAATTAGTATAATTTGGCAGTTAATTGTCATAAATGTTATTTAAAGAATCTAATCATAATCATGCATATCCAAGTAAATACCTTTAGACTATTTAGCATTCATACATTTCTTTATGCTAATATATTTACATATTCTAATATAATACATATATATTAGGTGTGCGTAGAAATATACATATATTTCTCCATACACACACCACATACATGCTTTATCCATTAACAGAGAGTCATCTATTGTAGGTTTGCATCTATTGCAGACTATTCTATAACTAGAAGTCTCCTTTTCTTTCCCCGTCATGTGTACCAGGTGTGGTAGACAATGGCCTCACTGAAAATGAAAGCTAAAACTTCCAACCATAAGTCCAAACTTGTAATTTAAAAATAAAATCCCATTCAGTCATTTTACATGTAAAACAAAAGTTATATATGTGTAGGTGTATGTAACACATACATAGTTATGGTTACAATATTCATAATGGTAGTATGGTAAGGCTGGACATCTTTTTGAATGGTGGAGAAAAAACTCCAGCAATGTGAAAAGTGAAAGCTGGCCTCAAATGTTCCCTCTATGCAAACTTTTTGCTGGGAGAATTTAATCAGTGTAAACATTTTTCATTTTGAAGAGAACGGAAAGAAAAAGGGTCACTAATAATAGGTAATGGAGTAGAAAGATAAATTACTTGAAATCAAATAATGATCAGATTAGCTAATGATTAAAATAGATTTTTTTTTCAATCAGGAATCTAACCATTAGTTCCAGGCAACAGTATTCACTGTGTCTTATAAGGTTTCTTATAAGTTCATGTCTGCAGCAATCACCATCTAATCAGTGACACACTCAAAAGATTTTCTAGATGTTAAAGGCTACGCTTTGATTTATGAAGAGAACATCCTCTGCACTCCAGGTTAATGGCGTGGCCAGGACCCAGGCTCCGCGAACCTGCTTCTTCCAGTTCACATCCAGGCCTGAACTCCCTGGCACTGGTCTGTCAGTCCAGGCAGAGCTTTCACTGTCCAAGTGACAACCCTAGATTCCCTTCATTGAGTTTGCTACAAATTTTCCTCTGAGACTAGACATGGGAGTCATCAGGGAGAGCAGATTAGCTGCATTGGGGGTGAAATAGATGCAATTTAAATGGTGAAATCAATTTACAGATACCTTTTTTTTTGGGGGGGGGAATGATATTTTGTGTATTGGATTAGCAGTAGAAAAATATTCTAGCTTACCTAACATATTTTTGGGGGGCATTATGAAGAATTTCCTGTGCAACACAGCATGGCTCATGCGGGAAACAAAGTCATGTCTGAAAGAGAGCCGTGGGTAAAAATGGTCCTAAGAGTACTCATTTCCTAATGCCTGCTTGGACTCAATTAACTATAGCAACTTCTGCTTCGTGTCACTTGCCATCTGCTAGTCCTCAATTAGACCGTCCCCCGGGAACTGAGCTCCACAGCTCTGCCCCAGCTGGGCTGTGCTTAATCCCATGGTTGGTCCTTGAGACTCCTGTGAAAGTGCTCGATGCCGCAAGGGTTGCCCAGCCCAGCTCTTAGTGGCTCTCCAGAGGGACCAAGTGGATGGACCATGTTCGAAGTGGTTGGCAGGAACCATTCCCTCAGCGAAGGCAGCACCTGTGCCAGGGACCCGTGGAGCAGAGAGGGTGGGTGTCCACGTGCTGGTACGTCTGATGGGAACTGAGGCACAACTGCATACTCCATTACACTTCACTGACTTACCACTCCTAGGGGCTTTATAGAGCAGGTGCTTTGCTACCTTAATGCCAGAGTTTTATCAGCCTAAATCACAGACGGTATCTTAATAGCTTCATCTGCTGCTCAAATGAGTGGAATTTGGACACAGAGAAGAATTGAATCCCTTTGCTTTAGGAGAGAACATCATCTTAAAGCACTGCTAGGAATGTTATAAAGAAATATTCCTTTGGAAAACATCTCAGTGCCTGTCCAGTCTCAAGAAGTGCCTTCGCAGGTAGAGAGATACTTCCGGAAATTCTGCCATCTGAGGAGTGCTGTCCTTCTGGAATTTAGTTGCCTTGGTTCTTCAAATGTTGCCTTTGAAAGCCAAACTAGCACTGCAGCAGCCTACCAGAGATTCCTCATGCTGGAGTAATTTCTTAAGCAATAATTTGCAGCTAAAGTAACCAAGCAAAGTTTAAAGTTATATGCCTGAATTCTAGGAAGAGGCCTAAAGATTTTCTGCTCTTTGGAACAGCAGTATAGTTTATTATTGCCTGTAGCCCCTATGATAAGGATAACATGAACACGCTCATAGGAAGTAACCGAGGAAGCGACCATTTATGCTGCTGCTGCCCAAAAGTCTAGAGCATATGGTTATTTATTTATCCACTGCAACAATTGCTCTGTAAACACGCGGTACATTCTTGGAGAGAAACAAGCCAGTATCTCTCAGCAGGGAAGAGGGAGCCCACTTGTGCGTCCCACCCAGCGAAGGAGGCCAGCCATTGTTCGGGGCTGCGCTCTCTGTTATCACACAGGGCATCTCAGCCAGTGCTAAACACAGCCCAGAAAGGCACATTCCTGTGTCAAATGTCATCGTCCTCCGAGTCCAGATGAGAAACTTGAACTGAAGCAGGTGAAGCCGTCAACAAGGAAGTGTCCTAATTTCACGGCGACGTTTGATATTAAGTAAAAAGCCTGAGAAATTAAGCAGAGAAAATGATACTGAAGTAAAATTGTTATTAAAAGGAAACAAATTCCACCAACAGCACTGATTCAGTAAATAGAAAGGTCATCTTTCTGTCTCTCCCTCCCTCCCAACTGCAGCATGACTCAGAAGAATAAACAATTGAATAGGTTTTGTTAGATGCCTGCATGCAGATTTGCCTGGGTTTTTTATTACTTGAAATTTCATTCAGTTCCCTGTTTGTACCACAAACAACCAAATAAATTCTCAAAAAATGCAACTGTAAAAGCAATAATTTTTTGCATATGTTTAGCAATCAAGTGTCCTGATTTCTGAAATATTTTTATTACGTGTCCCTACTTCAATGGAACTGTAGAAATTGAAGACAAAAAAGGGAAGGGAGAAGTGAGAGGAAAAACCATCGTAGATTTGTTCATGGATCTAGAGGTTGAAAGGTTCACACACAGCAGGTGTGCACGTGCTTGAGAGATAACCATACCAGTAGTAATGGTTGTCATAGTCTGAAGTGAAGAGGAATAAAAGGAGAGCTGGACACCAGTGAAACTTCATTTAAACCATCAGATTTTGGCTGCCTCTCTCTGCAGGGCAGGCTTCTTTCCAAATGTTTTGTGCCCTCTGGGGTACGCAGAAAAATCTATTCCTTGTGACCTTTCTGAAAAAAAAAAGTGTAAGTAAAGTTTGCAGTATGATATTTGTATGCAGGGATTAGCTCTTGGTTTCTTTGCTTGGTACCTTAGGGTATATTTTTAAAGCACTACACAGAATTTCGGTCTCACTCGTCAGCTTCTATTGACTTTAAACCTCATGAGTCACTTTGACAATATATCCCAGAGGCTTTCTATCTTACATTGGCTTTTATTTCAGTTTCCCTGCTTTTGGGGAGTTACTTCTGAATTTGGAGTTAACTCACAGGGGAAGTTGGCTTTCAGGAGAATTTTCGTTGCATGTGGAGGATGCTTAGAGATGTTCTGCTTTTAGCTTTTCACACAATTATTTTCTCTTCTGTTTTTCATTGTGGAAAAAAGCCATTTTTGTTAGTATGGGCAATTTCTTTTGCTTATTTGGTTTACACATGCCAGCAATGGCTGCATTACCTCAAAGTCACCATGCATGGTCCCCTTGTGAATCCTATTGTAACTTATGTGAAACTGTAAAAGTACGTACTCAGTAAGACCTGTAGCACTATAATGGCTAAGCACTATAAATAAGAACTAGCAAAGCATTTATAAATTATTTCCTTTGCAGAATGGCTATTTTCTTCTCTCTTAAGAAAAAATTCCCAGCTGATTTTCTGTATCGAATCTTTCAGTGAATCACATGATGTGACAGAGCTTTATGAAAGTGATACGCGGCTCCATAGCAGCTGGATGCACATCTAATCCTCTGCCTGGTAATCTGTTAAGGTGCCCAGAATGGTGGATTGGACATTATTTGTGGCTCTCGCATAGAATTTATGTCAAATAGAGAAATTCACAAGGGTGAGAGAGACATTCTGTCCCTAGAAGGGATTTATCCCGATTAACTTTGTTACTCCTCCAAAATGCTACATAAATAAATAGTGTTAAGAAAATGAGCTCAGTGAGAGAACTGCGTTCTGCTAAATATGGATGGCAGCCAGAGTTACCCTTAGTTCTTCTCATTGCCTGGTAGCACCAGGTGGGCTAAAAGGCATGGCAAAGAGCCAGCTTCCTCGGTGCTGGAGATACCTCAATCAGCGTTAGCCACCTTTGCCAGGCTGTGCCATCACGTACATCTGGGTATAGCACCAAACAAGTGTTGACAAAAGAGTAAGTATCTACCCTGAAGCACTTGACAGAAAATAAACAGCTGGAGCAACTGTCAGTAAATTCTTATTTCCTCAATAGCATTCTGATAACAATGGGAAGAGGAAGGAAAAACCAAACAAACAGTAATTCTGTTATAATTGACACAATAGGCTAGTTTCTCCTCTCGTGACTTTACGTAGTCATATACAAGGATGCAAACAGTGATAAATGCTACCATTACTGAAGGCAGCTGTTCTCCATCTGGGTATTCAGGTAGCAAGATGGTGAAAAGTCAGGCTGAGCATTGTTTTAAAAAACATTTTCTACTTTGCCATGAAATATCAGCTGAGTTTCCTTTTTTCCAGTGCCTGTTTCATCTAACTGACAAAAACATTGCTCCAGGATTGGTGAGCATATTGAAAACATGAAACAATATCAATGAAATTCTTATTACAATAGGGCAGAGAAATTACACTCTCAGCCTTTCCTCAGTGCTTGTAAAGGTCTGGGCCATAACTACGGCATACATGATATTGCTGCGCATCATTATCAACAGTATTATTTTCATTAAGAGAAACATTTTCTCTAGCTTCATTAACCATTTCTCATTTGATTTTGAATCAAATACTTTACTGAACTCTAATTAGGGTAGGTGAACTACAGTACCTTCGGCTAGAGAGTTGGTTATCTTGGTAAAGGAAAATAAGTTTTTGTTAGTATTTAACTATACTAGGTAAGCTCATGTTATATACCGTCCCATTTCCATTGTGCTTTCAAATCTGATTGTTTCCCCCTTCAAAACCCTTTCTAAAGCTTTGCATTTTGTTGAGATCTGTCTAATGGGCCTGTGGGGTCCCTGACCACTCTTCTTTCCCCTTCCCTGCTACTTCACACGTAGCTACCACATATGTGTGTTTCCAGTTACTTGGTACCATTCCATTTGATAAATTTATTCCTAATGCTTAGTATCAGACCTGGAATTTTCTGTGCCCCTCCTTTTGAAATTCAGTCAAGGAGACGACCTAGGCCTTCACATGTGGAGATTTGTTTCCTAGTGGAGACAAGTTCCATAGCCTTTTTCCAATCTGTCCCTGCTTAATTTTAGGAACATACCTATATGCTCCTAATAAGTTCCTATACCTCCTAATAACATATGTTCCTAATATGCTCTTTAATAACTACCTCTTCCTTCTTGTATAATGAGCCTAATTTTATCTTTACCTGCTTTTCAGTTTTATGACTGAAGGGCATTGTTTTCATTTCCTTTGACTAGTGAATATATTGACTTTGTTCTTACACCTCCTGACCAGTAAGATGTTTGTTTCTTAGCTGACTGGTGGGTTTTTTTGCCATTCCCTTTTTTTCAGTAAGGTTTTTGAGACCTTTCCTACAATCTTCTGCCTTAGTTATCAGTTCCAGATAGGATTGGCACCTTCAACTTAATGACATTCCCACCTTCCTGAAGAAAGTTGTTTTTGAGCTTTTTTGCCTGGCTGACATCACTAGTCCCCTCACCTCCTTAAAGTTTGTCCTTTCAAGTCAGGAACTTTCACTATTATGTGTACCGCAACTCTTGCAGTAATAATAGTGTAGTGTAAACATCCATGGCAGCTTTGAATTAGGTTATTCACACGCTGCTCTAATTGTATCAGTTAGGTTTGCTCAGGCTAACTTACTCTGTTTCTTAGGAGGGTTTTACTTCACCTCCTACTAGTGCCCAAGTTTATTACAGACTGCTGAGTTACAGCCTGTGCTTTTTGTTTGCTCTTCCATTCCATTTAAATGGCATCAGCTTCAGATCATTCAATTCAAGGTTATTTCCTGTGACCAAGTTCTTTTTTAAATGTCGTCACTAGTAAGAAAACCAAGCTTAAAATAGAATTCTGTCCAGTTGTTTTAACAACTATTTGATGAAAATATCTGTTGGTTATTGTACCGGAAATAGCTGGCCTCTGAATTATTAGTGGCATTTCTCTCAATCCTTTTGCTTGGAAAGCTAATGTCACTTACAATTTGTCTCCTTCCAAAGCCTCAAGTTTCTCTTTATGTATGTGGAATCTCCTCTAAATAGTTCTTGGTTAGAGGGAGACTGGCTTTGACTGTACCCCATTTTGTCACTTGTTCCTAGGCAATAGTCTCTGTTTTGGCTGCTGCTTTTTCTACCATCTGAATAGTTGGCTGAGTTTGCTCTTAAATATCTTCGTTTCTCCTGCAATGGGAAAGTTACATCATTTGTTCCTGATCCAAAATAAAACAATAGATGGCTATTTCTTTGGTGGACTTTCTGCTCCAGTTTGGTACCCTACCATTATCTCTTTGTACAGCATCAACCCTGACCCTAATGAGCTAATTTCCTTTTGTAGTCCTTCTAACTGGTAAGAAGTCATCACGACACTTCTCTTTATACCTGGCGGAGATGCTAGCTGTTGCAGTGCCTGCTGGTAGTTGAGGAGCGACTGTTACTGACTTGTAGATGAGAGGCACTTCAGGGATGTGCTCTTAGGTTTTGCCAACTTGAAGAGTAACAAAGAAAGTCAGGGAGAATTCTCTCAAGGTCACAGAAAAACCCCCACCTTTGTTCCTATGCACCGTTTGCCCACTGACATCCCTTCAATGAAAATCAGATGAAAAATGGGCTTCTTACGGAAGTCATGCTTTATTCATGGAATTTGGTTTGCTATTTATTTATTTATTTAGTATTCTCAAAATTTTTGCTGAAAGGGTGGAAAATTGGTGCCTGGAAGCAAAATCGGAAAAAATTCAAAGCACAAATTTAGAAGTTTTCCTTGCATATTCATGTAGAATAAATATTCCACATTTTGTCACTGTGTTCAGGATATTTTCTGCCTGAATTCACAGATAGTCTGTGGGTAAGTTTTAGAAAAGGAAGTGATCACCAGCCACTCTGTTTAAATAGATGTCATAATATTAAAAGCAAACTGAGAATATTAACTGTACAACACAAGGATTTATGTTCATATTAATTTTATTTAAATATCTGTGAGAATGATAGTAATTTTTGTCACTTTCTGAAACAAGTCAGTAATAAATAGTAGGGCAGATAAATCCACCAGTTAGAGGCTTTCTTAGTAGGATCCATTAAGGGAAAGCGAAGTGGCTTTGTGCATCTTCTGCACTCATGATGTACTTTGACTTGAATGTGAGGCCTCAGTTGCTCCACTTAAATTACAGTTCAACCTTCACCCTAATGCATTTTCATTTCAAAATGAAGTTTTGATTACAGATATTGATAGAAAAATTCCTTAATTCAGAGTGCATGCGAGTCCAGAGGAGGGCCACGAAAATGGTCAGAGGGGCTGGAGCACCTCTGCTATGAAGACAGGCTGAGAGAGTTGGGGTTGTTCAGTCTGGAGAAGAAAAGTCTCCTGGGAGACCTTATAGCAGCTTTCCAGTATCTGAAGGGGCCCACGGGAAAGATGGGAAGGGACCTTTTATCAGGGAGTGTAGTGGTAGGATGAGGGTTAATGGTTTTAAACTGAGACAGGGTAGATTTAGATTAGATATTAGGAAGAAATTCTTTACTGTGAGGGTGGTGAGACACTGGAACAGGTTGCCCAGAGAAGGTGTGGATGCCCCATCCCTGGAAGTGTTCAAGGCCAGGCTGGATGGGGCTTTGAGCAGCCTGGTCTGGTGGGGGGTGTCCCTGCCCATGGCAGGGGGGTTGGACTAGATGATCTCCAGAGGTCCCTTCCAACCCTATGATTCTATGATCTATGATTCTATGAAAATCTAAATCTTCCTAAAACTGAATTTTTGAGCAGTGTTCTTCAAAGATAATACAAGCTATCTGAATGCAGGTTGGGCTTTATTTATGTGTCCATGTTTTTGATTCCGTTTTTCTCTCTGTTTGTATGTAGGAAAAGGCAAAATGGAGAGGGAGGAAGAAGGAGAGACAGAAACTTGAGAAACCTCTGCTTTGATTGATGATAAAAAGTTTTTTTGCAGGAGTCACTGGTGTTGAAGGAGGCTGTAGAGAAGTCTAACAACCATCGTCAATAAAATATTTCAATGGTTTATAGTCTCAAAGAGAGAGCCCCTTTCAAATTTGTTGCCTCTTTCTATTACAAAATCTGCAGCTGGCTCTTCAGTGTGCTTTGCCTAATACATTACATTAATCAGTTCCCTTATTTTTTTGCTAGGCAGCAACCACTCCTTCAAAAACCCCACCTAATTGAGTGCACTATTTTGGGGTGTTTTGTCTTGCAGCTGGGAAGCCAGACTTTTTGCCAGTAATTTGTCGTCTCTGCTTATGAATGAAACAACTTTGTAGCTTCCTCAAGCTGGGTTTTTGGAAGCTATTTGTCAAAGCATTTTTCATAGTTCAAGGCAGAAGCCTCCACTGTGGAAGTAATGAAAAACATTTGGTAACTAGTGGAATTTGTTGATACTAGTTTTTCTGTTTTTAATCACAGAGGTGGTCTCCTGCTGGGAGTTTCCCCCTTTGTGTAAATCTTTGGTAGAGAAGACATTTCATGTCTCTGTCTTGTAAGGCATTTTGGATTCTCTAGATTCTTTCTGAAAAGTCTTTCTTTCTTCTCCTGTGACTTGCTTCTTTTCTTTTCCTGTGAAAACTATGCATATTCAGGAATATTTTTAAAAGTTCAAATTATTCTCTTTTGGGTTTTTTTTGTCTCCTTCAAGGCTTTAGTTTTCTTGGAATTTTACAATATGTGTGTTATTAAGGTTTAGTTCTTAGCTTTCCCTGCCCTTTCGCCTTCATAAGGGCAGTCTTCTGGTAACTTAGAGTTTCACGGTGCTGGAGAGATTGCAAAAATATTGACATGCTCTTTTCTCCCTCTGAAAAACTGCCTGAGACAGATTTTTCTCAAACTGTTCCATTTCCAATTTAGTCAAGTCACTAGGCTGCATCAGTAACTCTTCCTCAGTTAAGATTGTTTAAAGCAAATACTATATTTTCCTATTAAAGTATCTCCCCATTTCCCTCTAGAGAAGCACTGCTACTAGAGATTGCAGGGCTGGCTGCACAGAATTATGAGGTATCAATTTTTCCCTCACCAGCCGTGAATGAGCCTGATCATGGCCTTCAATTTGATTATGAGTGTTCGGATGAAGGTTGGCTGAGAGTGGAGGAAATGTATAAAGCATGGCTATCTCTGTTCACAGACACTGGTGACAGTGGGTAGCGTAGGCTTGCTTTCTAAAGAATGACCATTTCAAGTCTTTTCTTGGCACTCTGTGCTGCTTTGGCAGATGTCCAGGACTGATGGACACAGGGTAGGCAGGCGTGCTCCTGCTTGAGGAACGGGGCCAGAGCACCTGGGGGAGAGCACCTCCACTGCAGGAGGAGTCCTACGCGAGAGCTTTGCCAAAAAGAACCGAAGACAGGAAGCAGCATGCTAATGCCAGAGCCAACAAAATCACCAAATACAGCAGGACAGGATTTGGTGCAAATTGAATGGTTAGGAGTTCAGTAGGCTGAAGTCTGAAGGAGGAAAGCTCATAGTGACTGCTCTAACCGGAGGCAGAAAAAGTCTAATTATTTTATCTTCCTCTTCTCCTAATGTCTTCCGTGTATCTCATTAAAATTTGAAATTTTCTAGGGAAATATTGATCTCTTCCCACTTTGAGAGCATGGTGCTTGCTAAAGTGCTGAAGTCACAGAAGGCAGGCAGTTAGCTACTGGGTTGCCTTCTATTTGGATCTCTGCTTACCTCCTACCAATAAATAAGGGTCTAAGAAGTTACACTTGTGGTATTTACAGACTTCTGTAGAAATGAAAGGCATCTTTTTCTATAAAAAGTGCAAGTGAATGTAGAGCATTCTCAAAGGTTCTTGACTTTGGTAAAAAGACCCTTTACCCAGGAGACAGTCAAATCTTTTAAACTTCCTTCCCATGAGCCCGTTTTTTAGATAATCCATCTTTGCCTGCTAGCATACTACTCTTGATAATGAGCCTGCCGTCACATCAGGTTAAAATGTATCACTACAATTAATTTCTTTAAAATATATTGTTCAGAGGATAATGAGAACTAAGCCCTATTTTAAAGCCGATCAGGCGATGCAAGACAAGAATCTAATTCTTTTTGTGAAAACTGACACACTTTTACTTCAAAACCAACTACACTTCATTAAAACTGTGATAAAAGCTGGCAAAGTAGAGCTGAAATATTGCAGCTGTGAGTTCTCCAAAGTTAGAGAAGAATTCTTGTATTGTTTCAGTATGACACAATGTGTATGTAATGGATTAACTCTATTTCCAGACACATTTGGACCTGAAGTATTGATTTTCTTCCTTCCTGTTCATATAACTAAAGGAATTTGGAGCCAGACCCAACAAAGGCACCTTAGGTGGAACTTAGGTGGAATTTAGATGCCTATATCCAACATTTTAGTGCTGAAAACCTCTGCTTCAATTGCCAGCTGATCTTGAAGATACCAGAATTCTTATCTTTTGATCTAAAGCTTTCCAGGCATTTTTTGCACAAGCTCCAAACTGTCTCAGTTCTGCGCTCATATCTAATCAAAGTCACAAACTAGAGAGTCGACGCTTTTATTCTCAGGAGCATGAGGCTGTAGGCATTTCTGGAATGCATTTGATATTGCTGACCCCTCTAAAAATAAATTTGTGATAGCCACCACATTCTTTTAAGGCACAAGAAGAAGCATGTGTCATTTCTTCTACAGTAGCCTAGGGCACTAAGGTACCCTAAGAGACCCAGGTTTGGTCCCTTCCGTTCCACCACTTGAGGAAATCAAACAGCGTTCTCAATGCATGGCACATTCTGACTGGGGAAAAAGGGAGAACTGAAGAGGAGCAGAGAAGTGATTAAAAATTTCACTGAGCTAAGGAGGAAGAACACAGGAGGTGGTAGAACTCTGTGACTAGGAAGTTAAGGTAAACCTCATAGATGGTAGGGAAGTATATTCTGCTTCCACATGTCTTTTTCAATGTTTAATGTAAAACACTATTTTACATTATCCAGTAATTTTTTTTGCCAAATAAACTGATTCAAGGCAAATAGATTTTTAGTATTATGGTGTTATTTTATTATAGTGTTGTGTTCTGATAGAATGGTGTTTTGTTGTGGTGTTTTTGTTTTGTTCTGTTTCTTTATTTTAAAGTAACTTTAATGGCAAAAGGTGCGATAAAAATACAAACCAATACACGAAGGGTAAAACAAGCATAGAATGATGCGGTGCATTTATCATGTGCTTGTAGCTTGCAGTGGTATTTTGCCAGTTAAACTCTTCAGAAAAAGTAATAGTACCAGAAATATGATGATCTCATCTGTATGTCATGGAAATACTTTGTGATTCAGGTGACAGCTGAAACCCACTATCCTTTATACAAATAAGCAGTTCAAATACATTAAAATCCTAGGGATGTCATTTTTATGAATAAACTTAGAATAAAGTTTCTTACTGTTTAAAACATAGAAGTCAAAATTTCTTAGCTAGTAACAATTTCCTGTATGTGAGGGCAATCACCCTAAGGGATGGCGTCGGCAGCCTGGCAGCGTGTGTGGTTAGAAGCTCTGGGTGGACGCTCAGAGACACCCATAGCACGACATTATGGAAACAGATGGGTTACTAATAGTTCCATGTGTAATTATGGAGATATTCCTATCAACTTATACAGTGAAACCAACTCGTCACTGCAGGGGATGGCATTACATCTGGCAAGGGGGATGATGTTATGTAGCTTTTCTTCATCAGAAATGCAGGCAGCGTGGTGATGATGAGGACTTGGCTGCTGGATGCCAAAATGGACTGCTGAGAGACATCTATGGGACAGAATTGCAGTGCCACAGGAAAAGACTTTGAAACGTTTATAGGGTTCTCTGTGAAAACAACACAATGATGCACAAACAATTTAATTAAATTTAGAAAAGGGGTTCAGAGCAAAACAAAAAGATTATTATAATACTTTGTGGACCCATAGTATTCCCACATCTTGACTATTGCTTTAAGTTTGATGATTTAAGCTCTAAATGAATATAGAAGAATTAGAAAAGAAGAACAGAACAGAACAATAAAAACAAATTTTTTGCATAACTTCTGTGTGAATCTAGAGTAGGACAACATCAGGGAGAGGGTAGATAACCATAACATCATGAATGATATGGAAAAAGAAAATGGGAAATAATTAATGAATAAATCTCACAGTACAAAGGGGAACCTGAAGAAATTAGGTTTTCAAACAAACCAGAGGAAGTTGTGCAATTGTGCAAGTTCAGTTGTAGAACTGAAGATGCTGTCCAATCCAAAAAAGGGTTGGAATAATCTATGAAAAATGAGCAATCTTCTTAATGTGATCATGTAGATCCAACATCTAGCTTAGGAAGTCCTGTTCCTGACCTAGAGAAGGCTCATTCAACTTGTTTTTGCACTGCCTAACATGGATTTCTCAGGTAGAGAGGAGGCTGGCAACATGAAAAATGTAGTTCCTGAAAGAACTGTGCTAACAACATTCCTGAACATAAAATATTGCACAAAATGGCTTAGAAAAAACGGTGAAAATTAAAATAGAAACCCTCTACAATATTTCTCCCCAGCCCAATCAAAATTTGTGAAAACTTTCTAAGCCCTAAACTTGAAAAAAATGCAGAACTGCCTATTTCCAGAGATGCTATCTGTAGCTAAAGTTACTTATGATTGCAAAGCCTGCTACAATGCTTTAGAAGTGCTGAGAGACAGCCTGCAAGTTAAGTAGCTGTGAGCCTTTTGTAGAAAAAGAGTGAAGAAGTTGTGGGGAGAAGAGCTTCCTTACTGGCCCAGAGTGAGAATTTTGATAACATCTTTTCCACCTAATCTTAAAGCCAGAAAGTTTTTTGTACAGTATTGAGAAGAAATGTTGTTTTGCAGAAATAAATGAGTTCCTTAAAATATTTTTTTAGTACTGCAGAACGTAGGAGCCATTAGAAATATCACTTCCAATGCTAGAATGTGTCTGGTTCCCCTGAATACAAGCATTTCCATACAGGTCTAATCAGGATTAGGCCACCCTCTGAGGCTACGAATTTAGTGACTGGTTTGTGAAAGGATATTAAAAATCACTGAAAATATTAGTGAATTCATTGCCTGGTCTGCCAGTAGGCAGCATCTGAACAAAAGCATTATTTCCGTTTGTGAATCATGGGTACTATTGATTGTCTTTCCAATAAATGCATAAAGCTATAGAAAGAATAATATAATTTGTCCCTGTAAGTCATATTCTGAGTGAACAAGCTTTTAGAAGTGGAAGTCTTGGTGATTTATATTTACAGCAATCCAGTTTGAATTTCAGGAGCATGTTTGTTAAAATTGAACCATGACAGAGTCTGGATGGCTTAGCCAGTGCTCAAGGAGTCCCAGGATGTAAAACCGTTATTATGCTTACTACTAATAATGAATAGAGCTCCTCTACCTCTCTTTCAGTAGATTCTTCCTCAAGGCTGAAAACATGCAACCTCCCTACCTTGAAACAAATTAGAGTTTAGATTATTAGAGCTGTGTGAGAAGAAATAAATATGTATATTAAGTTTGTATCTATTAGTACTGGTACGATATTTTCTCTTATTTCATGAGAGCCCAGTGCTGCAAGCTGCTGAGCATTCTTGATGTATGTTTAAGGAGGATGCTCATAATTTTCTATTAGTCAGTTGGCAGACTTGAGCCCTTTATGATCTTTTGAACTTTTGGTAATCCCAAGGTGGTGTATGTTTAAAAGTGTCAATGTGTGAAACTTACCTGTCTTTAATGAAATTTTAGCAATAGAGGAATTATTGAAAAATATGCTGAATCACTGACCTGGCAAGTAACATCTATCTAGGTTTCACTGCATCCAGTAGGAACTTACCTGTTGGCTTCAGTGAAATGGGAAATAATTTCAGATGAAACACGAGTCATATCACTATAAAATTCACCTTAATTACTCTGCCCTAACTTTGCAATTGCTTATTTGGAATGACCATTGCACAAATCCATCATTTTGCTCAGCTGGGATTTTTTTCAGCTCACTTACATCTATGTATATAATAATATAATGTAGAAAATCAGCAGAACATTATCCCTGGAAATATTCAAAGGAAGGTTGGACAGGACTCTGATCTAGTTGGAGATGTCCCTGCTCATTGCAGGGGGGTTGGACTACATGACCTTTAAAGGTCCCTTCCAACCCAAACCATTCTATGATTCTATGATTCTAAAGAAGCTGTGTCACTGCTCTATCAATGACAGGGAAAAGTGCAATTGTGTATTTGGTAAGCGTAAGGAAGTGGATGGACTAATATACTTGATAGGACACAGACAATATTTTGGGTTGACCTGACCATTTCTCCCTCTTCAGCTACAGACACTTTCTTAAGAACGGAGAGGCATGATAACAATGCTGCTTTTTAAAATATTCATGTTGAATTATTCATTGCATTTTAATAGAGAATAATCATATGCAACAGGTGTTTTTCTTCTGGCTTGTTGAATTGCACTATAACTAGCCTCCAGTTATTGGCCTGAGGGAAAGAAGCAGTAGAACAAATCAGCCTTATTTTAAAATAATTACTGCAATCCTACAGTGCCTGTCAGTTGTTATTTTCCTGTTTTATGTCAATGTACAGTACATGTACAAATAGGACTCTGAAACTGGGAGAAAAAAATGCAGCCTATTAAATAGAATTTGAGAATATAACTTGTGGATTTAGTAAATATGATTCCAGAAGTAAAGGGCCCATTCCATACGTTTTATTAAGATCCTTTTGAGCAGAGCAATAATGAATTTCCAGCACAACGGTAAAAGGAATAAGGATTATTCTAATTTTGCTCCAAATAATTGTGATGATATAAGAATGTATTTGTGGGCCTCAGTTTTTGGCTTTTACGTAAGCATTTAAACAAGATTAATTTAATTTAAGCAAATTAAGTAAAATTTCAATAGGAATTGAAAGTATGCTTTACCACTCTGATTCTTTTACATTTGTAAAATACAATGGCAGTTAATAAGACATTAGTGTTATACCTAAGTGATAACTGCTTACCTATTTAATTCGACTGATGCAGCACAACCTTCTGATGGGTTCTGGATATTAACGAAGGGGAAATGCAGCTCGTTCCCTCCTCCCACACCTGATTCTTATAACACTTATAACAGTGCACAAAGTCTTCTGGAAAAGAATCTCTCTGAAATTGGGCCCCTTGAAAATCTGCAGAAGACTCATATATAGGTCCTCCACTGGATGGGCCATTTTGGAAGAGGGCCTAGTGGTCAAAGACATGCATGTGAATGTTCACTTCTGGAACTGACGGTTCCCATTAGACCGCTTCTCCCACACACGGCTTAGACTCCAAGTCTCAATCTCTGCCTGATGCCTCTTCAGGAAGATGCCGCTTGCTGTGACGGAGACTGTTACTATCACTATTTTTGCAGCACACATAGATGCACTTAGCAGGTGTAGTTCTTCAGTGCCCAGGTATGACCCTCCTGAAGGTAAGTCACCCACACCTAATGGCAACCATCTGTGAAAAGCTTTGAACAATATAGTGTCAGTTTAGTGCAGTGCAGAACCGCTACAGTGCAGTTTAGGTCAGGGAGTTAAGAGGCATGGTGTTTTCAGAGGTGACAAATTACTCACAGGAGGCTTAGGACACACACTGCTGAAAAGTTGCTATATTCCTTGTATTTTTTCCAGTCTCTCCCAAGCTAACATTTTAGCAGGACTGAGAGCTGTGGACTTCAGATCAGCTGCAACGCACTGCAGCAAGACGTTGCCCAAGCCTGCAGCTTTCCTTGAGCTGGTGCAGCATGAGGTAGAGTTGTTCCCTGTACTGGGCTCAGAATATGAAAAATTTATCCCACTGTCCTCAGATCTACCCAGTGGAATGTGAAGACAAACGAAGAAATAGTTTAAGATTAAATTTGAAGTTATTAAACTTAGGTAAATGTGTAGACTGTTAAGAGGACTTTCCCAACCATAAAACAAATATATATGTTTATGTTACAGTTTATTCTTGTAACCCCAAAGCTGATAAATTTTTAATAATCTATATCTCTGTAGTGTTAGAAACCCAAGGCCAATTTACTTGTGCTTCTGCATGAGGCTGGGAAGATTCTATTTCTACTTTAACAATTGAAGATGCTCTCAGAGCACAGACATGGACATACATTTTTTATAATTTTCACACGGTCCCCTCACCGAAAATTATCTTCAGAGCACATAGTGCTATCCAAAAATTGAAAGAGGAGATAAAACTGCATTTTCAGAGTTGGCTAGTAATATGAATAAGAGAAGTTTTGTTGTACGATAGACTAAAAGAAATACCACTTTGTACCCCAAATATTGGGTGGCAATAGTACTCATCATAGCTCTTTTCACAATATCTGCACCATTTTCAGTATTGTTTCATTATGTGAAATCTGGATGATATACCAGCATGTAGGCAAATGACAACTAATATAACACACTTGTTCTACTTGTTTTTAATTAATGTATTTTGCTATTTGGTACAATTTGCATGTTAATTTTTTTTAGAGAATAAAAGTTTTCTGGTTAGCTTTTTACACACAGAACATTAAAACAAGAAATAATAAAAATTATGCATATAAAATGTTAATGAAAGCCGTTGAGTAATTAAATGTAATAATTTTGTACATTTATTCTTCAAATTATTCACTAGTCTTGTATTAGTGAAATACATAGATAATGAAAAGTAGAAAATAGACTTCACAGTTCAATTAAAGATAAAACAGAAGACACTTTAAAGGTTTTCCTTTCTATTCTATTTCTATCCTATATCTACCCCTCTCAGTTTCAGAGGGAGGCAGGAAGTCAAGGAGTTTCTGCTGTAATAAAAAGGCACTTCCAACTTGTGCATTCCCATTTCTCCCTCTTAGCTCCACGCAATCGTTTATTTCCCTTTTCTTCAGCCAGCAAGGAGACATGTTGTGGGCCTGATTCTCAATCCAGGGCAACTCTCCGTGCCCATCAGAGAAGTTACTGTGCACTTACTTTGAACTAAGTGAATCATCACTGCAATCAGAGTCCAACTCCACATCTCTGACAGGAGACGGAACAGCTGAACAGGAGCAGGCGTGCAGGGAAGTCCTAACACCCTGCCCTGTTCTTCCTGTTTTCCTCCTTTGGCATCTTCACCATTCCTCCTGAAAGCCAGAGCAACAGGATGTGGAAACTCCAAACTGAGGATTCAACAGAGGAAAACAACTGTTTTCCAACAAATTTAAGAGAGGAGCAACTTAGATCTTGATGCCTTGTTTCTTATGAATTGCATTAATAAAAAGTCACACTTTTTTTCCTGTCAAGTAAGATCTGGAGCAATGTTATTTAGGAATTACAGAAGAGATTTGAATTGTTTTAATGTTATTTTCTCTTGAACCAATATGGCAAGCAGGAAAATTTTATTACCATTTAAGTCTTTTTCCTTACGTCTCATATTGCTCTAATGGTGAATGATGAAAAGTTACTTAGATGAAATATCAGCCTAAGTGAAGTTAGTTATGGTGAATCTTCCAGTTGCAGCTCAAGATTTGATAGATCTAGCCTGCGTTTTGATTACACACTTTAAAAGACCTATATCAGTTCCAGGATTCCTTATCTGAGAATGCAGATGTATGCAAACTAACATATCTCCTTTGGAGAGACGGTCCTCAACTTATAGGGCTTTGCCTCTGTTAGAAACAATACTGTTGAGGTCCTTTTGGAAATCTGGACCCTAGTGGGATACTTAAAAATGCTCAACAGGTGTAGATATCTAAAAGCTCAGTACTAAGTGCCTATGTGCATCTTCAGTTATATAAACAGTTTTTAAACACCTGAGAACTGGAAATTCAGCTCAGAGTCAATTTTCAAAATGAAATTTAGGCTCCTAAAGTGATTTGTATGTCTTCATAAGTTTTACTGGGTAGCCATTTCTCATGGTTTTGATGCATTGCATCTGTCAGTTACCAATTAATTTAATGAATATATCTATACAGAAATTCTTCTAAACTCAAAATATAAGCCCCATGATATTGTCTCACAAATACTGGTTCTTATCTCACCTGTATGTGGTTTTTATTCTCTTCTTTTACGTGGTGGATCTGTAGAAGGAACAAGCACACAAAATGTACACTTATTCAGCCAGTATCTAATTGTGATGGTACCTTCTAATTGTTCTAACAATGTTAATTAACCATCAGGGTCCGAAAGGTATGTGCACACTATCTTCTCCTTGGATTTTTAGCTTTTTCTTTTTCTTTTGGGTGCTTGAAGCAGCCAGTGACACAGTATGTCAATTCACTAGAAAGGAAGATGCTTGAGAGTGTGTCTGTCACTACCGCTGCTTGCCGTAATTACCGGCACGCTAAGAGCTGTAAGCAACCTGGGAAGCTTGATTGCATCATGCATCAAGGAAAGGACAGCTCAAAAATTCGCTGAGTCTTTTTAAATAAAAAAAAAAAAACAAACATGACCAACCGAAGCAATAACTCCAGATACAGTCCTGGGCTCTGTGTGTTTGATCAAAAATCCTAAGTTAACAAAATAAGTAATGAAGGTGATTTGACAAGGAATGTCATTATAAGAGATAAATTAAATAAAATAAATCAAGTGAATCACTGATAAAATTAATTTACACATATTTAAACTATGGTTTGATTTGATCACGCTCAGTGTTTCTAGTTCATTATGATTATAGGGTCTGATTTCCCAGCTCTTTACTCCTGATTTATGCTAAAGAATGAGGTATACCGCCTGTTTCAGACTTGCTGTTTTAACTTAATGCAAAATTAACCGTAAGTTATGGGTGGGATCTCATTACATCTCTGATTCCCAAAATTAAAAGTGTGTTTGAGCAGCAGAGAGGGAGGTGTGGGGGCAGAGAGAGTGCAAGGGAGAGAGAAAGCAAGAGCACGATGTACTGCCCAGATGTCTCTAGTAGGAACTGTCTTGAATGCTGGGAAGCAATACATTACACCGCTGTCCTTACTTCTCTTTTTTATTTGTGAATGTTTGCCAGAGATTATTATCATGCTATTTCTCATCAGAGCTGGAGTTCTAGTTTGTCAAAGTGTCAGCATAAGGACTAACACTAGGGCGAATTTGCTGCAATACGGCCAGACGGTGAGCCCCTGTCTGCCAGCAAACTCGCTAGAATTAAAACTATGTCTGTAGCTAAAAAGGTTTTGTAAAAATTATAGGGCAGTAAGGGACAGATTTTACAGGTACTTAAGCCTTAAATAGTTTAGTGTGTTGTCTACTATTACAGTTTTCAAAAGCATCTGCATGTCTGGCACTGTTACTTTATCGAGAAGCAGGCATGCAGGCATTTTGAAAAAATCATAGGGATTTTTGTTCCTTGTGTTACTGCACGCCTGACACTGCAAAGCACATGTGATTTCTCAGTTGCAGGGGCTTCAGAGGACAGGAGGTGCCACAGCCCTCAGGAGTTTCCAAACCTCTTCCTTAGAGCCTACGCTCGCAGCCACAAGGAGAGCTCCATCTGGATTTATGGTAGTCCCCCCCATTCTGCTTTTCAATTGTTCTAATCATCAAGGAATTAATCACAAATATTAGACATTTTCTAATTATGATGTGTATAGCAAATATGAGCATGCATAGTCACTCTTTTTAGACATTTAACTCATTTAACAATAATTGAAAAAAGCACAGAACATTGTGCTATGTTTCCTGTTCCCCTTGACAGTAACTCTGCATCTATAAACTTCGTCTATTCCTTACCCCAAATCTTAATTATATTTGAGCTTTAAAAAGCTCTCAGACTGTCTGCAATCTTTTATATGTTTAGTGTTATTCACGAACACAGAAACGCAAAGTTCATGGCTCTAAACGGAGTAGGGGACAAAAACGAGGCAGTAAGATGAGGGGCTGAAAACAGGAATGAACTGGCATTCATCATTATGTCAATGGTCGCACATGCCTGTACGGACACCTGCAGTGAGCTGTTTGGCAGCCTAACCCCAAACGAGCATGACAGAAGGCCGTCACAGAAAGAGTCTGCAATGCTTTTTTACAGACACCGACTCTCGTTTTGCAGCTCTGAATCACAGTATCATTCTCACTTACATCACCTGGCCGTGCAGAATAAAGCTGAACAGTTTGGGATCGTAGGGCTGCAAAGATGATTAGGGGACTGGAACATCTCTCTTACAAAGAAAGGCTGAGGGATTTGGGACTTTTCAGTCTGGAAAACAGACAACTGACGGGACATCTTATTGATGCCTACAAATACTTAAAGGGTGGGTGTCAGGAGGATGGGGCCAGGCTCTTTTCAGTGGTGCCCAGTGACAGGACAAGCAGTAATGGGCACAAACTTGAACATAGGAAGTTCCATCTAAACATGAGGAGGAACTTCTTTACTTTGAGGGTGGCAGAGCACTGGAACAGGCTGCCCAGAGAGGTGGTGGAGTCTCCATCTCTGGAGACATCTCTGGAGACCCGCCTGGACGTGTTCCTGTGCAACCTGCTCTAGGTGACCCTGCTCTGGCAGGGCGGTTGGACTAGATGATCTCCAGAAGTCCCTTCCAACCCCTATCATCCTGTGATTCTGTGATTCTGTGTAACTCCCAACAGCACCATTAATGCATTAATGGTTTTCTCCTGGAACCAAATCCTCCCCAAAGTCATGAACCCTTGCTGTATGCTTTGGTGACTATGTAAAATTTTACCTATGCCTATGAATTGATGATTTATATCAGCAAAGATTTTACCGTACACATTTTGTCCTCAAGACATGCATTTGGTTAGTGGAACTAGAGTAAATATTTCATAGGATGATAGCAGCAAACCTGAATAGCAAACTGATTGTGGACTTGCTGCCTGGACATCATAGTGGAAGACACCCTGGAAACTGGTAAATGGATGACTAGTCACTGCTCTCTGTGAAGCACGATGTCGGTACCCAAGTCCTGGGCCTGAAGTGCTTATGCAGATCAAACACTGCTCGTGGGAAGTCTGTGGGAGTTTTGCCCAGGTAAAAGTTGACGGAATGGTCCCAAAGAGCAGTCACCTGCAGGGGACCTCATGGGTTAAGGTCACTGCTGACTTTCTATGGGAGAAGGATCAAGGACCTTCTGCCAGGAGTGATTTCCCAGGTCTAGTGACTCAGACTCTGGTATTGCTGTCAATCCTTGTGGGCAGCCACTGTGATGAAAAATTACAAGCACATCTTTCAAGGGGTGTAATTTTTGTGATCTAAAGATTTTTTCGTTTAGAAATAAAAGGCAAAACACACATGTTTAAGAGAGTTCCTTTTTCCTGCCACTGAAGGGATGTAAACATGAATTTAAGTAATTTTTTTGTTTGTTATTCTATGGCTCTGAAGCCTGTATCAAATCTCTACTGCTACTTATTTTTCTTTTGTTTTAGAAGTATCTTAAAACATTCAGTGTTCACTGAATATTTTCTCCAGAACAAAGACTGTTCTGAAGGAGAACATCAAATGCTAAAGCGCTGCATGATCCAAAATGGTTAGTTTTAAAAGAAAAGCATTTCCTCCTTTTTGAAAGTATCTGAATTATTATGAGTTCCTTTCTGTATCAGCTCTTTGCTACTACAAGAACTATATTGAATAACCAAAAATTAGAAAAAGAAAAAAGCTACTTATAGAACAAAACTCCCTGAAGAAAAAAAAAAAGATGATGCAAAATAACAACTAAAATACTGTCTTCTACCAGCTCTGTTTTTAAAATTGAGCTTTACTTTCTTCTCTAGGGCTGTGACCAGACTTTTATTGATAAACTGAGGTGTTTCATCCAAGAGTTGAATAATATGGTAGTATACATTGGACCCAGATGTGTATATTGAGGATTGAATGCTTGCCTACGTAATCAAAGCCCCCAAGACAGTTGCATCTTGCACCATGAGTGCTACGTGTAGGTGCTGCTGTCTTGGAAGAAGCTGTACTCGTACATGCCATTTGTTCCTATTTGTTGTCATTCCCTTTTAAGACAATTCACAGGACTTAGAATGAGGCAAAAATAGGGCTTGTGTAAATCTATGTCACTACACAAATTCACTGCTTCACTCTCTAGGTTGCAATGGACTGTGAAAGCTTCAGCTTAGTTGGAAAACGCTGTTTACCAGCTTATTTATTAGGGTTTTTCTGTGAAAGGCAGGTCTACTTGAGCATTGTCCAAAGGTTAGAATTTGGCTTTAAATATCCTTCATTTATTTAATAAAAATGTCTGTTGAATAATTCTGACTCTGATTTTACGTCTGTGTGAATATGTTTCTGTTATTTTTCAACTTAATATCTTTTCTAAAACTCTGCTATTTCACTCCTGATCATTTTGAATCCACATGATTTCATCTGGGGGGGGGATGAGATTTTGCAGAACTGTGCTTTGAAAACATGCCATGCAGTTCACCTAATTTTCCCCTTCAGTAAAGGGTGCAGCTTCATGTTATATACCGTTCGGTTTACCTGCAGTCAGATGCTAAAAATGACAGTCTTGTTTTCTTTGTCTCTCTGTCCCATATAATTCCACTCCATCCATTATATAAAATCAAGGCTGAAAAGTCAGTTAATTCAATTCACTGGTTTGACCGTATTTTAGTTGTTAGTTTGCAACATCTTTTTTTTTTTTTTTTGGTCTTGCTTTGGAAGAGTCAGATTTCTGCTGAAGTGGTAAACTGGTCCAACTCACCCTACGGCCACTGAGTTGGTAGGCTGAATGCAAGCAAAATGAGGGGCAGACCATACAGATTATCTATGACACAAAACAGCAGTCTCAATGATTGTTTTTTACTCTTGATATTAGCGATGTGTGGGCCAAAGTCCACTGCTCCATGCCTCTTGAGCCAGATGCTACATTGCCTGTAGCAGCAGGCTTTGAGTTGCTCTGGTTTTGACCTCTGAATCCTCCCCAGCTCTGCCTGAGTTGACGCTCTTGACCAAGCCAGCACAGGGGTGATAAGGGAGTTTTGGCTCAAGCCTGCGTGATGAAATTGTCATACCAATCTGCATACCAGAATTTACAGCCATTTTTGTGAGACCAGACTGTAAGGTTGTAGCATCACACTACAAGGGGCTGGCCAACACACACGGCAGAGTACGGTGCCCTCGGCATGACTGTGGTGGGTCACCCTCAGCAGCAAGGGCATGAGTGTCCTCCTCACCTGGGATCCAAGCTCCTGGCATCCGTCCTACCTACAATGGAAGTGGTAAGAGAAAAAAACTATACCAGTCTGTGAAAGAAAATGTGTAATGCTGGACTGAATACATCCAATTTTTCACAGACCTTTATTTTAACTGAGGAACTTACTCCTATGTAAATATATTGCATTTAAGTAAAATAATGCAAATTATATATATATCCACGTAATTAGAAGACAGTTATCTGCCTGAAGGACCTTTTAATGATTTTATTGTTAGACTTTTTCCCTAGAATGAAGAAAAACTGATGTGAATAGAATCATCTGAAGTATCTGGGATATGTACTCTATAAATCTTCTCCATATAAATTTACATATAGTTTGGAATGTAAATACAGTTACAGCCTACTTTATACGGGTGGGCATTAGAATCTAATAAAAAAGTATAATAACATAAAGTATTGATATGAATAATAGAAACTTTGTGTTTATGCAGTAGAGAGAATAAGAATTTATATTAAATTAGGTAACTAGGAAATATGGGTAAGTTTTACCATCACTAGAAAAATACTTGGTGGAAGTCAGTGATAGCGGTTGGTTGCCATTGTCATTGGTTTGATTATTACCAAAAGAGAGAGTTGACTAGAAATAAAATGCAGGAAATATTTTTAAAAGAAAAGGGCAAATCACTGTACGGTTTCTTCTTTATCATTCATAGCATGGGATGCATATTAGTCATCATAAATGCTGTGCTGGGGGAGTAGATGCTTTAAAAGCTTTCTTCCTCCTCTGGAAACATCTTGGATGAAGAGCATGGAAGGAAGTCCCTAGAGAAGAATAAACTATCATGTTTATAAGAACATCCTATTGACTGACTAATTGGCAGGATACTAAAAAATTCCCAGGGGAAATGATCTAGAGCTCTACAACATTTACAGTCAATACTTAGAGAATTTTTTTTTTTTAAATGTCAGAGAAATCCATTTAAATTTAAATACTCTGTATCAAACTTCCTAATCTGACCATAGTTTCACAATCAACCAGTTACAGTGAAGAAAATGATAAAATTAAGCATGCGGTACAGAAAAAAAATCCTGTACTGATAGTGTGGCTGAAAGTTCAAAGCTGCTTTACTATGTAAATTCGTGAGAGTTTATTTCAGCAGGAAAAGACTCAAATACCGTATTTGACAAACAACATGATTGCCTTAGAAGAAAGAAAATTAATGCCTCATAGCTACAATGCCCTGTCTAAAGAGTTGGTTCTCTGCATTTCATTTTCATGCCACCTTCTATTACAATAAAAGTACTGCAAATGCAATCAGAGTGATGTCAACGAAGGAAGAGTCCGCAAGCAGAAGCTGAGTGGGTTTCTCTCTTTACAGTAGAAAAACATGGGAAAACTCATGAATGTTTCAGGGAAGGGATAGGGAACAGGCAGAGGAGCAGGTCAGTGAATCCAGCATTTTACTTTTCTGGAGGATTCCTGCACCAACCGTTGCTCACCTTTCATTTAGTTTCTCATCTCTTGCCTCTTCTGTTTCCCCTCTGTCAAATTTCTTTTTCTCTGATGGAGCCAACTTCAAGGAAATTTCAAGATCATCTTCAAAAATGTACTGTGTCAATTGCCAGCTATTTAGAGCTATTCTACAATAAATACTGCATAGCCTTTGTTATAAAAAGTTTACCTGATTATAGCAATATCTGCAGAACCAAACCCCTATAACTGTTACTAACTGGAATGTGATACAGCTGAGTCATATCAGTTTATTTGAAAGTCCAGAAAATTATTCATATCCTTTTTTTTTTTTTTAAATTATGAACTGCAGTTTTGGTGAAAATTAATAACGATGAATTTGAAAAAGATACAATTTTGTCCCATATTTTTCTTAATTTCAAAGTCATCTTTGTAAGACAAGTTACAAGTTTGTTTTCAGTATCTTTGCAGTGAAAATACTTTACATACGTATTACGAACTCACAAGCCTGAAAAGCAAAAATCAGTTTATAAACTCCGTATGCTGTACCTGTCTGCTAGAAAATAAATATAAAAGAATATTCAGTTCAGCAATACATTAGACATACCACATATCCTTTGTACTCTTCCCAGAGAGGATATATGCAATATGAAAGATTTATACGGATTGGTTTCACATAATATCATACTTTTCTTGGTGTTATGTTTTTTTGATAGCTTGTGTATATAACATCAGCATAGCCTAGAAGTTTGTTTTCATCTGGAGCTCTGCTACAGCTCTGTCTATCATATCAACAAGGAATTAGCGTGGCTCTCTTCAAACACAATACACTTATTCTGAAGGTCTTTCTAGCTCCGACTGTGATTGAACAGCATTCTGCTGTAAGTTCCTGTGTTATTTCACTTCATCCTAACATTTCATTCCCTTTGGCAGTTCTTTTTGGCAAATGCAAATGATTCACATGGTGAGGAAGGAGAGGGGAAAGGCACAAAGAGCTGTCCTTTCTCAGTGTCAGGCCTCCTCCCTTCCTCTCACATCCAGAACCCAAAGCATGGTTTGAACAGGTGTCAGCAGGCAGACAGCAAGAGACAGACAAGTCTGACCTGAAGTTTGTGGTCGGACTTATTTTTTCCAGTGACGGTGTGCTATGTTTGTAGCAGCACCGTTTTTTCAGAGTTCGTCTGTTCTGCCAAACTGGAGCACTGTGGATTTTCTTCAGAAGTCCTAAAGCACCAATAATGGGCATTGTCCAGGCGCCGAGGTGTTCCAGAGTGCACCCTGGGCTCCCTTTCTAAGGCAACCAGTGCAGGTAGAGGTGCTGCACATCATGCCCAGTTGCACCCCAGTGCTCCCTACAAACAGGGCAACATAACTGGGTGCAGCTCACTTGCAAGCTTGCCAAGTCTTGATAGCTCCTTAAATCCCACCATGCCCTCACACCTTGCACACATTCACCATTCTCAGGTACACACTGTAAAAAGCCACTCAGTCCCACCTATTTGGCACCAGAGAAGTAGCAAAACACCTAGGAGCAACCTAAGCTCAGAAGAGATTCAGACACTCATCAGCACAGAGATGAGGATTCTTCACTGCTCTGGCAAGGGGGCTGCCAGACAGGAGTGTATTCTGAGCATGGCACAGCTGCCCTAGCCTGGCTGCTCACAAAGTAAGGAAGAGTTACGCTTTAAGCCTAAAGAAGGATCCACATCTAACCTTTGCAGATGACACTAACCTTTGCAGACAGGGTCCAGAATCCAGGAGAACCACCTGTAGCTGCTTTGTCCTCCTCTCCCCTTCATAAGAAGCTAAAACCAGGACACGTGGACCAGCTGAACATCTGGAGAGCAGCTGAGTTGTGGTGAGTATGCATAATGTTTTGGGAGTGGGGAGCAAGGGTTGTGTAGGTGATGGGAGACTGCTCTGCTTAGATTTGGGTCATCTGATAATGATGGGCAAGTTCTAGCCAGACAAAGACAAAGGCATAGTCCTCTTGGGAAGAAAGGGAGACTTTCAGAAACAACTCTCTCCTTCCCCATCCATCTGCTCTCTCCTTCTCCTGGACGAAGGGGAATTCTGGATTGTTCGTGGATGGAGCCATTCTCTGTGGTGGGGAGAAGCGGTGGTAGGTGTAGCAGGTTGGCTGGCAACTCCACCTGGCAGCAAGCTGTGCCATGGCCAGGTTACCGCTGTGGCTGACTGCAGTGCTAGAAGGCGTTGCTTTCCCAAGGGATGTAGACCTTCCCAGGCACCTGCAGGTGAGTTGTGCACACAACCTTCCTTCCCCCTTCTATGCCAGCCTGGATTAGCTGCCATGGCAGCACATTCAAGTTGTTCTACGCAACTGCTGAATGCAAACACACCGTTCAGATTGGTAAACAATTACCTGGCAGGACTCTGTTATGATTACATGGCACGATCTGGTCATGATCAGGCCCTCTCCACCCTAGCTAGACATCCTCTCAGGCACCTCCCCCTTCTTCTGGCCTTGGTTTGAGTCATGGGCTTGTTGAGGCACAAGTTAGCATCCTTCCCCCTGGGGATTTTCTACTCATGGTTCTGGTCATGTTCTGGTTGCTTCACCTCCTTGTTGCTAGCTCACTAGCAAAACAGTACGGCTCTGCACAGTATCAGATAACTCTAGGAAGGAGAAAGGGGTTTCCTCGACACCCACTGGGACAGTAGGAGAAGTTGGTGACTGCTGCTTGCTTTCTGCGGAAGTGATCGCAGGCAAAGGGACAACAGCAGGGTTATGTGCCAGGTTTGGATAAGGGCCGTGTCCCACCCACTTGTCTCCTAGCTCCCCATGCCGCCAGGTCCTTGGTGAAGGACTCCATTGGTATGGCTCCCAAATGTGTATCCTCTGAGAATAAGGAAGTTTGGGAAGGGAGTGTTGTTGGTAACTCCCTGTGTGGACCCTGACAGACTAGTTAGGGCCATATGACCCATAGCCCAAGGATTGTGCCATCTGCAAGGCAGGTAGGTAACTCGACATCATGAGTGTCTCTGCTGTCAGAAGGGAGTGCCACGCTGTATGTGCTGAAAAAGAGCAGAATATCTGGACAGGAGAAGGGGAACTTGATTAGTTATAACTGGTCATGGTACCTGAGCCACCTGAAAGTGATAAAACACAGAAGCACCCTTTGCAGGCATCCTATATTGGCTTGTTAACTGGGCTGCAGGTGTACATTTAAAGCGGTCAAATGTGAAAGTAGGTTCCTCAATTTTTCTGCAGAGAGGAATGTTTAACCCTAGATTCCCATTGTGCACAGGTATCCTTCATCCCTGTCCAGGCGCTGCAATAGTTAACAAAGACTTCTGGCCATGGCAGGTCTGGAGCCTGTGTGGTTGGTGCTAGCTTCTCTTGCCCGTGCCTGGCACTCTAAAAAAGTGAGACTGTTTTGGACTATACCTGAAGCCTGGTCTAGAGGCAGAGGCAGGCCTCCTCTTCTCCTCTGCGTGGTACGGGTCAGGTGGGGCATGCTGATCCCCCCCCCAAGTTTGCCTAGACATCTGATGGAGATGGAGCGTGACCCTAAAGTGGGCTGGCTGCCCCTCAGTTCCAGGATGGAGCCTGAAGGACAGCAAAAAATGAGATCTAGGTTATTAAGAATGCACTGGGGTGATCACAGGAGATATGCAAGGCAGGGGAGTTTCCTGAACTTTCCACAGTAGAAAAGCTTCTGGTTGTAGATTGCAAAGACCTGTGGGATAGCTGAGGGCGCTCCTTCCAAACCACAGGATGGACATCCTGACGGGCTTTGCCAAGGCCAGGGCACCGAACTGGGTCTGGCAAGTGATATATGCATCAATGTGCTGTTAACAGAGACACAATGGGCACAGCCAGAGTAATCCGTTTAATTAAATGCTTTGTATCTATAATTTGTCTGATTTTAGAGCATATTAAATTGAAATTAAACTTCCAATATATTATTACAGGAACATACTCTGTTTCCTTTATGTCCCATTACAGCTGTGATTAATATATTCAAAAGTATACATTACACTGCCACAATAATGAACAGAGCTAAACGAATATAAATATCTGCAGTAAAATATAATGAAGTCCTGCGGTGCAATGGTAATGTTAGTCATTTTTGCATGAATAAATGAAGGTAGAGTGTGAAATTCCATAACTGTGCTATGAAGCAAAGTCTCCAGCCGGCATGGAGTGTCAAGTCTTTGCAGGACTAGTCTGTTGTAAATACCTATTGCTATTAATTTAATGCTTAGTCACAAAATAAACCTTTTTATTCTTCTAGGTGATTCCCTATCTGCACTATGTTCCATTGCCATTCTTTTCTGGAAATGGCAGCTTGAGATTTTATTTTGACAGGGTCAATTTTGGATGTAAAAATCAACCGAGAAATCAACAGAGAAGCACTTGCTCTAGTCTCTTACAATAAGTGGTTCATCACTTGTGGCTGATTGCTGAGAATCTTCTGATGCTGAATTTTATTGGCCGGATTCATTGATTTTTTTTTAAGACCAGAGGAGAACAGTATCATTTGGTCTCCGGTCCTTCATAGCACAGACCATAACTTTAACTGAATTAGAGCATATTTTAAAGAAGAATAAAATCTTGTTTGCATAGAAAATTACACATGCTTTGGTAAGCTACTCTAAAGATTAAATATTGTTATATTTAAATATCTGCACCTTGATTCTTTTCTCACTTATCTAGCTTGATAATTTTCATCCACTGTATCTCTTACTTAAGCTGGGCAAGTGGTGGAGTTTTTCTTTCAATACACACAGGATAATAATCCATCCAGCACCCCATGAATGTGCCAGTAAGTCTGCATAAAATATGGATGGAAGCTCATGTTGGGAAACTATAGATTGGCTTTTATTTTCAAAGAGACAAAAAAATGTAAGAATATTTTGGGCTAATTCATAAGGTCTTTTCTATAAAAAAGTTAATTTATTTCTTCAACTGGTTAAATAAACTCTTTTAAGCTTTCTCCTTTTAAAACATTTTTTCAGTTTCTCATTAGAAGTGCTACAGAGAAGGCTTAAGACTTCATTTTAAAAGTGCCTACATGAAAAAATTGAAGCAATTCTGAAAAACATTTAGCAAATATTGAAATTAAATATTCTTAGATCTTAAAAATTCCCCACATTCCTATTGATCTTCTTTCTTTCTTTTAAGATACATTTGCCACCTTATACTGAAATTTGTAATTTTCTTGGTTCTTCTGAAATACTACTTCACATCAAATTAGTAGATTACAGAAATAAAAAAGTCAGCAACCTATAATCATTATTCTCTTGACTACTAGACTAAGGAGTCCTTGACCATCCAAATCTTCTCCACTGCAAATACATAGAGAGCATAAACAAGTCAGCTCTTATTTTGTTTCTGAAGTACACTGGAGAAGTAAAAAGTACAGTGTAAGACAGGCTTTCCAAACTTCTCCCCAAGCTTGCAACCCTTTTCCAAAGTCCTTCTGATTTAAAATGCAAACTCTGAAAGGGTATATAGATTTTCTAGTATTTTCATTACCAAAAGTGAGTTCAGAAGTATTAGTAGTACTATTGTACTGATTAATATTCGTAAAATTGGAGAATCATGTAGGTTGGAAGGGATCTCCAGACCTTGTCTGGAACAGTGTCTTGCTCAAAGCAGTGCCAGCGAGAGCGGATAACTGAGGGTAATCCCCTGCCTGTACGAAGATTACCTTAAACCACTGCACTGGAACTTGTATTCAGATGTTACCTGCTATGAACCTTGGTCCTTTTTCTGAGTCACCTCTTGCCAGGTAAGCGAGTGACAGCTAAAAAAAGAATGGTTTAGGTCTGTTGATATTCCAGGTGCAATCTGCACATCATTCTGACAGATCCCCAGTGCATCTTAAAATGCCAGAAAGTAACTCCGATGCATTTCTAAATGTGCTATTAAGGATACCTTTGGCATGAAGGAATCCTGAGATGCCCCAAAGGCAGCTTCGTGTCTCTCCTTGCTGTCCCTGCCACAGGGACTTGTCAAGATTAGTTTGGGGATGGAAGAGTAAACCAGGAGTATTATTCACTCCATGACTGGTGGCTGGTTGCAAGGTCTGTAGTTTTTCTGCTTTTATGGAAGAATTCTAGCTTGTGTTGCTTTGACCTCAGGTCGCTTCTGGAAGAAGGGGAAGACATCGCTTGCTGTCTTCCAAGGAGTGCCTGGAACAAGGCCAGCAAGTCTCCTTAGCCTAGTCATTTGCACACCTTTAGATGCCCCTTAATCCGAGCTTAGTAGACTGAAGAATCCAACCTGACAAATACTGCTGTGATGGTAGGTCACGGACAGAGCACTACTGCCAGGCTATGGGGGCTGCAAGAAAAAAAATAGTTGTTTGAATGTAAAAATACAGAGTTGCCTGCATCTCAGGTCAAGTGCTCTCAAAAGCAGCTACTGAGCATTTTGTACTGCCTGCAGGCTTTAAGCATTCTTGGATAAAAACCGTAAGTAGGAGCAAAAAAGGTCACATTTCTACATCATGGCTGAAAAGTCCTCATACGAAAGGAATATGCACGTTCTTCTAGGAATCTGGAGACAGTAGAAAATGTTTCTTACTGTTACTCTTGTTGATTATCAGGAGGAGATAGTAAGTTCCGTGGCTTACCACTTTTTGACAAATAAAAGGACACTGCCCTACTTAGAGTTCAAATAAGGTTTTAGTTAAGTGTTTTGCTCTTTTCTGTTAGTGTACTTTGTGCTGCCGTCTTCAGTAGGTTATGCTTGAGCCAGATTTTTTTTTCTTTTTTGAGACATTCACTTTTTCTATTTTTGAAAATAAAGTTGTGAAAACTATGTCAATGTCAAATACTGGGTAAAAACTCCTAGAGGTGACAGTATCAGAATGTGGTTTTACAGGATTGTATAATTTTTGAAAGTGATTAAAAAACAAGAATAGAAATTCCTTTCCTGATATGTTAATTCTTTCCAAAAGTAGGTTTTCTTTGTTCAGCATAGATCCTTGAAGGTGTTAAGCAATCCCAGCAGAAACCTGATTTTATTAGCATTTTAAAAGAAATACTTGTGGAAAAAAAAAATCTTCAAAATTTGTTTGGAGAACTTTGGAACATAGCTTTACTTATCCACAGTATTGTCTGATCTTTTAAAATGAGAAGAGAATTTTGCCAAAATTGGCTAAATGTTATGATAGCGATGGTCTCATGTGGTCAGTTGCAAGCTGATGGCTGACGGTACTGTTAAAATACTTAAAATGCATCATTAAGTTATTATTCCTCTGTAATATATGGAACTATCTAGGAATTTGTTAACAGTCCTGGTCCTAAACCCTGGATTTGACAGTCAGAGGCTTTTGGTCTATGTTACGACCAGTGAACTACTGTTCTCGTTTTCAGGAAAATGGGAGTTTAATTTACAGGAAAAGCAGGTTCCTCCACATTACATCACTTTGTGATGACTTTCCCTACTACCACTTCTGCACTTTCTGCCAACATATTAAAGGGCAAGAGCGACAAGCAGTCACGGGACCCTCAACCTATACGGAGGGACTGAGGAAATCTTTACAGCCGAGTAGTTCTTCAGGATTGTGCGGTCCATCAATTTATTTTCAAAATGTACCATATAAAAAAACCTTACTATTTTCCAAGTATATTGAAAGTGACATCAACTCACTCAAAAATCTTAATTGTGGGGAGAAGCAAGAGATTTTGAACAGCTGAACTACCTCACATTAAAATCCCTGTGATTACAATTTCAGCAATAGAAGTATTCCTATAAGTGAACGCTTTGCCTTACCTCTAAGTAATTTTGAATGTTACTCGTGCCACATATCAGTATGGCTTGCTCATCAGAATTATGCACCATTTTGAATGCTGAGGAAGCGATAGAGAGTTTTTGCAGCACTTCCCAGGCAGGCTGTGGCTAGACCCGGGTTTACCCCTTTTAATGCCAGACCTGGACCTAATTCTTCAGCCTCGGGAAGTATGTATTGGAGGACTTTAATTAGAAAACAGGGAAGAGAGTTAAAGAGCTTATGTTTCAAAGAAATAAATTGAAAATTGTGTCTCCATATCAAGGTAGCACTCTATATGTCGTACCAACAGTCAAGGAATGTGAATGAGAGGAAATGGTGTGAAAATGCTCAATTAGATTACAGCATAAAAATAAACAGATAGTCTGAGCTGAATTAAACTGCTGACATTTATATTAAAATGTAAAAGACTGTAAGAACAGTATATATGTTATTAAAATGCCCTAAGATCATTCTGCTTCGAAAACCCCCACAGATTTACATATTTCTGGAAGGTTTTTAAAAATGCCCTTTTAAAAGAAGAATAAAGAAGACGACTATGGTATTTTTGAAAACTACCAAGAACTAAGGAGAAACCTTACCTGACACAGGACAACATATAGCAATCATTTGACAGATTACATTTATTTAAATGATAGATACACTGAAATATTACTGACTTAGCTTCTCAAGTTACTGTTGAATCCTGTAACTTTGGAAATGAAAACAATTGGTAGTGATTTTCTTGTTAATTTACTCAGAAGTATGAATGTTTTATTAAGCACATGATTTTTCTAAGATTTATGAAAACTGCAGTAGAGCAACTTGTTTTCAGAGTATTCTCACTTCAACTATAAGTGCAAATGAAAGGGAATATAGTAACCACTCAGTGAAAAAACCAACCAAACAAAAAACCCCACCCCAAACCAAAAAGAACATCTAAACAATGGTAAACCTTTATGCAATGGAATCAATTCTCCCATAATCTCACAAGGACATGCATTTATAAATTTATAGAATCGTAGAACAGTTTGGGTTGGAAGGGACCTTATTTAAAGGCCATCTAGTCCAACCTCCCCTGCAATGAGCAGGAACATATTCAACTCAATCAGGTTGCTCAGAGACCCGTCCAACCTGACCTTGAATGTTTCCAGGGATGGGGCACCTACCACCTCTCTGGGCAACCCGTGCCAGTGTTTCACCACCCTCGTGGTAAAAAATTTCTCCCCTATATCTAGACTAAATCTACCCTCTTTTATTTAAAAACCATTACCCCTTGTCCTATTGCAACACACCCTACTAAAAGGTCTGTCTTCAATTTTTTTTGTAAAGTATTTGCAAATTTTTGCAAATTATTTTAAAGCAAATTAATTACTAGCTTTTCTTTGTTCAGATTGTCCAGTCAGGATTGTTAAAGAAATTCACAACACAATCTATAGTTTGCAGCTACTGAATTGAAATTAAATCAGCTAAGGTAGACATCTTCCTTTTTAGAAAATGGAACCAAAAAGTACAATTTTTGTATCGTAGGGGTCGCTATGCATTGTTTACTATAGACTTGATGTACCAATGGAAACTATAATCATTCTGCTATATATGGCATATCTTAGTAAAGCCACTTTATCTACCTATCTAGTTATTAAGTGCCTACCTGGAATTTAAGTGCATGCCAGGAAAATAAAAGCACGGAAAAATAATGATGGATGTTATTTCTTTTAATGTCATTTCCTCTTACCTATTACATGGCGAGGAGCTGTGACCCTGTAATCACTGAAATATATGCTTAACTTTACAAACTTCACATGTGAAACGTGGCTCAAAAGAATTACCAACATGTAGAAAGTTAACACATACAGGGATGTTCAGACCTATCAGACCTTAAAGAAAAATAATGATAGCAAGAGTACTACTCTGCATTTTTCTGATGGTTTCTCAGCTTTTTACATATCTGAAATTAATGAAGCCTAACAATAACCTGAGAGATGACACTGCAATTTGTTTGTGGATCTGAGCTGAAAATCTGAGCTGTAAAAATGAAGAATTAGTTACAGTAAAAGGCAAAAGCACCTGTAAATTAGATGCCACAACTTGCAAGTTTAAGGCACCTGGTGCTAAGAATGGGATCCCAAACCAGACTAGATGCTCAGGCTCGCCTTAGCAATTCATGCAGACTTGCTATTCAAAGCGCTGTCTGGTGAATGGAGAGCGATGTAAAGATGCCCAAAGGAAGTTAGGGAAGCCGCCTTAGGGGACATGCAACTCCACCTCTTAGTTCCGAGAGTTGAGCACAGTGGAAAGTCATCTAGGGAAACAGAGAAGTGTATATGTTCAATGTTGTCTTCACCCTTTCTCTTCAGATGGAGACTATTCAAACTTCTTTACTTCCATGGAAAGATCCAAACCACAGACAAGAGGCAAGTGTTTCCACTGGGGTTTTCTATTGGAGCTGTGCCACCAGGTAGAAAGGAAGGAAAGACTCACATGGCTACTAAGAGAGTAAAGAAGAGCCTGACACCATGGTTAGGACACTAGCTGTAAGGGAGGACGCTGAAACACTGGTTTTCCTATCCATCCTACATTAGACAATTGCTAGAGAAAAATAAAAGAAGGAAAATAGTTTACAGCACTGGAACCAGAGTCCAGGATTCCTTATTCCTAAGGGAATACAAGGGATCTGACAGTAGGTTGATAGGGTTTTTCTGGATATGTTTGTGTCCTGTTTTATATATGTATTGGTAGTTTTTAAATCTGTCCCAAAGCAATTTGTTGATTCCACATAGCAATTTAACAGCAAAAGTAATACATGCTTCTGTACCGTGACCAGCAACTATAACTCCTGCAGAGCGCTCTTGAAAGAAATTTTAAAAGCCTGAGGCAAATGTCAGCAATTCATGTGACGTACAAAGGTGTGGCAAATGCCAGAGAATCTGGTTACCACTCCTGAGGGAGAAAGGAGTTTTTTGGCAGCTGACAGAAGAGTTGATTTTTTTCATTGTTTGGCCACAATGGGTTGCATATCCCAATGTGACGTGGGGAAGCCACGTAAGTATCTGGATAAGAGTTCTTCCTGTAGCTGTATTCCTGACATAGGTTTGGCTCAGCTCTGCTGGGGATGATTTGCCACTCACTGCTTGCATCTTACTGTATTAAAGAATCATATACATGTACAATGGGAGAAATTCGAATCCTAGTGGAGTTATTGGCAAACTTCTGACTAAACTGGAGACTCAGTTGAACCCAGTGAAGAGTAAGGACACGGATGGATTCCTGTGGGGTGTTTCTCAGCAAAAATGACCTGCCCTGCAGCAGTTAAGTACAGTTAAATGTATTTAACTGAAAATAGAAATTAACTGTTACTTTTATTTTTCAGGCAAAGCTAAAATGACGCTTTCAGAAAAGTGAAAATAAATGTTCTTTTTTTAAAGAGCAAAATCAACTAGTCAGCTTTCCGAATGCAATCTGTGTGATTAATGTGTCTCGAAATACAGACATTTCTATAAAATATTAATTACTTCACTTCTGGACTGTATTAAATTACATTTAGCAGTTTTGAAATTCCTTCCATATATTTTTGTGAGTAAATAATATTTATTGCATTTTTTGATCATGGAAACCACTTCCTGTGTAATTTTACTCTTTTTGTTAAAAAATCTGACTTGTTTGCCAGGCACAATAGAAGTCCAAGGAGCTTCCTAGGAGCAGAGATGACTTTTGCGAGCAGGAATCTGAGGAATGTGCTTATTTTTGCTTATAACTATAGTGTCCAAAATTTCAGACACATGAATGTTGAAAAGTGGCGGATTTTTTAAAAAGTATTTTGCTTTTTTAACAAGATAGCATCATTGTAGCTTCTCTAATTTAAATGATATACATATGCAAATCTATATGAAAGTTGTGAATACAGCTCCAATGCTTGATTTACCTCAGAATACCCAGAATGACTCACATGGGTTTAATTTTCTGTTTTACTAAAAATTCCCCTAATTGCAAAAGTAATTTGGTGCCATATTAGTTGTTTGATGTGATAAGGTTTACAGTTCATAAATGCATCTATCACCTAACAAGATTATTTTCTGTTTTCCTTTCAGTCCTATTAAGATGAAACTTTGTAAAGAAGGATTAGATTATAAGATAACAAAATGGCAATAATGATAGCTACTGTTTAATAAACACCATATTTTTCTCTTATTCATGTGCTCAAAGATAGAGAGGAGTGCCACACCTCTTTCATGTGCACAACAGATTCACTGTCAGAAGGGGAAGAAGTTGCCAGGCTCATGAATAATGCTAAAGGAGGAGAGCAGCTGTTTAGTAACAAAACCTTCTTAGCAGAGCCTTGCAGCCAGTCGCTGTACCATTTGACGTGGTACTTGTGAGAGCGTGTGCGCACGCGTACGGAACTGGAAAGGCAGGAATGTAGAAAAAAAAGATCACAGTGGAAGCACTGCTTATCATATTAACCAGGCAAATACATCCTTTTTATAAGAGGAAAGTATTTTAAGATTTTAAATGGGAAAGAACCACCCGAAAGGAACCTCTTCTCCGTCTCTTTTTAAACTTCTTTTGTCAGCACAGTGTACCTACACAAGGTACTCTGTTACTACTTCTGTTTCTGCAACACCCAGTCAGGTAACTCGTGACTTTCGGACAGCCAATGGAAATTTTGCCATTCATACCAAACAGATCAAAATTCGACCCTATGACTTTTCTCAACTTTACCAATATATAAAAAAAAAAATAATCATGCACTTGGAAAAGACAGTGTAAAAATTTCCAAGGAAGAAATATTGGGAACTAAGAAAATCACCAAGAAAAAAAATGCACCTGAAATTAATGGCAAAGAATGATTTTCAGATGCCAAATGAGAAAAATGTCTATGTGGGTCCTTAGTACGACAATCCCCATAAAAGTATATGCACGTAAATTGTTCTTGCTCAGTACAGTAGTTCTCTTAACTGCAGCCTGTAAAGTCTATATATAGAGAACGGCAAGAATAGGGCTGCTATCCTGAATTCATACCACTGGGCAATAAGGAGAGAATTGCATATCTATTCTAGGAAATTAGCATCTATTATGAAAACACGGCTGTTCTGCATTCTTCACACAGGCTAAAGAGCCACATACATACACTTTTGGTGAAAAATAATAGAACACATGTGCAGGAACAATATGCTTCTAGAGGATATATTCCATAGTTGTATTTGTTTGCTGTTGTTCAGGACTCCAAAACACATTCTTCACACCAAAGATTTAAAGACCCCAAGGTTCTATTTTTTTTTTCTTCCAACTTAGGGCTGTTATACTTCATGGCAGAAATTACCTTAAAAAAGAGAGGTGTACAACATAATGTCAAAAATTCCATTATATTAATAAATTTAAATTTGCATTTAAATGTGTTCATACAAACCCATTAACTCATTTTACAATGACAAAAAAGATCTTTTTCCTGTTTATTGTAGGTGCATAATAGCTTGGGCTTCTATTTGGCAACACCTTTGAAGACATGTTTGCTCAACTGGCGATTTTCATGCATATGTGTTTTAATCTATGATTTAGATGTAAAGTATTTGGCATAGGCATATAGAACCCATTTCAGAGTCACAGCTCAGAATCCAAGTTTTAGGAGTAAATGTTTTTAGTGTTTCGTTAGCTTACTGCCAGCTCAAATGGCCCGAATTCTCCTAATGTAGTCTCACCTGACTACATATTGGATTCCTACCACTCGGCAAAAGAACAGAACTGCGCATCTATTGAAGGCAATTAACACCTGTTAGGAAAAATAATGGCTGTTCCGTGCTCTTCACACTAAAAAAGGAGCCACACACATTTTTGGTGAAAAAACAGAACACATATGTACAAACAGTAGATTTCCAGAGGACATATTTCGTAGCTGTATTTGTTTGTCTTTGCCCAGGATTCTGATATTTATACAAAACAAAAGCTTATTGAGCCTCTCCAACCTTCACCGCAAGATCCGGCAATCCTTTCCAGCATATTTCTTTCCTAGCTCTCCCTTTACTTCCGGGGAGGGAGGACGCAGGGAGATACAGCCCTGTAACTGTAATTTATCTTGAAAGCATTGCAAGCCTACAATCAACTTCTTGGTAGCTGGTGGACATTCTTTATTTCTATTAGATTTGCTGTTCAAGACAATGTCTAAATAAGTAAAATATCTTTACAAGGATAGTTTCAATAGTGGAAGTCAATATAAGCGATGGTATGATCACTTTCTAATTGTAATTTGTCGGTAAAATGAAGGTCCCCCCCGCTCCTTCTTGTAGAATTTGTTGCCTTTAAATGTCCTCAGATGTTTGTAATTTGGAGGAAACTGCTGTTCTTCTGATATCAAAAAACTGTAGTCTCTGACTTTTTACTAGAGAAGGAAAGGTGCTCGCCCTATAAGGAAGACTGCCTTGAAACACAATGCTTAATACTCTTTCTTTAGAAACTTAGTATTTTAGCATATTTTTCTTGTAACATCTAAACTGTTAGTATCTGATACCATAACAACTTGGTTATTGAAATCACCTTGTTATGTTTGGAATTTGACCAGTAACATTGTAGTCAAATGAAGTGATGTATTATTCATGCTTAGCTAGGTCAGCTGAACACAGCTTTACCGTGTTTGCAATCATCTTGACTAGTGTCATAATATTTTCCATCACCTCTCCCAAGGCACATTTAGCACCTTTTTTTTTTTCCCCTTTTAGAAAAAGAAATTCACAATTATAGCTGTAAAGCAAACAGTCAACTGAAATCCACCCATTTCCTAAAGCTCTATTATCCCCGAGGCCTCTGAAACAAAAATATACCGACAGTAATTACTTAGCAGAAAGCAATCACAAAAATCTTCTTACTCCCAACTCTCTCTTCTCCCCTTACTCCTACAACCAATGTGCCTCTAAACATAAAAGCCCGAGTTGTCTGAAAGCACACAGGGAGACATGATGATAGCAAATGCAAGCCTCCTTTATGACCTTGTCCCCAGGAGTCTTTTCTGGTATCTTCTCCTCACAGCCCTCTTCTTGTTCACCTGTGATAAGTGTAATCTCTTCTCAGCAGCTCCCAGTGCTTCACTCACTGATTTCAACACGCAAGCAAGCAACAGAAGAGGCGTTGTTCATAAAAAATCTATCCGCCTCTCCCTTCATCAGACGGACGCCTGTACTGAAACGAGTTATCATCAGCAATAGGAATTGGTGTCCAAAGCTGCGTGGGTGACAGCAGTAGCCTCTGTTGGCTGAAGAGGATGCTGCGGGCATGCCTGCTGCAAAGGGTGGCCGGGCGCTCTGCTGAAGGCAAGGCTTCTGTCAGCCTGGGCTGGAGCAGCCAGGGGCTCGGAGCAGCAGTTAAAACTGGCTCATTGTAAGTAAAATACCAAACTGAAACAATCGGCTGTTCCCTCCTCTATGTTGAGCTGGGCAATAGCTCTCTCCTGAGTGTTTAGGTTTCATTACTATATACATAAATGCTAAACTACCCCGAAAGGTGGGGTTTTTTTTCTTTCTTTTTCTAAACTAAAACATCTAAGATGTCTGGCTAATTTTCTTTACCACTTAATTTTTAGAAGTAGAACTGGATTCTAGGTCTTTGCACACTGTCTCTCTCACACGCTCTGTTGGATCTTTCTGCACTCCTCTGGGATTTTCCAGTCTTTAGGAGCCGTGGACTCCGTATTGGCAGAGTGGAACTCAGCATGGTTTAGAAAAAGGCAGGGAGTTATGGCACAAAGAGCTGATTATGTGAATCTCGTAGCTGTCATTCCTGTATTGGAGTGTTGATCACTAGTCCAATTTAAATCATGGGATGACCTCTTTTGTATGGCAGATACCAGTTTATTCTTCCATGAGCAGAATTTTTTGTGCCTTGCTCAGGCGTACAGGGGGAGAAGAAAAAGACCTTTCTTGTACAACATGATCCGCTCAAAGTCCTCTTCAAAACTGCTTTTTTGTACCCCTATGAAGTGAATATTTTTCCGGTAGTATACAGAAATATGGTTATGTACTGCCATGCTGGTCCACAGGAGTGATCAGGATGACAAGAATGTGATGTGTCGGCGTCTATAAGAAGAAGACCAAAAAACCTGTTAAGTAGTAGCAGAGCTATTGACCATGCTCAGCTCACTTTCTTATGGTTTATCTACACTATTAGGCAATATCATCTAAAACAATGGATTTTGTGGGAAGAAAAAAATAAATAAACAAAAACCAATAAAAAATCCTTTGGATGCTACCTGATAGCCTTACAGATGTGGAAAGAATGATGGTTCTGTCAGTCACACTTAACCAAACCATAATGAAGCCATGGAACGAGTGAAAAAGTACATCATTTTCTGAGTATACATAATAATAATCTTGACACAGAAATCATTAAACGAAATTACGATTTTAGGAAACACTGTTGCATACAGCCAACTTGTATAAGGCAGTGCCTTGACATATTCAAATAACGATTTACACTTCAGTTTTCAATAGCTAAAATAGCATTCTGCTGCACAAAAACGTCAATAAAAATGTAAGGGAAGAAAATCTTCCATAATTTATTTCCAAAATAATTGACTTCTATAAACCCAAACAGTGATCTATGGCTAATTGATTGTTTATTAATAGCTTTTTGTATTTATGTGAAGAATCCTTAAGGGAAAGAGTACTGCAGGGAAAAAATGTTTGATTTTGCGTAAGCCATGCTCAGTGCAATCACTGATCATGCTCCTGACATTCCTTTTGAAATGGTAGATTATCCAAATTAATGAAAAATGGTGATCAATGTAGTATTAAATTTAAAAATTAATAACAGATTTGTTTAAAAAACCCACAACCCCAAAACCCAAACCCCCAAACAAGAACAAGGGCGGAGATTAGGAGAAAGGTAAAGAAAGGGGAATATTCTACCTACTATTTGTTTTGTCAGGTGTACTGATGACCACAAAACCAATAATGCTGGTGAGCTTTCCCCTTAACACCATGGAATTATGCAGCGATGTGGGTCTCTTAGTAGATGAATGCATTTATCTAAATGATTCCTATTAGAAACCAAACAGGTTTTCCTTAATAATTTGAGATGACGGTTTAAGTATTTATGCTTCTATTTTGCCCTCTCTTCCTGCATACAAATGCTTTTACATGCAGTGCAATGAATTAACATGAGCGTAAACAGCAGAACAATTTCAAAGTGTGTGAAGATTTTCTCACAGAGAAGGTGCTGTAACATTGATTCTTAAACTTTATGCAAAACAGTGCCTTTTCCTTGAAGTGAGACAGACCTGGCAGTTCTGCTGTTTAATGAGGGATGCTGGCGAAGTGGTCTGAAAAGCAGCTTGTGGTAAAATAATACGTGCAGATTTCGTGTTCTACAACCAACAACAGCACATTGATTTTTGGTTCAGTACACCAGTAAGATTGCTTGCTTTGCAATTCCAAGTGGTGTAAAGAAAGTAATGATGGAAGAGTGAAGGCAATTAAGGAAATGCTGTACCCACGAGAAGGGCGTGCATTGCTGATCTGATTTGTGGTTTGAAATCCCCTAATTCTAGAAGCATGGGGAAAGTGAGATACGAACTTTCCTCTGGTTTGGCCCTGTTTAATGAAAAAGAGAGAGAAAGAGGCTGGGAAATGGTGGATTGCTGCTGCTGTTTTCTATTCCTAGGGCCCTGCTGTCCAAAAGGAGAGACAGAAGCAAACTGTCCGCTCTTTGCTCGCCTTGCACAGGCTTCCAGATATCTAGAAGGTGCTTACTTTATTTGTGTTTATAATCAGCTCTTGCAGCATGAGGGTGTTTCTAAGGGGAAACCTGCTACAGAAAAATGCTCAAATAACAATAGTCATTATAAATAACAAATGTTGCACATCATTTGTGACTTTCTTCTGAGTTTCTCAAGCTTTACTAAAACACTTCTCTGAAAAGTCTTTCTGTATAATTAACAAAACACTAACCTAGCTAAATTATTAACCGTATTTCATTATCATACTTTATTTTTACGCCTTCTCTAAGTTATAATGTTCCCTGTATTTTTCTCTGTCACGGAAAAGATTTTTTTGAAAGATCTCTTCTGACAAATATTCACAAATATTTCGGAACTATTTTAATAAAATTTCATATTAAAAAATACTTTGATCAAGTTGTTTTCATTTATCTTATTGCTTTATTAGTGACATGAAATCTTTAAGCAGCCATATAGCTCTAATTATTGTGCTCTCATAAGGGCACAAAACTACCCACATGTCTACTGTTTTTTCAGGGATTTGCAAATTTCCCACCACTTCCCCTGTGAAACCTTGCATGTCTTCTTAATACGCATCTGAAATGGGCTATGTCTATATCTCTACCCAATAGCTAACATTAAACTGCAAAGCTTATAAATTTCATAGGGTCTAGGAAAAACACAGTGTCATAAATCTGCTTATAACCCTGAGTGCTGGTTCACTGGCCATAATTCTTGACTTTTTGCAGCTTTATTCAAAATCAAAAGGTTTAATAAGCTCTGCAATATCATAGCAAGCTGCCTACTGCAGCCTGCCAGAACTTCGCATGCTTCCTGGAAGGCAACAAGCAAGTGGAGTTTCTGCACATCAGTTTCCTCTTATTACAGTGATCTGAAGTGAGGAAATCTATATGAAAATCAATTGCTGGCTTTACAGTCTATCTCTATTATATTAATTTTTTTGGGGAATATTTAGGGCCAGAAGAAGAAGAATTAGCTGATCTAATTCTGCCTGGAAACCTGTTTCTTTCATTCACCAAGGACTGCTTTTGGAGCCGACGGTGCATCTACTGGGGAGTAACATCACAGGAAGCTACTCACGCCCGCTGCCTTTCGTCCGGTTGCAATGCAATTCTGGTTGTGAAGAGAGTACCACCACCCTCCCTGCAACTAATGGTGTTGCCATCTGCTTCTAACTGAAGCACTCCTCGCTGTCCTTGCTTCAGGTTTGAGCTTGCTGGGAAAGGCTTCCTGCTATTCCCAAGCTTATGTCCTGCTTCATTAAACTTTCTTTTTTTATGCCTATACCTATGTAAGCCTACTGGCTTTGCTGAGGGTTTTTTTTGACTCACATCAGGATCAAAGTCAGTGATACAATCAATTCCTACATGAGAGGTCTTCTACATGAAAGGTCTTCTACATGACAGAACTTTATGAAAATTCATTAACTGCTTAAGGTAATTAATACCTATGCAGAGTTTCAGAAGGATACAGATGTCCCTCTTTTAAATTTCTATTTTATTAAGCTCAGAAATCTCAAAAGATTTTTTTTTCATATGAACATACGGTTTTAATTCTGGTAATGTAAAATGGGGCTTAATACCCCACGGTGTGTATTTTGAACAAAAAAAAAATACACGAAACTCAAAATTAGGCAATTCAAATGAAAATTAAGTTCTGATTTTAGGCCTGTTCAGCTTGCCTTTTTTTTTCTTCTTTTTGAGAAATAGGATGTGACCGCAAAAACTCTTGAGCAAACACTGTGATTACACTGTCAAATAATTTTACATCTCTTTAGTGAGGACCTACCGAAGATGAGTATTTCTAGAAGTACTCTCCTGTAAGGCCATGTCCACACAAGGCCGTTTGCTCAAATTTAACACAAAAATGTTTAGCTAGTTGGAATTTTCTCAAAAACTCAAGTTTACAGGCGATGTGTCATGAGAAAGGATCTGAATTGTAAATCTTTTAATTTCCTAATTTTCAGATGTAAAACTTTAAGATGTGCATGCAATATGTAAAACTGCACAGAGCGAACCACACTGTTATTAAATATTATGGTTACAAGTAAAAAGCTCAAAAACTTGCAGTTTGCCAAGAATAAGGTTGCTAGTAAAATATTAATTTGTTCCTTTGTACGTATACGTGAAAAGGATCTTGAGTAATAAACGATGCACAGAATATGCGTTTCCGGGGTTGCAGAGGTAAGGCATACCTGCATGCCCTGCTCCCTGCAGTGGACAGAACAGATTAGCACCTATTTCCTAGCTTTTTCGCTGCGTCCCGTGCCTCGCCTACCACTGGCTGTGGAAACCCAGCTCCGAAGGCAGAAGCACAAACACCCTCGGTCGCAACACCGTCACCGTGTGAATATTCACGGGCCTTTGTTACAGCGCAGGAGGCCTCAGTGAGCGGGAGAGGGATTTTACCTGCCGCCAGCCACCAGCAAAATGGCGGCACATGGGGATAACGCCGAAAAGCGTGCGTGACGTTTGGGAGCTCTGCCTGACTCATGGATTGTCAAGGCGGCCGGTATCGTTTGGGAAGCGATGTCCTGGGCCTCTCTCGCAGGTGACGTGCAGGTGACACCCGTAGGCCACGGAGCCGACTCTGCTGCTAGGCCTCACCTTTTTAATGATTAAAAATAGCAAGAAGTGTCGTGTTACACTGGCTACACCTGGGAAACATTGTGGAAAGTTACAGGCAAGAGAGAAGCGGGCGAAGAGGGCTGACGGACGCAACGTTTCCGCATCTTTTACTCCTGTCCCAGCCAAGTGCCATTTTCTTCTCTTGGAGGCACCACTGCTGGGTGGGAGCCCAGGCTGGCCTCCGGCTGTCTCCGTCCCCTCGGCGGAGGAGGCCGGCAGCGCTGGGGAGCCAG
>VYZM01017425.1:135632-145868 GCA_013398915.1 Dromas ardeola | reverse complement strand
TTTTTTTTTTTTTGTGCTACCCCCCCCCCCCCCGCCGAGAATTTTTAGCCTAAAGGTCAGTGTGACCTGGAGTATTCTTTTTTCATCAGTTTTAAAAAGTACTTGTAAGGGTATTACATTTTACAGATTGTTGTTTGAACCTGCTCATCACTTCCTTACCTTTATGGATTTTAATGAAATACTTAAAGAAAAATTACTTCAAAATTACTCGCAGGAAAATCTGAAGCAACTGTGGTGAAGTTATTTTGAATTTGAGTATTAACTGCTTTTCTAGTCACTAACACCTATCGGAAGCCAAAATAATTAATCTGTGGCTAGTTCTGCACATTACATTTTGTGGTAAATTGGAGTTTTTTCTTTGGCTTTGTGTTACAATTCCCAGTGCTTTTGCAATTCGGCATCAGTTGACATACAAGCATAACAGAAGAATGTTTGCATTTAAAAAAGTAAAACCAATACCTGCATGCACAATTTTGGAAATGTGTACATTTTTGCAACTTGGCATTACTTTAGTTAAGTTTTCTAATTATTATGCATAATATTATTTGCTGCTTACATACAGCTTTTCACTTGCTCATTTCATAATTTAAAGAAGAAGTGGGTAACCAGTGTCCTCAGGTAAATTTACACATTTGGCTTGTACAAGGTCAAACAACAAACTACTGTTTGAATTAAGTCTCAGAACTGGTGGTGTTGGGTCCTGGATCCTATACTGCAGTTCCTCGTGAAGCAAAATAACATGAAATGATCCAGATATGTGGATCAGTGAAATTTGTTGAAGTGCTGCTGCCAGCATGTAAATTTTTCTTTTTGTAGCAAATACATTTTAGCCCTTTTTCTGTCCTTCCCTTGATCCCTCCTTTGCCATCTTCTTATTTTTCTTTCTTCTATCTTTATCAGTTCTTTCTTGGATCCCTTTTGTAAAATTTCTCGGTTAGTTCTTTTGTGTTCTTCCTGAGTAACTTTGTAAATAAGCCTGATCAGCTAGTCTTTCACTAAGAAACTTCTGGGAGCACTATGCATGTATTTAGTAGGAGCTTCTCCTGTACGAAAAGACTTAAGAATTTATTTTTCCTGGAAACTTGTACTGTTTCCTTTCCTGTTAAAATACAGGCTTCGAACCTATATTGAATGGTCTCAGATATTCAGAAATCTGTAGATAAATAACTCGAGAGGCCTACGTTCAGACTAGTGCGATGCCGATAATTTGCATTTTACCTGTTTATTGTACCTTGGTCTAATTTGTGTAGGTTGGTTTGGGGTTTGGGTGTTTTTTCTTTTTTTTTTTTTTCTAGTGGACGGCAACAAAGATAATAGATTCTCCCTGGAATGCTAGGTTCCAGGTAAAGAATGATGTTTTGTTTTGAATTTAGAAATAAAATTTAGGCTTTGATTTGATTTTGGGTAATACACTGGTGGTCTTCAGAGTATTGTTGTTAATAGGAGAAAATTAGTAAACTTAGTGAGAACTAAGAGCTCTGAACTTTAATTTTTAAACACAGCTTTGCATTGACTTATAATATGAAGTTGGGCAGTTGGTTGGTTTCTCTTTTTTTAGAAATTGATTACTTTGCTTTTGTATGCAAAGAATTATGTAGGCTACGTAACTATTTTAGGGATCATAGTTGTCCATCATACTAACCAAATCTGAAATGGATGGGAGTTGGGGTAATCCATTCTCATCCTCCATTTACCTAGCATGACTAATCACCATACCACTTAAACTGTATTCCTTTTCAGTCAGAGTATCACTGTTGAAGACATTTCAAGGCATTATCCTTTAATGTCTTGTTATTGCTTGATTGAGCTCATTTCCTGATAAGCAATATGAATCTTTTTTTTCCTAGTGTTGGCTGGTACTTGCAGAATTTTACCAGGGAGCATTATATTTACCCTTACTTATAAATAAGATTTCATGTACAGTTATTTAATTAAGATTACCAACACTTTTGAAGACAAGAATATTGTCATGTTAGTAAAGAGGACAGGACACATTAAGTGGCTAGGACCTAACAGACTTTGGTGAGTTGAAATTATTGATGACAGTGGTATACTCTATCTGATTTAGTTTCTAAAAAGGATTTTGATTTGAAGAGAGGATTTCTTGTGCTTGTTTAAGTGAAAAAGATACCTCTTGGTAAATATTGAATGAGAAGTAACGACATTACATTAAGCTATATCAACATTAGATATTTTCTTCTTATTTATTTTTTTTTTTACTGATTCCTGAAGTGAAAATGATTGAGTTGTTATTCTGGTATGTTTTGGGTAGAGCTGTAATTACTGATGTGCTGATAGGTCTTGGAATTCGGATACCATACTAAATATTCGCCAATGCCAAGTTTTGGTTCTCAAAACGTGTGAAGTGAGGGATGACTCGGTATAAAATCTTACTGTCAGCAGTAACCTGAATCCAGAGCTGTAACTTCCTTGGAATCGTGGTCTTTGATATTTGACATTCAAAAGTCGTCCTACAAACCATTTCAGTGATATCTAATGTGTTTGAATTTACTCTGTGATCCGCTGTAGATATCACAGTAACTTTCTGTTGGTGTATTCATCTACCCTGCAAAGCAGGCTAGACTGTGATGGCTTTTTTCTTCAGGTGTGCTTTTCTTTGCTTGGCCAGCTCATTTATAAACAGTCACAAGACTATGGTAATCAAAACTAATGCTGAAAAATACTGGTCCATAAACTCGTGCATATGGACAACATTAGTGAGTGAGTAAAGGACTGTGGGAAAACACCCTTACTTTCACTGTTGGTATTGTTTGCAGCTGCTTAAATAGTTGTTGGTCACGAGTAATTCAGTAGAGCCTTTCAGACAACGTTTCTGCTTCAGCAATGTTAGGTCTGCAGACGATAAACATCTCTTGGTTCAGAAAGACATTTCGGAAGGTAGTCAGAAATACTCAAGAGTTTTTATTTGTAAGTAATTTTCTTGGCTATGGACCCATCTACAAGTTTCTGTGGAGCCACAATTACTAAATAATGATAGGTGATTAACTATTTTAGTATTTATTAGTTGCTAATAATATGGCATTCTATGCTAGTGTTTAGAATTCAGATCAGAAGGCTTTGGGGAACGTGTATTTGAAAATAGCGCTTTCTCTGGCCTCTCAATGCTTCTGGCTGATCTTTTGGGGGCCTGTCTTTGAGCTTTCTCCTGTGGCAGTGTACATTGTAAAATGGCTGGTGTCCCCCTCCCCCAAGCCCCAGATGCATTCTTGCAGGCAGAGACACTTTCCTCGCAGTCTCTTCCACATCCTCCTCTTCACGGTCCCGCAGTCTATTTCCCCCTGTGCAGCTATCTGCTCTGCTCACCTAGCTGTGAGCATAGAGGAGTGCCACAGGTAGGAGGTAAGGGCAGGGAGTGTTACTTACCTCCTGTCTTCTCTTTCAAGTGGTAAGAGTTCAGCTTTGCAGCTAGGCCAGACTTGGTGCAGGACTGATGGCCTGCTACCTAACAATTTTGGTATTGTCTGGTACTGTAAGTTGAGAATTGCAGTGTTATTGTGGTATTGGTATATTGCTTATTAATATTGCTGAACCGTTTTCGTCCAAAAGAAAGTTACTAAAGCTTAAACTTTTTCAGTTAGCTATATTATTCCCAAAGCAAAGCGGAATCACTAAGAATATAGTTGTAAGTGACAAAACAAGAAAAAGCTCTGCCATACCTTCTTGATACTATGTTTAGCATATATACAGCATGGTGCTGCATCTTGCTTAAAAATGACCCTTTTCCTTAGTTAAAAGTGGCTTACATCATGATCCAGTGCAAGTGCCTCAAGTTCCCTTCCTTTTCTGCATCTTAATATATGTATCACTGGCCTGGCATTCAAAGTCTGGGTTTTGTGTGGATGTAAACTGAAAAAGTTCCATGGAAGAGAGTTCCATTTTTGGTTACTTCGTAGCAGCATCCCTGCAGTAAAATCAACACTTAAAAATTATTAGTATAACCTTGGTATCCCGGTTGAGAATTCACATCTTCAAATATAATTGTGCTTTCAATTATTGATTGTCACAGGCCTTTTAATTGAGAAATGCAGTACTACAGGTAGAAGGGTTTTGAGGTAGTCTGTACTTCTTTTGCATAATAAAATGTATATACATGTATTTAGACATACTTTCATTTTATATATGTTGTACTTACTGACTATACCAACTTCATCTTACAAAACTATATTCTAGGTATTTTAGAACTCCAAATTCTTCTACAAGTGATCAATGACTTTTATATCTCACATTTTATGTTATGAGACACTATATTAATTTTTTTTCAGAAGAGGCTTCTGCAACCGAGATATTGTTAAAATACCAAGTTGAACTTACGAAATCACTTGAGAATAACTGTTCCCTCTCTGTCCCAAGTATTAATAGCTGTGCTTACAGGATTTAAACCCTCTAAGTTTAGAGGAAGACCAGCTTGATCTCCGAGTTCTGTTTATAGGTTTTAAATGAGAAAAACAATCTTCATGGATATGTGAAGTGTTGTACCTTCTCTGATTGCTGCTTCTGCTTTCATAATTTTGAAATTACTAATAAATCTTATTTTTTGTTTCAGATCCCTCAGGGACGGACTTACTGAAGGACGCTGTTTAAATGTGTGACATTACTGCAGGAAGATCACAGCAGGATAATCATCTTGCTTTGCACCTTGTTTTCCAACGGGTAAGTTTGGGCTCTGGGTTTTCATAATCTTACGTTTAAGGGGGAAGGTGGGTGAATATACAAGATGATACACCTTATTTTCTTTATAACTACGTTTGGAAGTCTAAAGCCTGTAGAGACGAGGTCCCATGGTGCAACTGTAGAAGGTCAGAGACTCTTCCTGCAGTGATGTCATAGGCTTTGTGTCTTCTGTAGTTCTTCAAAATGTTCTATTTAAACATAGAAATGCTCTATTATTTTCAATTTGAAGACTGAAATGAGTTGGGAAAATCAAACAACCCCTCCTTTGAATCTGTAACAAAGAGGAAGGGGGTGGAGGGGGGCAATGAATTGTAGTGTTTTCAATTTTTTACAACAGAATTAGGCAGATTGAAGTAAGATAATTGAACTAATTTACCATGAATTTTCAATGTGTGTATCTTAAAACTGTACAAAACTATACAATACCTTTAAATTAGTGGTATACTGAAAAAGAAAATCTTCCATCTGGAGAGCAATTTAATAATGATTACATATTTAATATGAAACCGTTATAATGTCAGGTTTTTACCAGGTTTATTATTTAATTAGCATAGATTTCATTCTGTGACTTTGCTTTGTACAATGATTGCAAAGTAGAAACTGTATGAAAAATGAAAAGAAAAGCACAGTGGTTTTAAATATCTTTAGTGATTCAACTCCCACTATGGTGAAAATCTTCCATGTCAGAAATTTTGTGAGAGACTAATGTGTTTGTTTTCCCTTTGTCAATGTCCCGTTTCACCTTACTTGTACTTACTCACTTAAAAAATGTATTGATTTGACAAAACATTTATTGCTGGAGAAGGAAGAACCTTCCTCTATGTGAGGATGTATAGAGTATCTGAAAGTATTGATTGTTTCTAGTTGCAAATTGACAGTGTCTTCCTGATTAAATGAAGTAATCCTGTAGATGAAGATTTTTGTGTTCTAGTTTAGTCCATGTCAAATCTGTATTGTGCTGTGGCAAACAGAAAACATTTTATAGTGGAAGTGCTGACTAAACTTCTCATTCTAATAGTTTGAATGATGCTACTATGATAAGCTTTGCTTTAGAAAGAAAACACTGGGTTTATTTGTAGTAATATAAATGCTGCTTGTGAAGGATTTACTTCTGCTAAGTATTTTTATTCCCAGAGCCATTTTCTGTTAGCTCTAAATTCTGTGTTTTAAGAATATAAAAAACACAATGGAAACAGTAAAAAGCAAAATTTTAAATACAAGTTCTCTTTCTGAATGTGTCTGAGTGAACTGATTTAAACAAAAAAAGTAAAATCATTCCTAAAACACAGCATAAAACTTTCAGTTCTTGCAATATAAAAACTCTCGTATAAAAATCAGACCAAGTTTACTTTCCTCTTTATTTTGTAATGAAACTGATACTTTTTTATAAAAAAGATACTTTCCTTGACTATGATTTCTGTAACTGAAAGCTGGTTTTATGCATGTGGTTTCTATTTTTATTTTGGTCAATTAATTTAATTTCAGATATTGCTACATAAATACCATGTTTCTGATCAGAACATTGGTTTTCTGTTTCTGGGTGTTAGGAAGTTGGAAAGCTCTGTTGGCCAGGCATTGGTTCTATACAAAATATTAAAAGTTTCAATGTTTTTATCTTCTATTGCAACTTTTAATGGTACAAATACTTTTTACTGCTGCACGGCTTCAAACTTAGATATGATTTAGCAGTCGTGAATTAGTTTTAGAAATATTAAAGCACATTTTGAGAGCTTTTTAGGTGACAGATCCTACACTTCTTTTTTTTTTTTTTAACTAAAGGAAAGTATTACAGTACCATTCTCAACAAATTGTTGCTGAGAATGACCAAATACATAACAAATAGAGCTGAGATAGATATTGAGACTAAAATCTCAGTATTGATGCTCGTTATACTTTTTTCCTTCATATAAGGGCTCTTTACCAGTTTGTTTACATACATTTACATTGTTATTTTGTACTCTACAAATGTAAAACCAAATATATTAAGTACAGTAGTCTGTACCTTTCATTTCTAGTGCATGTGATAGCTGTCTTTTTACCAAGAAAATGAGAAAAATATTTTTATCAAAATATTTTCACAAAATTATAGAATGGTGTAGGTTGGAAGGGACCTCTGGAGGTCACCTTGTCCAGCTTCCCTGTTCAAGCAGGGTCACCTAGAGCAGGTTGCCCAGGACCATGTCCAGGTGATTTTGAATATTTCCCGTGAGGGAGCCTTTACAACCTCTCTGGGCGACCTGTGCCAGTGTTCAGTCACCATCACAATAAATGTTTCCTGGTGTTCATATGGCACCTCCTGTGTTTCAGTCTGCTTGTTGCCTCTTGTCCTGTTGCTGGGCACCACTGAAAAGGGTCTGGCTCTGCCTTCTTTGCGCCTTTCCTCCAAATATTTCAACACATTAATTAGATTGCCCCTGAGCCTTCTCTTCTCCAGGCTAAACAGTCCCAGCTCTCCCTGCCTTTTCTTGTATGAGAGGTGCTTTAGTCCCTTCATCAGCTTAGTGGCTCTTTGCCAGACTCTCTCCAGTGGCTCCGTATCTCTCTTGCACTGTAGAACTGGACACAGCGCATCAGGTGTGGCCTCACCAGTGCTGTGTAGAGGGGAAGGTTCACCTACTTTGTCTAATGCCACCCAGGGTACCATTAGCCTTGTTTGCCACAAGTGCACATTGCTGGGTCGTTTGTGTTGAGCTTTCTGTCCACTGGGATCCCCAGGTCCTTTTCTGTAAAGCTGCTTTCCAGCCAGTTGGCTCCCAGCATGTACTGGTACATGGGGTTATTCCTCCCTGGATGCGGGACTTTACAGTGGACAAGGTTCCTGTCAGCCTATGTCTTCAGCCTATTGAAGTCTCCCTAAATGGCAGCAGAAAGCTCTGGTGTATCAGCCACTCCTCCCAGTTTTGTTATCAGCAAAATTGCTGAGGGTACACTCTGCCCCATTGTCCAAGTCATTAATGAAGATGTTGAACAGTATTGGACCCAGTATCCCTGGACTACCCTGCTAGTTACTGGCCCCCAACTAGATTTCACATCACTGATCACAACCTGTTGGGCTCAGTCATTAAGCCATTCAATTTTTTATGTTTTCCTCATAATGTAATTGTTTATAAAACAGAAAATATCTTTCCATTTGCAGTATGTATGTAAGCATAGTCTTCTAATTAATAACTGAGATAATAATCGTTATACTTGACAACTGCTTCAATAAAGCCACTGGAACCTTGTAATAATTCTGTGGAAGTTTGAGTGTAGATAACAGTTATGAAAAGCTTTTTGATTTTTCTAGAAACAGAAGGAATGATACTTGATACTGCATTGTAATCTTAAAATCTCAGACATAAGTCTTATTTTTCTGTACCTAGTATCTGCATGACAATATTTGTATTTTTCTGTAGAATTCAAGTTAGAAACATCTCCTTAAAAGCCTTTTACTGTTAGTATACAAATAAGGTAGTTTACTTCTGCAGATAGGTAGTGGCTGAGCCACGTTGACAACTTCCTGGTTTTACAGGTTCTCATTTTGAAAGTTTCTTTGCTGAAACCTAAACCCAAACCTACAATTGCACACAAAAGTGGTGTTATTCACACAGGTAGCGGTGCTATCTAGTGGAAGTATGAGTGTGGATAGAAGAGAATATGTATGTCAATGTTGGGTTTAGGGTTTTTGTGTTGTATTTATTGTAGTGGAAAATGCTTCTAGTTCCCACACCTATAAGCTGTGAAAGAAAACAGTAATATGGGGCTTTGGGTGTGGGGGTTTGTTTTTGGTGTTTTTTTGTTTTTGTTTGTTTTTTTAGAAGTATGCTGATCACCTATAAAAATAAGTGATGAAGTATTATTAAACTGTGCCTAAAATGTGTTAATTTTTAAATTTATAATATCAATAGCATTAACAGGAATGAGTTATGAGTTTAGGATCTCATTTAAAGTTGTACAGTTTTCATATACATAGAAAACAATTTCAGGGTGAGCAAGCAAAAGTGCTTTTTAAAACTTCTTTTCTCTCATGAATATTAGAAAGAAATACCTGCAAGCTCTAAATTTTTTTTTTCCTCTTTGTTTTCTTTAGAAAGATGATCCTCCTCATACTTCCACTAGATANAGTACAGTAGTCTGTACCTTTCATTTCTAGTGCATGTGATAGCTGTCTTTTTACCAAGAAAATGAGAAAAATATTTTTATCAAAATATTTTCACAAAATTATAGAATGGTGTAGGTTGGAAGGGACCTCTGGAGGTCACCTTGTCCAGCTTCCCTGTTCAAGCAGGGTCACCTAGAGCAGGTTGCCCAGGACCATGTCCAGGTGATTTTGAATATTTCCCGTGAGGGAGCCTTTACAACCTCTCTGGGCGACCTGTGCCAGTGTTCAGTCACCATCACAATAAATGTTTCCTGGTGTTCATATGGCACCTCCTGTGTTTCAGTCTGCTTGTTGCCTCTTGTCCTGTTGCTGGGCACCACTGAAAAGGGTCTGGCTCTGCCTTCTTTGCGCCTTTCCTCCAAATATTTCAACACATTAATTAGATTGCCCCTGAGCCTTCTCTTCTCCAGGCTAAACAGTCCCAGCTCTCCCTGCCTTTTCTTGTATGAGAGGTGCTTTAGTCCCTTCATCAGCTTAGTGGCTCTTTGCCAGACTCTCTCCAGTGGCTCCGTATCTCTCTTGCACTGTAGAACTGGACACAGCGCATCAGGTGTGGCCTCACCAGTGCTGTGTAGAGGGGAAGGTTCACCTACTTTGTCTAATGCCACCCAGGGTACCATTAGCCTTGTTTGCCACAAGTGCACATTGCTGGGTCGTTTGTGTTGAGCTTTCTGTCCACTGGGATCCCCAGGTCCTTTTCTGTAAAGCTGCTTTCCAGCCAGTTGGCTCCCAGCATGTACTGGTACATGGGGTTATTCCTCCCTGGATGCGGGACTTTACAGTGGACAAGGTTCCTGTCAGCCTATGTCTTCAGCCTANGCCTATGTTTGCAGCTTATTGAAGTCTCCCTAAATGGCAGCAGAAAGCTCTGGTGTATCAGCCACTCCTCCCAGTTTTGTTATCAGCAAAATTGCTGAGGGTACACTCTGCCCCATTGTCCAAGTCATTAATGAAGATGTTGAACAGTATTGGACCCAGTATCCCTGGACTACCCTGCTAGTTACTGGCCCCCAACTAGATTTCACATCACTGATCACAACCTGTTGGGCTCAGTCATTAAGCCATTCAATTTTTTATGTTTTCCTCATAATGTAATTGTTTATAAAACAGAAAATATCTTTCCATTTGCAGTATGTATGTAAGCATAGTCTTCTAATTAATAACTGAGATAATAATCGTTATACTTGACAACTGCTTCAATAAAGCCACTGGAACCTTGTAATAATTCTGTGGAAGTTTGAGTGTAGATAACAGTTATGAAAAGCTTTTTGATTTTTCTAGAAACAGAAGGAATGATACTTGATACTGCATTGTAATCTTAAAATCTCAGACATAAGTCTTATTTTTCTGTACCTAGTATCTGCATGACAATATTTGTATTTTTCTGTAGAATTCAAGTTAGA
>VYZM01017425.1:110464-135147 GCA_013398915.1 Dromas ardeola | reverse complement strand
GCTTCTAGTTCCCACACCTATAAGCTGTGAAAGAAAACAGTAATATGGGGCTTTGGGTGTGGGGGTTTGTTTTTGGTGTTTTTTTGTTTTTGTTTGTTTTTTTAGAAGTATGCTGATCACCTATAAAAATAAGTGATGAAGTATTATTAAACTGTGCCTAAAATGTGTTAATTTTTAAATTTATAATATGAATAGCATTAACAGGAATGAGTTATGAGTTTAGGATCTCATTTAAAGTTGTACAGTTTTCATATACATAGAAAACAATTTCAGGGTGAGCAAGCAAAAGTGCTTTTTAAAACTTCTTTTCTCTCATGAATATTAGAAAGAAATACCTGCAAGCTCTAAATTTTTTTTTTCCTCTTTGTTTTCTTTAGAAAGATGATCCTCCTCATCCTGGTTATCTGAGGTTCTCTCGATGACAAGCTGAAGCAGGAACAATTGAAAGATATTTCTGGAACCCTGGATATACAACTTAAATTTGTAGGAACCTTTCCAGAATGAAAACCACATACAGTTACCTTGATAATTGCAAAAGGATGAGAGGAAAGTTATGATGGCAAAAAACAAAGAGCCACGTCCCCCATCTTATGCTGTTAGTATTGTTGGACTGTCTGGAACTGAAAAGGATAAAGGTAATTGTGGAGTTGGAAAGTCGTGTTTGTGCAATAGATTCGTTCGTTCAAAAGCAGATGAATACTATCCGGAGCATACCTCTGTCCTTAGCACAATTGACTTCGGAGGAAGAGTTGTTAACAATGATCACTTTTTGTACTGGGGTGACGTAACACAAAGTGGTGAGGATGGAATTGAGTGCAGAATTCATGTAATTGAACAGACTGAGTTCATTGATGATCAGACTTTCTTGCCTCATCGGAGTACGAATTTACAACCATATATAAAACGTGCAGCTGCCTCCAAACTGCAGTCAGCAGAAAAACTAATGTACATTTGCACAGATCAGCTAGGCTTGGAGCAAGACTTTGAGCAAAAACAAATGCCTGAAGGGAAATTAAGCATAGATGGGTTTTTATTGTGCATTGACGTAAGCCAAGGATGCAACAGGAAGTTTGATGATCAACTTAAATTTGTGAATAATCTCTATATCCAGCTCTCAAAATCTAAAAAACCCATAATAATAGCAGCAACGAAATGTGATGAATGTGTGGATCATTACCTGCGAGAGGTTCAGGCCTTTGCTTCAAATAAGAAGAACCTTGTGGTAGTGGAAACATCAGCAAGATTCAATGTCAATGTTGAAACATGTTTTACTGCACTGGTACAGATGATGGATAAAACTCGTGGTAAACCGAAAATAATCCCCTATCTGGATGCCTATAAAACTCAAAGACAGCTGGTTGTTACAGCAACAGATAAGTTTGAAAAACTTGTCCAAACTGTGAGAGACTATCATGCAACTTGGAAAACTGTTAGTAATAAACTGAAAAACCACCCTGATTATGAAGAGTACATAAATTTGGAAGGAACAAAAAAGGCCAAAAATACGTTTTCAAAACACATAGAGCAGCTTAAACAGGAACATATTAGAAAAAGAAAAGAAGAATACATTAATGCATTGCCAAGAGCTCTTAATACTCTTCTGTCAAATCTTGATGAGATTGAACACTTGAGCTGGTCAGAAGCCTTGAAATTAATGGAGAAAAGGCCTGACTTCCAGTCCTGTTTTGTAGTGCTTGAAAAAACACCCTGGGATGAAACTGACCATATAGACAAAGTGAACGACAGAAGGATTCCATTTGACCTTCTCACTACGCTAGAAGCAGAAAAAGTTTATCAAAACCATGTGCAGCATCTTATATCTGAAAAAAGGAGGGTTGAAATGAAGGAGAAATTCAAAAAAACTCTTGAGAAAATCCAGTTCATTTCACCCGGACAGCCATGGGAAGAAGTTATATGTTTTGTGATGGAGGATGAAGCATTCAAATACATCACTGATGCAGATAGTAAGGAAGTGTATGGTAGGCATCAGAGGGAGATTGTTGAAAAAGCCAAAGAGGAGTTTCAGGAAATGCTTTTTGAACATTCAGAGCTGTTTTATGACCTGGATCTTAATGCAACACCAAGTTCAGATAAAATGAGTGAAATTCATGCAGTTCTGAGTGAAGAGCCTAGATACAAAGCTTTACAGAAACTTGCACCTGATAGAGAATCTCTCCTGCTTAAGCACATAGGATTTGTTTATCACCCAACTAAAGAAACCTGTCTCAGTGGCCAAAATTGCACAGACATTAAAGTAGAGCAGTTACTTGCCAACAGTCTATTGCAACTAGACCATGGCCGCTCAAATTTATACCACGATAGTGCCAATATTGATAAAGTCAATCTTTTCATTTTGGGCAAAGATGGTCTTGCACAAGAATTGGCAAATGAAATTCGGACACAGTCCACTGATGATGAATATGCATTAGATGGAAAAATATATGAACTAGATCTTAGGCCAGTTGATGCAAAATCCCCATACCTGTTGACTCAATTGTGGACATCAGCCTTCAAACCACATGGTTGTTTCTGTGTGTTTAACTCTATTGAATCACTGAATTTTATTGGGGAGTGCATTGCAAAAATAAGGGCTGAAGCAGCTCAGATAAGGAGAGACAAGTATATGGCTAATCTTCCATTTACGTTAATACTGGCTAACCAGAGGGATAGCATCAGCAAGAACCTGCCTATTCTGAGACATCAGGGACAGCAATTGGCTAACAAATTACAGTGTCCTTTTGTAGATGTGCCTGCTGGTACATACCCACGTAAATTTAATGAGACCCAAATAAAACAAGCTCTGAGGGGAGTGCTGGAAGCAGTTAAACACAATTTTGATGTTGTAAGTCCAGTTCCCGCCATTAAGGACCTTTCAGAAGCTGACTTGCGAATTGTCATGTGTGCCATGTGTGGTGATCCGTTTAGTGTGGATCTTATTCTTTCACCCTTCCTTGACTCTCACTCTTGTAGTGCTGCTCAGGCTGGCCAGAATAATTCTTTGATGCTTGATAAAATAATAGGTGAAAAGAGGCGCCGAATACAGATAACTATATTATCATATCATTCTTCAATTGGTGTAAGGAAAGATGAACTTGTTCATGGATATATACTGGTCTATTCTGCGAAGCGGAAGGCATCCATGGGAATGCTTCGGGCGTTTCTTTCTGAAGTTCAGGATACGATTCCTGTCCAGTTAGTGGCTGTTACTGATAGCCAGGCAGACTTCTTTGAGAATGAAGCAATCAAGGAACTCATGACTGAAGGAGAACACATAGCAACAGAGATTACTGCTAAGTTTACAGCTTTGTATTCATTATCTCAGTATCATCGTCAAACTGAGGTTTTCACGTTGTTCTTCAGTGACGTATTAGAGAAGAAAAACATGATTGAAAGTTCTTATATGTCAGACAGCACAAGGGAAACAACACATACAAGTGAAGACGTTTTTCCAAGATCTCCCAGAGGAAGTTCACTTGACTATAATTATCCAGATTCAGAGGATGATACTGAAGGACCACCACCTTACAGTCCAATTGGTGATGATGTAAGGTTACTCCCAGCACCTAGTGACCGTTCAAAGTACCGATTGGATTTGGAAGGAAATGAGTATCCTATTCACAGTACACCACTCAATTGTCACGACCATGAACGCAACCATAAAGTGCCTCCCCCAATAAAACCGAAACCACTTGTTCCAAGAACAAATGTGAAAAAACTGGATCCTAACCTCCTGAAAACAATTGAGGCAGGTATTGGCAAAAACCCCAGGAAACAACCTTCTCGAGTGCCTGCGGCACCACCAGAAGATATAGACCAATCTGACAACTATGCTGAACCTATTGACACTATTTTCAAACATAAAGGTTTTGCGGATGACATCTATGCGGTCCCAGATGATAGTCAGAATCGTATTATTAAAGTTCGAAACTCAATTGTTATAAATACCCAAGGTGAGGAAGAAAATGGGTTTTCTGATAGAATATCCAAAAGTCATGGGGAACGAAGGCCGTCAAAATACAAGTATAAGTCTAAGACTTTGTTCAGCAAAGCTAAGTCTTACTATAGACGAACACATTCAGATGCAAGCGATGATGAGGCTTTCACCACCTCTAAAACTAAAAGAAAAGGAAGACATCGTGGAAGTGAAGAAGACCCACTTCTTTCACCTGTTGAAACATGGAAGGGTGGCATAGATAACCCTGCTATTACATCGGATCAAGAATTGGATGATAAAAAAACGAAAAAGAAAATTCATAAACCAAAAGAAGATAAGAAGGTAAGTCAATTGATTTAAATTTTATTTACAACTTCTGGTGCATTGCAAGAACAGAAGAGTCAAAATATGCAAGAGTTGCATGCTATTTTGAAACAGGTGCTTTAAAATTTGTAGCATTGTTTGATTTTTGTCCAAGTTTCTACTTAACTTGCTTGGAATTAGCAAACCCGACGGAATGAGATGACTTGTCTACCTAATCAGCTGTTCACTAAGTTTCAGTTCTAGTCACCTCTGTATGTACATGTGTAGTCTCCCTTCCGTATGAGTAAGTGAAGGCAGAATTTGGTCAGCAGATCCTTCTTTGTTGATCATAACAGTTTTGTTTGTTGGGTTGTTTTTTTTTTTTCCAAAAAAAAAAGCTGCTTTATGAGTTCTTGGGTAGAACTGGTTCTTTCAGTTCTTGCAGTTCTGGCTGTTGGAATGAAGTTTAGGGCAGGTGGATGAACGGGGTGGTTTCTTTTTAATTCTCAGTTGTCTACCTGGAACTCTAAAACAAAGAGTGTGGAAAGGAAACTTTGTATAGTGGTTTTACTGACTGCTGCATTTTCCTAGTGTGGGCAAGCAGGTAATCAAATTGAAAGCTGTGTTACCTGTACAATTATCTATTCAAACAAAAAAAAGGGAGCAAAATGCCTGCCCAGTGTGGGTTTCTGAGTAATAATAATGTGACACTGTGCTTGAAAAAGTCTACATTTTATTTTGATCTTTATGCTTGATAGCATTACTTATTTTTTGACTTAACTACTTTAAAAATTATTATATCACGGTAGTATTGTGGTGTAGGTACTGGATATATACTCTTTATAGTTTAGATTTTAATTTTAGGGTAGCCATCATTGTCTTGCATATAGTTTTTTTTTAACATTAAATCATGAGTGTTCCTAGTCAGTTATATTTTCTTTCTTGTCTCAAAATAAGTGGACCTTTTTAATATTGTCTTTTGTAGCATTTTAAAATAGTCCCTTTTATCTTAAATCTGGCAGTACTTGAATAGAAACAGGTTTTGTTCAAGTAGAACATAGTTAAATTTTAGTAATGGATTAAATTTTGAATTGTACTTCCTAGTATGCAGCTGTGATTTGAATTACACAAGACTGATTTAAAGGACACTAAATTTTCTTAAGGCTTACTCATAAGCATAGATAATGATGTCTTGTGGGTATAAAATCATATGGTTGAAAATACTTTGAAGTTATTCTTTTTGGGAAACAATTTTTTTAAAATAATTTTTATACTTTTGATTAAAGTAATTCTTGCTACATAGAAATCAAAATGTAGTACTCATAATCCTTCTGCTGTCTCAGCTGTGTTGAGTTGACAGAAAGTTCCTCAGAGCTGGATATTTGTTTAAACTGTGTAGACCTAGTGTCTTCTCTTCCTGACATTGTGTCAGGAAACCCACTGATAACTCTACCAAAGCCTCTCCTTTTGGCTTTTGCCTGTTGAGAGGCAGCCTTAGTCAGAAGTTTCAGGCTGTTCTAAATTTTTCTAGTGGTAAAGACTCTTGAAGAGTACAAGATTTGTTTCAAGTTTTGTTTTTAATGTACCTCTTGGTTTTGTGGTTGTCTTTAGTTGTTTTGGTTTTTTTTCTGTTTTTTTTTGTTTGTTTGTTTTTTTTTTTACTTACAAGTTGTGGTCCAGGGCTGATACTTTCAAATAAATCAGAGAAAGCTTTTAATAGTAAAAGTACAAATTATTGTAATGATAGAGAAAGCAAATTTAACTTGATAGCTAAAATGTTTGCAAGCATTCAAAACATCTAAGAATGTTGAGTGCTTAGTGCTTTTGAGAAGTGGTGGCTTTTATATGTGTTGACTTGCATTATGTTGGGCTGAGAGTAGTTCCAGTTCATGTGATGAGTCATTCTAGTTTGTAATATACTCCCTTGGTTTCTTTAACTGTTGATTTATTTTATTTTTCAAGAGCGATGCAGTTTTATTGGTTTTGGAACTTATTCACCATGTTTTCCTGTGTCTTAGATGAGCAGCTAGCAGTCTTCAATTACACAAACTCAAAAATTATTCAAATGGTATTTTCCTTGTTGAGTGTTATTTAGTCCATGCGAGAGATGTTAGTGCAGTTACTTACAGATTACTTGCTGTTTTTTTTTGACAGTTTTGACCCTGTAAATGTGAAAGAGAGAAATAAAACTTTTGTGCCCCTTTCTGAGTATTTCTTAAAGCTCTTACTGATACTTTTTCTAAATTATTTAGCTGTATGTAAAGAGAATGTAAGATACACGTGTAACTATTCTTGCTATAATTATAGTGATTCTGAAATACAGAAATCTTAGGAACAAAATGAATTTGTTTGGAAAAACTCAACCTTTGAAGGCTGAGGTCCTCAATATCAAAGATTATGACTTGATTTTTTTTTAAAATGTAATATTTTTTTTTTTAAATCAACTTTGTAGTATGATGTTTCTTTTTAAAATCCAAATAGAATGTAACATTCTTGATACTCCTTTGATCTTTGTTTGAGGAGTTGGAGATGTGTTTCTGAGTTGGTTTCTTGTATGGTATTGCAGAAATCTCCTATGCACAGTCATTTGTGGTTTTTGCACTTCAGTTTTCAGTTAGGCAAAGCAGGTTTCATTTAGAGACAAAATTTGCCTATGCAGAGTTTTACATTTAGAATATTTTTTTAATTATGTCGGGGGACATTGGTTTATTTGGGTTTTTTTGGGTTTGGTTCTTTTTTCCCCCCATTTATGACAATTACTTTAAAGTTAAACACAATGAAAGTTTCTTAAAGTGGTATTTACTTTCCTCTTGGAGGTTCTACCGAGAATAAGAAAACATAAAGTGTTTCAAGAAGGAGACGTAGACTTGCTGAAGGATGCTTGTTCTGTCCTGATGCTTTCAGACCCTAGTCTCTCAAATTACAAGGTGAAATCATATAAAGGTAGGGCGCTAGGACAGATATAGGGAGGCAGGCAATGGATGTAGAGTGATTGTATGATTCAGGTAAAAAATTGAAGGGAAAAAGGTAAGAGCTGGATGGGTAGGAAGGAGGAAGAGAGTTCTGTCAAACAATAGGAAAAACAACAGTTCATTTTTACAACCCTGAAATTAACAGTTGTAGTTTGACTGATCTGCTAACACATATGTACCAAACTCTTTAAAAAAATCTATTGTGAACACATGTGTTATTAAAGGCCGAAGTAAATACTCAGAATTGTGTCACTTATTGCTATTGGGAACCATAAATTAAAATGTTTTACTGTGGAAAGTACAGCAATGAAAAATCTGTGGCGAGCAGGTAACATTACTTGCAAGGTCCTCTAACATTGCTTACTACTAAAGGAAATCAAACAATTTAAAACTGACACCAGTTAAGTAAGTGTGCTTTGGTCTTAATTATTTGTCTGCTGTTGTCCATAACACTGTGTTTGTGTTCTTGGATCTTGTTTCTGTATACTGGCAGTTAGATCTGGAAGAACCGTCTGAGCTCTGTTTTCAATTATCACAGAACTAATTCCTGTAAAAACTTTTATCCCCTCATTCTCAGTATTCTGTAAAACTCCTCCAGAACTCTGTTTCCTCTGTATTATGGTGATGAATCTTCTTGCAATTACCAGTTTTCACCTTTCCTTGTGGTAACCTTTCTCCTGGAATGTTTTTTCTTTTTGTGATATCTGTCAACTGTGAACAGGTGAAGAGAGTCACCTGTGAATAGGTGAAGAGAATATGGCTGCTTCTTGACCTCTTATGTTTTTGAATGAGGATGACTGAAGCTGTCTATAGTATTGCAAATAATGTCATAGTAGTGCACCATATAATCTTAATATTTGTTGACCTGTACTAGAAATTATTGCCTGACACAATTGTGTGATTGCACTCAACTTTTTCTTAGCTGCAGTTATTGTCATGTTAGGAACCTTTAGCCTATTCTTGGTAATTTCCAGCTAATGACTTCCTACCACATAGTCCAGGTGCTTTATAGTACATGCACATTATAGTACATACACACATTATTCTTGGTCTTGGTAATTTCCAGCTAATGACTTCGTACCATATAGTCCAGGTGCTTTATGGTACATACACATTATGGTACATACACATCATATGTGTACATTATAGTAGATGCTACGTGCACGTTCCAGTGCGTGACTTTTCCATTAGTCAATGACTTTGTCCTTTTTGTTGTTGAGTATGATCCTGTTTCTGTTATTCCAGTTGTCGCAGTAGTTTCCTGTATGCCACCATCAAATGTCTTACTAAAGTCCAAGTTGGTAAAACCAACTGATCATTGTAGTTTCTTTGCCTCTAGAAAAGAATATGAGTTTTCAATGGAGAAGGTTGAATCAGCCTAGCATAGTCTAACTTGTGATACATTCCCCTCCTATTTATTTCATGTTATTACCATGTTTCTAAAAGTTCTGAAAAATATTGTATGGCCTTGTGTGTGCTGTTAACTAGTGGACCGTTAAACTTTTTCTGGTAGGGAAGTATATGAAGAAAAGCAGAGAGGAGAAAAAAAGAAAGCAGACTGGCTTCAGAGTCATAGGACTTGTTAGCCAAGTTGGCGTGGAGCTGTGTGTGCACACTATGCTTGAAAGCTTTCAAGTGCATGGTGTGTGCCAGTATTTGTTAAGCTATGATGTGCTTTTTTTTTTCCTATAGAACTTTTTTCTGTAAAAGTTTCTCCTATGAGAAAGCACCTAGTCCTTTCTGCTGTTATTACGCAAAGTATTTCTCAGATTAAATGCATTTTCTAGAGTAAATTCTCCCCTGTATCAACATGCTTTCTATGTTTGATTATCTGTTCCCTTACCAATGCTCACAAACATGGGAGGGACTAAGCACAGAGAATGATGTTCGTATGCAACTTTGCCTCAGCTGTTTCCTCTTTGTCAATTTAGACCTCTCCAGCTGAGATGTGTGCTCATTTGTTTCCATGTCTTTTTCAAAAATGGCAAGTGGGAACTACAAGTAGATGATTATCTCAGAATTTTTAACACTGTAATAGTAAGGTCTAGTATAGAACATTATTGTCTGTTGGTACGCACCAGTCTCTTTAAAAGCAGCAGCCTTGTGGGTCATATAAGAAGTTAATTTTGTCTTTAGTTTAACTTGATTAGTTTGGAGTTATGGGGCAACAGAGAGAAAATGGAGAAAATTTCAGGACATGAAAGGGCAGTGAAAATTCCTAGAGGATAAGGATCTTGCTGTAGGAAGCCTTCTTACATCTCATACAGGAGGAACCTCTTCATGTGTGTGCAGTAACCCTAAAGCTGCAACCATCATGCAGTTTATGTGTTGATCAAAGGCCCAAAGTGCTCTTTGGCTTTTCATTGTTCTCACTATGTTATTCTCATGTGTAAACAAGCTTGATAGAAATATTTTTTATTATTTATAAATTATTATTGCTTTATCTATTATTATTATTACTACTACAGTAAATAATTGCAAGTTATTTATGACCCTTGCCTTAATTTAGTAATTTCCTGTACAGCAGGGAGCCTGCATGATCTGGAAACCTGTAGCTATTCTGTATAGTTTCAGTTAATAACCTTATTATTTATCTTTACTATGGAATTAATGTGTATTAAAAATTTACCCATCTAATTTAGAGATCTTACCTTTGTGAACACTTCGAGATATGTTGAGTGTCTAATTTAGGCTGTATTTTTTTTTCCTTCTTAAAAAGTATAGGTTTTTTAGTTTTTATCCTCCCCAGCATATCAAGAACAGCAAATATCCTGAATAAATTTCTGTAAAGGGAAAGGCAGAGACTCATCTTGAAATAAATTCTGCAGGTTTCTTGTCTTGTTATGGAAGAATTATTTTGTTAATAAATTTGTAAATAAGATTAGTATGAGTATCTTTCCTTTTTTTCTATGGAAGACATTATTTGAAGTACTTCTGAAAACAAATCTTAACTACAGAGATCTTGTAAACAATGTAGTCAATTAACTGACCAGTGATAATTCTTTGACATGCCATTGTTAAAAGTTATTAAATGTGAAAAAGTTTGAGAAGTTCACTATTTTTGTTCTTTGACCAACAGTCGATAGTTTTATTATTCAGGATCTGATTTTTTTAAAATTTTTTTGTGACTGGCATTTCCAGCTGTGTTGTTAAATTAAATCTGAAGAATAGCACTTTAAAACATTATGCCTTGTAACCTTTTTTGCAAACAACATTTCGTCGCTTCCAAAGAAGATTGTGAATTGCATCCTTTCCATTTTCCTTTATACCAAGATGATTGTAAATTGCCTTTTACTTCAAATTAATCTGAAAACTTGTCTCAATATTTCGGCAAGAAAAATCCACTAGCACCTAGATGGATTCTCACATATCTTACTCTGGCTTGTTTTAGAACACCATGTAAGTTGTACAGGTTTGACATCTCTCTTTTTATGCTTAATCTTGTTTGCTCACATTATAACTTCAAAACTATATGAAATTTTATTTTCAACTATTACTGCAATAGTGTTAGGTACTGTATAGCCCATGTGTGTTGATCTCAGTTTTAATAAGACTATGATAAATGTGAGAAATGGGAGATCAACTTACATTTTTATTCAGCTGTTCTTGTGTAAATTCAGTGGTTGATTTAGCAAAGTACTGTCTACTTCAGACTGGAATCTGCAGTGATGATTTTTATTTTTTTTTCTTTCCTGAGGAGTATAGGAAATATCAAAATCTGTACTTTCAGGTTTCATCTGTTCAAATTTAGCACTCTTAAAATGCATATTTGGAGCCATATGCCTCCTTGAGCCTCTGTAGTTTAAAACTTAGTGTAACAAGCTGGAACTCTAAAAATGGCAGAAGGCATGAGGGGAAGAAAGAGAGAGCATGTTAGGGGCCATCATCTGCATTATTCATATGTCGTATAGTTTCTGAAGAGCTAGCCATGAATTAGAGATTACAAATACTTTATTAAGCCTATAAAATGAATGCTGTTCATGGTGCGTGGTTTTATGAAATATTTTAATAGTCCTGAATATATTGACTTTGCTCTCCATGACCCTACATCTGACTGCAGATGAAGCAGGAAGAAAATTTCCTTTGTGTTAAAAGTAGTAGTGAAGTGTTTGGGAGGTAGAGAGTGGCTGAATTTCCCCTTTGATAAATGCATTATGATGGTAGTTCTGGTGGGGTGGAGGTGGGAGAAAAAAGGAAGAGGAGCCCTTCTTGAACAGAGAGGACTTGCAAGAGTAAGCAGTCTATCCATAAAAGGGGGTTGATAGACAGGTTAAGGCAGTTTTTTAGTTTTCTAAGTTAATTTTAAAAGGTTGTATTTAAGTGCACTATACTTTCAAGATTCAGAGCTGACTGCAGTCTTGGTCTAGTTTCTCTCTAGAAGATGAGTGCTGCTTCCCTTGTTCCCTGGTACCTACAGTCAAGAGGATTAATCTTGAGTATACTGTAAATCTACATTTTCATGGTTTTCTGCTTTTTATAAAAATATTTCTAGTTTTGAAATCAAGAATTGTATACTGTGCCTGCTAGAATACATGTATTCAGGTTTACATTGTCTTTTATAAAGAGGACTTCAGCTGATCTTTTGCAACACGTTTCACTGATTAAACTACTGTAATTAAAGCAATATGGCAGGTAAATGCTTTTGGTATCAGCAACACAAGGCAACTTTGGGATTCTTAGAGGTAAAATGCTTTCCTGCATCTGGAGGGTGCATTTGGATCAGCTGGAGGTTTGGCATTAACCTCTGTTAGGATATGAAGAGAAGTTGTCTTTGGCAAGAAGCAAGTGGTGAATGCTGGAAAGCTTAATCAATTATAAAAAAAAAAAAAAAAAAAAAGAAGAAGATTTATATGAAAACTAAAGATTTCAGCTTTATGTTTGGGCTTGTGTTTTAATTACTAACATGAAACAGTGATATGTGAAACAATGAACTTTTTGCTAGGATTAACTAACAAAACTTTTGTGCTGAATCTTGTCTTCTCTAACTCGGTGCCTATTAGTCTTTTTTATTATGATGTAGAAGCAGCACACAAAATTGTCTTTGACTGTCCCTAAATTAGTGCTCACTGTATGCAGTGTTAGGTGACTGCTGTATTGGTGGGGAGCAGAGCAGAACTATTGAACTAAAAATATCTGTGGCAAAATCATAATCTCTCTGCCAAAATAGAGGAATTTGGAAATGATTCACCTTTTTCAGGTGGTGTTTAACTAAATGAATAATTCAATGTTGTGGTGGGTTGACCCTGGCTGGATGCCAGGTGCCCACCAAAGCTGCTCTGTCACTCCCCCTCCTGAGCTGGACAGGGGAGAAAAAATACAATGGGTTGGGATAAGTGGGTTGGGATAAGGACAGGGAGATCATTCACCAGTTACCGTCACAGGCAAACCAGACTTGACTTGGTGAAAATTAATTTAATTTATTGCTAATTAGAAGTCAGAGTAGGGTAATGAGAGATAAAATGAAATATTAAATGACCTTCCTCCCACCCCTTCCTTCTTCTGGGGCTCAACTTCACTCACGAATTCTCTACTTCCTCCCCACCAGTGGCACAGGGGGACAGGGAATGGGGGTTGCGATCTGTTCATCGCATGTTTCTGCTGCTTCTTCCTTCTCAGGGGGAGGACTCCTCACAGTCTTCCCCTGCTCCACTGTAGGATCTTTCCCATGGGAGACAGTCCTCCACAAACTTCTCCAATGTGAGTCCTTCCCGTGGGCTACAGTTCTTCAGAAACTGCTCCAGCATGGGTTTCCCATGGGGTCACAAGTCCTGCCAGGAGCCTGCTCCAGCATGGGTTTCCCATGGGGTCACAACCTCCCTCAGGCATCCACCTGCTCCGGCATGGGATCCTCCATGCGCTGCAGGTGGATATCTGCTCCACCATTAACCTCCATGGACTGCAGGGAGGTATTCTCACTCCTCTCTTCTGCTGCTGCTGCGCAGTTGGTTTGTTTTCGCTTTTTTTTCCCCTTCTTAAATATGTTATCCCAGTGGCACTACCACCGTTGCTGATGGGCTCGGACTCGGCCAGCGGTGGGTCTGTCTTGAAGCTGGCTGGCATTGCCTGTATCGGACATACGGGAGGCTTCTAGTAGCTTCTCACAGAAGCCACCCCTGTAGCCTCCTTGCTACCAAAACCTTGCCATGCAAACCCAATACAAATGTTTAACAATGTTTTTGTTTAAATGTTGTTTCATTAGAGAACTTTTAAAAGTTAACTTTACACAGAAAAATTTATGATAGTCATTATCTTGACTAGGAGATTTAAAAGTTCCATGCTATGACTGATGGATCAGAAAAGCTGCTATTTTTTCAGAGTGGAGAACAGGGATTACAAAAAAGCTTTCACTAAAGCTTATTTTTCTTAGAAATAAGACCTGAATTTTTTTCTGAAGTCAGTTGATCTTTTGACAAAGATCAGGTCTTTTGCACAGTAATATGCCTTTTTGTTCAGAGCAAGTTTTTCGCTTAAGAAGTCTAGACATGCAACTTGAGGAAAGCATGGAATTCTCAATCAGGAAATAACACAGTGGTTTTTTTAATATCTTAAAGTTTTCTTGTTAATTTGCAGAAATATTTTTTTTGTGAGGATTGTGTAGATAGTGTTATTTGCAGAAAGACTGGATTTGTGCTGTTGTTGGAGAGTTCACCCACTCTCATGCCCCAAAAGAAAGGGAAACCGTGTGAGAGATTTTAGTAATTATTGGACAGGAGAGAGACAAAATACATAATGATACATAATGGGAAATAGCTGATAAAATTATTATTGTAACTTTATCTGTCTTGTGATACCTAACTTAATGTTTATGGAATAGCACTGCAATGGTCATCTCTTCTCCTACTTTACTTCTAGATCGGCTTGAAAAGGACTTAAGGGGGTTTTCTTTCCCTTTTTTTCTTTATTCTTTATTCTTCTTTAAATTCTTTAGACAAATTCTCACTTTCCAAATTAGAGATGAAACTGATTGTTTCAGATAGACAATTCAGCTAAGAGACCTTTCTACTTTTTTGAGTGTATAATGTTATACTTGATATCTCAGTCCCTTCAACCGTTCTTCTAAATGCATGACAATTGTTAGAAAAAAACATTCTTTATTCTGGCTTTGCAGACATATTTGATATTTCATAGTGGGTCCAGGTATTCTACACAGATAATGAGAAATTCATTAGTATTATAATTGTCATAAAAATTCTGTAAAATCCTAGTTTATTATTCCATTAACCAGATTGCTTTCCACTCACACCAACAAAATTTGTTTATATTTAATTATGTTATGCTAATATCGTGTCTTAATCAAAGAGACGCACACAGTCTTTTTCTATCTGCTGGGTCTGACATACACAGTCTGAGTGTTGCTCCATTTATTCTGAGTTGGTGGGGATGTGCGCTGAACACCTTGGAAAATAATAATTTCAATTGGGTTTTGCTTTTTTCATTGTGTTAATGCATGTATCTCTAAAACGATCTTTCATTCAACATTTGACAAAGATGTTTTCACTGAGTTTTACACGATCTTTAGCTTCAGCTTGGCCCTTGCAGCTGCTGCTCATCTGAACTGGATGGTGCCTAAATAAATACAATTTTATAGAATCATGGAATGGTTTGGGTTGGAAGGGACCTTAAAGGTCATCAAGTTCCAACCCCCCTGCCATGCGCAGGGACACCTCCCACTAGACCAAGTTGCTCAGAGCCCCATCCAGCCTGGCCTTGAACACTTCCAGGGATGGGGCATCCACAGCTTCTCTGGGCAACCTGTTCCAGCGCCTCACCACCCTCACAGTAAAGAATTTCTTCCTAATATCTAATATAAGTTTTTTGAGTGCTTTGTATCTCATGTATGCTATGTTAAAAGTACATTTATTTTTATTCAGTTTGCCATAGAGGAATTTTAGTGTCTGATAGACGTGCGATCTGTTTGTTTTTACTGAATGGTTGCAATGAGTTAGTTAAAATATTACCTGAATATTACTTAAATAACTCTGTTTTGTTGTAGCCGAAAAAGAAAACTAAGACATTCAATCCTCCAATCCGTAGAAACTGGGAAAGTAATTACTTTGGGATGCCCCTACAGGATCTGGTTACACCTGAGAAACCGATACCTCTGTTTGTTGAAAAATGTGTGCAATTCATTGAAGATACAGGTAAGACAGTAGAACTGTTGGAGGAAAGACTTTCCCACTTTGCATAACTTGTAAAGCCTCTCATTTTCTGTTTTAAAGTACTTTTAGAATTTTATCCTAGAAATAAATAATTATGGGAAGAGCACATTTCAAAAGTAGCATATGTTCCCTAAATTGTACGCTTAATATGTGGTGGTCTTTTGTGTTTACTTACACAAATGTTTAGTTTATTTCTGACAAACATTTGAAGTTTAACATTTTTTCCTATAATGTAGAAAACTTATATCACTTCCGAATGCCAAATAGCTTTTAACCCAATGGCATTCCAATCTTACATGTCTTGCTGTTGCCGCTGTATTTTACTTCATGTAGTAAAAAGCTCTGAAATCCGCTTTTTCCGATTGCAGAAAACAGGTACTTGGTGTGGCTTAATTAGTCAGCTTGCTTGCTTTATTTTGCTGATAAACCTAGTTTTACATTTTAACCTGTTACAGAGACATTTATTTTCTAAATGCTGTATAGTTCTACCTGAAAAATGTTAAGCAATTTGTTTAACTTGCAGATTTCTCATTTAATGTAAAATACTAACATATATGTGTTTGCACTAGGGTGAAATTTCACAGTATGCTTTTCTCTCTCTCCTTTCTCCCTGGCTCCCTGCTTGTATGTTTGTCCCCCTTTTCAGCATAGTCACTGTGTGACCATGAGGCGAGTAGGATGATCTTGCTGGTCTAACAGAAGACTACATTTAGGAGTGGGGAGTTGTTTTGAGGTTTGGGAGTGACCTGTGGTTGGGTTTTGCTTTTTTTTTTGTTTTTTTTTTTTGTTTTTAAAATGGGGAGTACCAGTTTTTGGTTAGTGTGTAGATCTTGCTTGCTCTGAAGTTGCATAAATGCTCTATTGCTATATCTGAAGCAAATGAGAGCCTGAGGCTGACTGACTGGAGCTGAAACATGAGCAGGACCATCTTTTGATGGGTGTCTGCAGCTCGTTGCATAAAGTAAAACAGCACCTTTTTTTCCACATTTTCTTAGTTCTGTAATACAATTTTGGCTGTAAGATGACAGTAACATTTTTAGCAGGAGTAAAACTGAAGGGTGTTCTTTCTTAAACTAAAATTCAGTTTTACTGCCATCTGTAAGAGTAGTGTTTCCAAAACTACTACTACAGGTGGTAAGCCTAATAGCTGTTTTTGAAGACTTATATACTGCATTATTGCAATAAAAAAAAATTTAAAAAATACGTGAAACCTCAGGCACTGATCTTTTGGGAATCAGAGATGCTAGTACAAATCTGTCTTTAACCTTTACCTCCTATTGATTCCTCGCCCAAAGGTAAGAGCTGTATTTTCTTCCCTCTTGCTTTTGCACCTCATCCAGGAAAAAAAGGGAAGGGGGAAGAAGGGTAAGGAATAGTAGAGTGGTATAGACAGTTTAATATGTATTTTGTTTGCTATTCTATGTAGCAAAAAAAACCAAACTCCAAACCAAAATAATTTTAGGAGTGGGTCACTGTCTGAATTTGTGTTCTTCAAAAATGGCTACATACAGCTAGCTATGTATAGCTGTATAAAACAGACATTCACCAGTAATGAAGACCAAATGACTTTTGGAAGAGTTTGTAGAATCTAGAAGTAGTATCTTAAATTTGAGCATGTTTAACTTTGTAAGAATACTTTAAAACAAGAAAATTATAAATCCAAAGAAAATTGTATTTGCTTAGAAGTAGTGTTGTCTGATATCTATTGACTTTGTGGTAGACTTTCAAAAGAAAGTCTAGTATTTCTCCCAAAGGATTTTCACCAGCTTGTGGGGTGAGAGGGAGAACTATAATACTGTGGGAACACGATTTGTGGTCTTTTTTGTTTGACGGAATCATAAAATCATGCAAGCACTCAGAAGATTTAACGCACTTATTCTCCTCTAGTGACCTGTCTTTGAAGAATAAGATGTTTAGTTAACCTGCTGATGTGCTCAAAATATGAGGGGCTTCTCAACAGTGGTGGCTCAGGAGGCACTGCTTTTCCTTTAGTTGTTTGAGAGTATGTTAGTTCATCCTGGAATGCTGCTGTGCAGTTACTGAAAGCTGTAGAATTTTAATTCTGGCCATACTTGTAAGCTGGACAAATGTTGTGCCATCTGCACGCTTTATTCGTGGCTGTGAAGACAGTTCTATTGCTATTTCTGTTGAGCACTTAGTAAGGATGGAACAGAACCTCTGCTTTTGATTTGTATTACAATTTTATTTCTCCGACTCTGGATTCTGTGTAAGTAGCTTAGGTTGTTCTTTTCAACTTGCATACTCGGCTGTGGGAGTTTTATTTTTGGTGTGTATTATTTTTATATTGGGTTACTATTCTGTAGGTATTTGAGTTTCAAGAGGTATTCTGATAGAATGTATTTGTTGCCTTTGAGAGAGGAAGATGTTCGCTTGCATTGCATTCGAATCTTATACTGAGATAGACTCACATCACCGACTTTGGGACTATCTGAGAGAAAATTTCACAAATACAGTTTTGGAGATGATCAGTCTGCAGAAGACAACTCCGGGGTCCAGTATGGTATTGTTCCCATTTGGTAAAGTTATTGTATCAGTCGCTTGGCCCTGGGGAGTCATCCAGTACTTCAGCTGTCTCTTAGCAAGTCAGCCTACTATCAGTACTAACTGAATACCCGTGTTTACTGTCATTGTCATCTTAATCAAGAAGTGCAGTCTTTTCCAGCTCTTCTTGAATGAAGCTAATCAGTATATTTCTCTTACAAAAGGACATGTTTGTTTAGCTTTTCCTTTTAAGGTATTTTCATGGAGTTCAGCTCCTTCCCTTTGTATTACCACATGTAATTTGCGTTGTGGCTGAGCTGCAGGTTTTCTGCAAAGATATGATTAATCTCAAATTGAAGGGCTAATCTTAATTTTTAATGTTCCCTATCTCTGCTTTATGAAATTATACAAGACCGTGCATTGTACCCACTCATCTAAATTGTGACTGAGGCTAGAAAGTATGCAGTATGAAAAACAGTTTTCTCTGTTTTGGATGCTGAGATAAGAAGATAATATCAGAAAGTGCCTTTGAAGATTCTTACTCCACCATAAACCTTAAAGAATTGAGTGCATGCAGAAAATACCATCAGATTTTTGTTTTACTGTTCTCTTCTGGAATATCCTCAACACAAAAAAAAAAAAAGGGCATCAGTAGAAGAGAGACAATTTGGAAAAATTAAAGTAAATCCAGAAGCTGAAACGTTCTTGCCTTTTATAAGTCAAGAGATTTTTCTCTTGAAGGAGTCCTGTCAGGGTAAAGGGAGATCTGGTAGAGATAAGGGATCGAAAGTCGGGGCCTACAGATGTAGGTATTTTCTGTGTATTCCTGCTTAATTTGGTATTTTTCAACAAGAAGTTTTAGTCTGAACTGGTCTAGCATTATGGATTCAACTAATTTCTGTTTTTGACAGTTAATTTAGGGCTTGGATCCCTTTGAAATCTTTTTGATAGTATTTGAAGTAGAAACTGAGAGAGCGAAGTGGTTAATACTTGAGCAGATCAAATGTAATAAGCAGTAATTATATATCAGAACCTTCGTTTCAGCAGCAGTGTGTTCTGTTGCTGATACTAATAGTACAAAGTAGTAATAGCACATGATACTTTGTCTTATTGGAACCTATTGATCAAAAAAAAAATTTTGAACAATACCATGTACGATTATCTTAAATTTAATAACACTGTCACTTTTGGATAAGGAATCAGGAAAGCTTGGCTAAATATTGTAAATTTTGTCGCTCAAATGTTTTGTTAGTAACAGTTTTATGCTGTTTTACATGCCACCAACTTAATTCCAAGTACTGTTTGTGTGCTATTCAACACATACTGTTGTTGATTATTTTTAACTTTCCCAAACTTATAATAATTTGGGCAAAAATTACTCATGCTAACTGATATTATTTGCATATGAAGGTTTTTTAAATATTTCTATTGGATTTCTATTGGATTTACTTTTTTATGCATTGCTATGCATTGGTGAAAAGTTTGGTATAAATTACATTTCATTCGGTTTACTAAGGCAGGAGGCACCAAATTAATATGAATACTAGCACAGTTTTGCCATTTAATAATTTTAGCTCTTGACTATATTCAACCCTAATAATAGCAGTATTTTAATATGTTTTTTCTTTGGGTTTTCAAATATTTTACAAAAAATCTTTGTAGAATATTGATATCTATGTGCTTCATTAACAAGATTAGAAATGTTAGTTTTTGTACTTCATAGAAAACTGATAGCATTAATATGGTGTTAATTCTACCTAAAACAATTGAGGGAAGAGAAGCTTATTAGAATAATATGCATTTTATTAATTTAGTTACTCAATTTATGTGAGACAAGGAATGGAAGAAAGAAGAAAGAATGAATTTGACAGAGCCACATCTCATTTAATGTCTCACATGGTCTCTGTGTAGAGATACCTCCTCTTTCTAATCACCTAAAGGTGAAATTAAAAATTGTGTACTTGGTATATGTACAATAATTACTGCTTTTGCTATTTATACCTTTTTGTAATACCTTTTGTAATGTTAAATGTGCAATTTCGGAGGTAATTTGAGTAAAAGAATATTGCATTCTGTGAATTTCCCTCTCACCTAACTGTACCAGTCTTTTACGCTGAATCTGCCACGAGGCCAGATTTTGACATTGAAAGTATAGATAATGCAATCTCCAGAGATTGTGTAGAAATAGACAAAGAAAATGAGCTGGCAGCGCCTGTTGAGGTGAAAAGGCTGGTAAATCACTGAAACATATTCATAGTGGCTGCAAAATCCATAAATTCAAAATGGATTATCTCCCCTTTTATTCCAAGGGCTTGGGAGAGCTAGAGGCTTTTAAGGGGTCTGTTCTTTTGGACGGAGAGAACAGAATGGGCCAAGAGAGGCCATCCCCCTCAGCCTGGTGTATGACACTTGTCATTCTGAGCACAGTTTCATAAGAAACAGTGTTAACAGCCTGTATGATCCCCTGCTGCTGTACGCTTCTGCCATTTTTCATTTTGGGCACTTGTCAGATGTCTCTGAGTCAGTGGAGTTCACTGTCTTGGAAAGTTATATCAGCAAAAATGGACAAGGTCCTGCTGTTTAGTAGTACAGCTGGTAAGTTAAGGGTCAAATATATGCCAAAATAAGTGCAAGGCAGGGAGCAGGACTATGCAGCTAGGAGCAAGGGAAGGACAGAAAGAGTGATTGATGAGGCAGGGAGTTAGACCATCTTTTCAGTCATAATGATCGGTTAAGTTGACTCAACTGCCCATGAAGCGCTATGTTTATCAAAAAAATGCATAGGCCATGATTCTATTACTCTTGATTCTGGATAGATACAGTAACAATAGAGTTAACTATCCCAACAATATGTTTTGTGCCGTCATCAAGTTTGTGAGTGATCTTAGAGTGGGCGGTGTGGTTAATATGTTCAAGGCCAGGGCTTCTGTTCAGTGGAATGTAGATAAGGTGGAGGAATGGGACAACAGGAACCTGATGGAATTCAGCGAGGACAAATGCCAAGTCCTGCTCCTGCAGTGGTACACGCTGAGGACTTGACTGGCTGGATAGCAATGCTGCTGGAAATGATCTGCAAGTTGTGGTGGAGAATAGGCTAAGCACTGAGTCGGTAGTGCATCCTGCTAATGATGCCTTCTGTATTGGACTGTCCCAACAGAAGGGTACACACTACAGCAACAGAAATGATTATTCATTTTTACTCTGCAATTGTTAGACCTCACCTGAAATGCTACAAGAAAGGCGTTGACAAACTTGATTGAGTCCAGCAGAAGAGGCTGGAGCTGGAGCTCCTGACCTGTGGTTTTATTCAGCTTGGAGAGAGAAAGGCTGAGGAGATAACTAAAAGTGTCTTCCCAAACCTTTGAGGAGGCTACTGAGAAGGTGCAGCTAGGCTAATGTACTGAAGTACATGGCAGGAGGATTAGAGACAGTGATCGTTAAAATATGAGGTGCCAACTAGAAAGAAAGGAACAGCTCTTGCTCTGAGGATTATTTAAGCACTGGTTCAGGTTACCCAAAGAAATTGTGGGCTCTCTATCCTTGGAGATATTCAAGGTCAGATTTGGATAAGCAACCTAATCTGATTTCAGCATTGACCCTTGTTTGAGCAGGAGGTTGGACTAGATGACCTCCTGAGGATCCCTTCTGTGATCACTTCAAAGTTGGCATAGAATAGGTTTCAGTAGGTAGGACACTGTAAACCAGTTTGTGTTTTGCAACTTTGGAATTAGTCAACAGGCAGGAAACTCTGCCCAAACTCGAGAGGAGGGGAAAGCGGGCATTGGTTGTTTCTCCTAATGGAAGATTGAATACCAGACGGATGGAGGAGGAGCACATGTGTTAATTTATTAGTGTGTGAGAATCACTGAAAACTGTAAACAAATATGTTTTGAAATACTCATAAACACATGTTGTGCACTTGAGCTGTATTGCTAATAAAGGTATCTCTTCAAAGGAAACATCACGGAATTACGTAAAGAATTTCTGAACAATGCAGATAGGACCAAGATGTCAATATCTTTTGCAGAGTATTTATGGTACTTATGCTGCCCTTCTTATTGCCCTAGCTTTCTCCAGGCCCAAAATGACCACACAGCTAATATGCCTGGAAAATTAGAGTATCTTCAGGTGTCATCCATTTGTAATGAAGTAAAGAATGCATCTACCTTTTCCTAGACATGTTTGTCATGTCATATTAATTGAAGTTTTGGTTTTTTTTTTGAGATGAACAGGCCATGAGATATGTGATTGAGTGACACTTCATAAAATGATTGAGAGCTTGTTTAATAATTGGTTAATGTAAATTGTAGAAATGTTAATTCAGCATTGGATGAGAGCTTCCTATTTTTTGAGTCTTTCTAAAAGTACTGCTTATTTTTTTACATGGCTTCTTATTGAACATTTCACTATTCTATAAATTATTTTATTACAAGAAGCAGCAAGACAGTTATTTTTGGTTCTGGTTTTGATTGTGTGAATTGAATGTCATGTATCTTTAAATGCTAGCATTGATATGCACAGATAAGAATGCATTAAATGTAGAATTTTACATGTGTTTTATGTAAGTAAATTTAGTGCTAGACTGTTACTTGAAAAGAGTTTGGATTCTTTGCTCTGTAATTACATTTATTCCAGGTGTATGTAGAAATTACTGTTCTGGATCAGTAAGGTGGCAGTTCCTTTAGTCTTGTGTAGTCTGGGTAGCACAGGGGTTGAGAAAAGGTACACAGCTCAATCTGTGGAATAAAATTTTAGAATAGCATAGATAACAAAATTTACAAAGGTTAAGTGTGGGAATGATAGTCTCAGCTATTGCAGGGGAGAATGATTCCTGAAAAGTTCAATTGGTCACTGTAGGGGAAGGAATTAAACTGGGGAGAGACAGAGTTGCTGTGATTAGGTGACATGTATTCAGAAACATAGACAGCACAGGGATAGTGGAACCTGGCTACAGATGTCAAGTTGGCAGATACCGTGTGACTTTTCAGCAGACTAAATATTAGTATAGCTGTTGACACTCAGAAAGCGGTTTTAAAATCATCATAGACAGCTGTCTGAAAACATTGACTCTCAGTACTTGCTATCAAACTAGCAAAAAGAATTAAAAGAATTATGAGAGTGTGCAATCTGGGGAAAAATCATGCTATTTTGTAATTCCATGGCATGCGCACAGTTTCAGTACTGGTTATAATTCGGGTCAGTCTGTCTAAGAATAGAAGAGAATTGGAAAAGATACTGCATATGACAATAATAGTATCTCTGGGATAAAGAGGGACTGAATTGGTTAGCTTAGAAAATTTCTGAGGAAGGGAAATTCTATAAATTAAAAAAACTGGTGCTGGGATAGAGTAGGTAAGTTACGTCTTCTTGTTAATCAAGAAAAAAAGATTTCAAGAAAATTTCAGGTACTGAGCATAAGTCCAGTGTTTCATGATGTACCTTCCTGAATTACAAAACTGCATTTGCCGTGGGTTGTTGTAAAGACCACAAGTAAATGACTTAAAGGGGTTTGGACGAATTAGTGGAGGATAAATCCCTAAGTGGCTATTACAACACTTTATGCAAAAGCCTATGTAAGCCACCATCTGCAGGAAGATGGGAGGATATACCACAGAAAAATTGCTTGGTTTTTTTCTCCTGCTCTTTCTGCCTCTCCCCTCAAGCACATACTACTTACTGGTGTGAAAACTGGATATTGTACAAGGTAGACCTTGGTCTGCCCTTGTGCTGAAGTTAGTATGTTCTATGGAGGAACCAAGAGTTGTGAAATATGTTGGTGCCTAAGAATGGAAGAGTCCTAAAAACTATGTATACAGGTGCAGATCCACCTTGCTTGTTTTCTTTGAAATGCTTTCAACCCCATGTGAAGTTACAGTTAGATGGGATGGAACCCTGATCACAACCAGCAGCACAAAAGAAGGTGCAAGAAGAGAATTTGTTAAGCACTAGGAGGTGTTTTGAGGAAGGAGTAGTCTAGACAAAGATGGACTCTGTCTTGAAGTAAATATAGGTTATTGTGGCTTGAAATAAGGAGTATCTAATTCTTTAAACCTAAAGGTGTAGTAAAGCTAGCAGGACAGAGAAGCAAATAAATCAGGTGATTCTAGTATGTAATATTACAATAGCCATTGTGTCCAGGACAAGTAAGGATATCTTGGAAATTACAGCTGGACCAGAAGGGAAGCAGGATAAGAACATAGATGAGAAATTTGAAAAAATCAATGGGCTTGCAGATGAAGGAACTGAATTCTTAAAAAGTTAAAATAGTGTTAAAAAGTTAACAATGTTTAAAAAGTTAAAATAAACCTCACGTGCTCTCACTCTCTCAACATGGATATACATTATGGGTATGCAAGAAGCTTAAAAGCTAAAACAGTGAACTAGAGTATCTTATACTTGATGAAGATCTCGATGTAACAGGCATTGCAGAGACCTGGTTGGATAGTAAAAAAAAAAAAACAACAGAGAGAATTGAAGCATTACTTAAAAACAGACTTCTAGCTGTGTGTATGCACACAAACAGGTTAAACTTGTCTCCTTGTGTGCCTTAGAGAAACAGCATAATGACAGTTGACCAACCATTTCATGACCTGTTACATTCTAGAATATACAAACAAGAAAAATTATTTTTGCTTGAGGAATTTAAAAGACAAATTTGGTTAGCTTGGTCCGGAATTGCAGCACTTAGCTGTTTTTGGAAGATGCCTGAATTCAGTTGGCATCTCCTTGTTTCATGTGAAAATTTTCTGTAAGTTGTGTTTCCATGTTTCTCAGAGCTGTACTGGTCTGAGGAGAGGTGTCTCTACATGATGA